>VZQC01007402.1:3982917-4292545 GCA_009823505.1 Rhizomys pruinosus | reverse complement strand
ACTAGCATCCACAGATGAGGGATACCATTCATCGTTTGTTTTTCTGGGACTGTGTTACTTCACTCAGCATGATGTCCTCTAGCTCCAGCCATTTTCCTGCAAAGCTCGTGATGTCCTCTTTCTTTACTGCTGCATAGAACTCCATTGTGTAGATGTACCACATTTTCTCTATCCACTCATCAGTTGAGGGGCATTTGGGTTGGTTCCAGCTCCTTGCTTTTGTGAAGGGAGCTGAAATAAACATGGCTGTGCATATATCTCTGTGGTGGGGTCGTCGTTTGATTTTCTGGGACTGTGTTACTTCACTCACCATGATGTCCTCTAGCTCCAACCATTTTCCTGCAAACTCATGGTGTCATCTTTCTTTACTACTGCATAGAACTCCATTGGGTACATGTACCATATTTTCTCTATCCACTCATCAGTTGAGGGGCATTTGGGTTGGTTCTAGCTCCTTGCTATTGTGAAGAGAGATGAAATAAACATGGCTGTGCACGTATCTCTGTGGTGGGGTGAGTCTTGAGGGTACATACCCAGGAGTGGTATGGCTGGGTTGGGTGGCAAGTTCATTCCAAGTCTTCCAAGGGTTCTCCACTTTGCTTTCCATAGTGGCTGCACGAGTTTACATTCCCACCAGCAGTGGATGAGTGTTCCCCTTTCCCCACAACCTCTCCAGCACTTTGTATCATTTGTTTTCTTGATCCTAGCCAGTCTTATTGGAGTAAGATGATATCTTAAAATGGTTTTGATTTGCATTTCCTTAATGATTAGTGATGTTGAACACTTCTTAAGGTGCTTCTCAGCCATCTCTAATTCCTCACTTGTGAAGTCTCTGTTCAGCTCTTTGCTCCATCTATTGAGTGGGTCATTTGTTTTCTTTATTCTTTGTTTTTTGAGTAGTTTATAGATTCTGGAAATCAATGCTTTGTCAGATGTTTCTATGGTGAACGTTTCCTACCACTATGTGGAATGTTTCTTCACTTCCTTGATTGTTTCTTTTGATGTACAGAAGCCTTTTAGTTTAATGAGGTCCCATTTGTCAATTTTCGACCTTAATTCTTGCACAGCTGCTGTCTGATTTAGGAAGCCTTTTCCTATGCCTATTTCTTGTAGTCTGCTGCCAACTTTTTCTTCTATCACCTTCAAAGTTTTGGCTTTCACATTGTGGTCTTTGATTCATCTGGAGCTGACTTTTGTACAGGGCGAGAGGTAGGGGTTTAATTTAATTCTTCTACAAGTGGTGATCCAGTTTTGCCAACACCACTTGCTGAAGATGCTGTCTTCTCTCCATTGTGTCTTCTTGGCCCCATTGTCAAATATGGGATGGCTGAAATTGTATGTGCTCAGGTTTGGATCATCGGTTTTGTTCCATTGGTCAACAGTTCTGTTTTTGTGCCAGTACCAAGTTGTTTTTATGACTATAGCCCTGTAGTATAGTTTGAAGTCTGGTATAGAGATCCCCTCTGTGTAGCTCTTTTCAGTCAGGGTTGTTTTGGCTAATCAGGGTCTTTTGTTTTTCCATATGAATTTAAGACTTTTTTTCCAAGCCTGTGAAGAAACTCTTGGGGATTTTGATTGGGATCATGTTAAATCTCTACAAGAGTTTCAGTAGAATGGACATTTTTACAATGTTAATTTTCCCAATCCATGAGCATGGGAGGTTTTTCCATCTTCTGATGTCTCCTTCAATTTCTTTCTTTAAGGGTTTAAAATTTTTGTTATAGAGATCTTTCTCTCAAGTGTTTTTACCTGCAGTGTTAGATTATTTGTTTGTGGTCTTCTTTTTTTTTTAATGTAGGCACCCAAGGACTATGAATTTCCCTCTTAGGACTGCTTTTAAAGTATACCATAGGTTTTCGGGCTGGAGAGATGGCCTAGCGGTTAAGAGCACCAACCGCTCTTGCAGAGGACCCGGGTTCGATCCCCAGCACCCACATGGCGGCTGAGCTGCCTGAAACTCCAATTCCAGGAGAACTCCAGTTCCAGGGGAGTCTGACACCCTCTTCTGACCTCTGCGGCGTTGCACATCATGGGTGCACAGACTTGCATGCAGACTATACATTCATACACATATGGAAATAAATAAAATAAAAAAAATAAAGTATCCCATAGGTTTTCTTGTATTGTATTGTCATTTTTGTTTAGTTACATGCCTACTTTTATTTCTTTCTTTATTTCTTCCTGACCCATTCATTATTCAGGATAGTGTTGTTTAGTCTCCATGTGTTCTTGTAGATAGTAGTCCTTATCCTGGTGCTGATAATGAGCTTTATTGCATTGTGGTCTGAAAGAATGAATGAAATTATTTCAATCTTTTTGTATTTGTTGAGGTTTTTTCTGTGTTCCAGTAGGTCGTTGACTTTGGAGAATGTTCCATGGGGTGCTGAGTAGAAAGTGTATTCTCTAGTGTTTGGGTAGAATATTCGGTAGATATCTGTTAGGTCCATTTGATGTATTGTATTGTTCAGTTCAAATGTCTTTCTGTTTATTCTTTGTCCGGTTGACCTGTCCAAAGTGTTCAGTGGGGTATTGAAGTCCCCTACTATGTTTGTGCTGGGATTAATCTGTGTCTTGACATCCTGGAGAACTGTGCTTATAAAGTTTGTTGCACCACAATTTGGTGCATATATATTCATGATTGTGAAATTTTCATGGTTATTTTTTCCTTGATAAGGATATAATGGCCCTCTTTGTCTCTTCTGATTAATTTTACTTTGAAGTATATTTTATCTAATATTAAAATAGCAACTCCTTGCATTTTTGTATCATTTCCTTGGAATATTTTTTCCATCCTTTCATTTTATGTTGGTGCCTATCCTTGAGGGTGGAATTGGTTTCTTGAAGACAGCATATAAATGGGTTCTGTTTTCTAATCCATTCTCCCAATCTATGTCTTTTGATTGGGGAGCTTAGACCATTAATATTTAAGGTCATTATTGAGAGATGTGTGCTGCTTCTTTTCACCTTATTATACATATGCATTTTTGGCCTAGGTTGCTAGTTCCGCAGTTATGCTTTTATTAATTTCTCTTTCTAGGTGCTTGGGGATAGTTTCTCCTCTCCTCTATCCTTTGAATTGCTTCAAGTATTCTATGAAGGGTTGGTTTTCTGGACGTGTATTCTGTCATCTTGTTTATATCGTGAAAAAAATTTCCTTCTCCAACTATAATCGACATTTTTGCTGGGTAGAGTAAACTGGGTTGGCATCTACATTTAATACTGGGAATACTTTGGTCCATGTTCTTCTTGCTTTCATAGCTTACACTGAAAAGTCAGCTGTAATTCTGATGGGTTTCCCCTTATATATAACAGTGCTTTTCTCTTGTGGTTTACAGTATTTTGTTTTTGTTTTAGGCGACTAGCATTTTAGCTATGGTATGGCATGGGGAGTTTCTTTACTAATCTTGCGTATTTGGTGTTCTATGTGCTTCTTGTATTTGAATGGGTCTGTCTTTTTTTAGTTTGGGGAAATTTTCATCTATTATTCTGTTGAAGATCTGATCAATACCATTCTCTTTGTATTATTCTCCTTCCCCTATCCCTATGAGGTAGAGGTTTGTTCTTTTCATAATGACCTACATTTCCTGCTTGTTCCACTCTTGTGTTTCTTTTTAAATTTTCATAATCTTTATTTGAGCATTTTAGTTTTTCTATATTTTCTTCCAGGTCTGATACTCTTTTTTCTGTTTCCTCCATTTTGCTTCTGAGGCTTTTTCCCATTCTTTCCTATTGATTAGATGAGTGTTTTATTTCCTTTTTCATTTTATCCTGAGATTTCTTTAGTATTTCCACTTCCTTTTGGAGCTTCTCAATTTCTTCTTATAGCTCCTTGCTTTGTTAGTTATTTTCCTTTTTCACTTCAGGGTAGGATCTTTTCAATGTTTCCACTTCCTTCTGGAATTTGTCATTCTCTCCTTCTAGTTCTTGCCAGAGTTTGTAATTCTTTCCCTCTTGGTTCTCCTGAGATTTCCATTCTTTTTCCTTAGTTCTGTGATTTGTTCTTGATATTCTTTGATTTCTTTGAATATGCCTACTATTGTTCGTCAAAGATCTGTGTCCTTGGTAACCTCCACAGGGATCTCATTGTGGGACCCTGCTATAGGGTTGACAGAGTTTGGTGTGGAATTATTCTGTGCTTTTCCCATGTTGTTGTACTTTTGTTGTGTTTTTGGCATGTGGGTTTGTCTTTTTGTTTGCATTCTGATGTGAATCTCAAATGTTTCTTCACTGTTTTGAAGACTTGCTTTGCTTGCTTCCTTCAGATGCCTTCATTATTTTCTCCTTGTTAATGGAGGGTTGACTTGTCTAGGTTTCAGGCTTTTACTTTTAGTTATATAATCAAAGGCATAGGTAACTATTTCCTTTCTGTCCTGAAGGAAGATTCTCCAAAATCTGAGTAGGTAACAATCAAGTAGGCATCTGGCTGAACACTGTGCTCACTCCACTTCCTGCCAGCCAGTTCCTCTAAGTTGGTTGTCAGGCTTCCGGTTGTGGGAGTGGGGTTTTGTCATGTTTGATGGTGCTTTTATGCCTTACACATGGGAATCACTACTGTAATCCCACTTGGACACTCACTCTGCAACTCCAGTTGATGGGGGGAGAGGGAGGGAGAGTTGCTCCTTTAGCCTGCACCAGTACCCCAGACCTCTATGTGCTGGAGTCCCCCCATCCCCCTACAGGCCCACTTGTGTTCCAGCTGGCTGGGTAACTCTGCCCTCACAGCTGCACAGGTTAATAATCTGCCTGGCTGAAATGGCTGGCCTCTAATCTGTCTGGCTGAAGTGCCAGGCATCTATTCACATGCCCCTGCAGCTTTAGCCGCCTGTGCTCTGGGTGGCCCAGTTGAATTCGCCTGAGTCCTGGTGTGGCTACAGGCCCACCTGTCTATCCATTTCTTAACCCAGGAATCTCATAGCCTGCCCTGTGAATCAAGATATATGTATGAATTAATTAAAGAGTAAAGATGATGAGAAAAAAGAAGCAGTGACCTTAGTCAGTATATGGTTAAGTAAGTAAAGACAAAGGGCTGGTAAGTTTGAGAGCTGCCAATGTAGACCCCAGAGGCATGAGATAACTAAAGGAAGAATGAGTGATGCTGACTAGAAACCTGGTGCACTGGGCACCTGCTGCTCCCTGGAGGTGTGTGAGCAAGAGACTGGGGTGCTCAGGTCTGTGGCTGTATCTCTCTTGCTGGAGACCTCTCTGGTCTTCTGTCATAAAAGCTCATGTTTCTTAGACTAACTCTTCAGCATCAGACTGGTCTGATTAGTAGTAGGACATTTCAGAACCTGAAACATACCACAAACATGGCAGGCAACCTCAGAAGAACTGGGCCAAAGAATCCCTGGGAACCCTTTCAGCAAAAGTGAAATTATTGACTTCTAAATGGAAATTCACCTTTAACACTGTTGGAGAGAAATTAATCACAAACCATCAGCAGACACAAAATATAAAGAGCTCTCTAGTAAGCTTTCCTTGAAAAACAGAAAGAAGACCTGGGTAGGGGCACCTTCCTTGTTAAGTCTCTAAGACCCAAGGAAAAAAATCTAAAAACATTGCTACAAAATAAGACCAATATCAATGTGTCTCTGTCTCAAACTAATATCACACATTCAAGTCCTTGTTCTGTTTCTGCCTTCTGTCATTAGGGAGGGAAGAAGCAGCCCATGCCATTCCCCAAGTATTACACACTCATCATGAAAAGCAGCACGTGGTAATGAGAGTAAAATGAGACAGAAATGTATACAGGGTCATTCAGAACTGCATTGCTGAAGCTTCTGTCTAAGAAGATATCTAACTTCATTCCTACTGAAAGCAACAAGCAAATAGGTACCAGTGATCTGGGGAATTAGAAACACAATCACTACCTGACTGAGCAATTAGCATCTACAGTTATGACTATTGCCTGGAATATTTATACCACATTAATATACCACACAATCAACCCTTTTATAGGAGGCTTTTACCATTTTCATTCTGCCCACAGTGCTGTACCAGATAATAAGACAGGGGCATGCAGGATTCTCCGGTCCCACAGATAAATTTCCCAGCCTTTTATGTTGGCTCACAGTTTACATGGCTTCCCAAACTCAAAGTTTAAAGTGCATTGAAATCTAATATTCCTCACTGAATGAGAAATGAAATAACAATTCAGGAAAACATAGAAAGCAGAAAAAAATGGAGCTTCTATTTGCAGGACACAACAGCCCACCACTACTTTCTCTTGCTTATGAAGCTGCGGAAAATGACAAGGTAATCCGATTTGGACCTCTAGGTCTCAATAAAAAAGAGAATGAAACTGTATTTTATAGACCAATTATGACTCACACTATCCAAACTGAACTCTTGGTTCAAATTGTCTGGAGCCCTGAAGCATGCTATGTGCTCCTGGGATTAACATCACTTCCAGCATCCCCTCTCCTTCTGCTAGAAGTGTGTAGCTTCCTCAGTATCCAGCTCAAACAGAGTAAGAACAAGCCAGGTGAGTGTGGTGAGTTTGCCTTGACTCAGTGCTCCCCTGTAGGGCTCCTTATAGATTGGTAGCACAGGGCACTGATTAGTCAGGACCGAGATTTTCAGAAGATATACCAAGCACCAGGTGCTTTACAGACACTTAAGAAATTTCATTTGATTTAATCTTAACAAATAATTCTTTTTTTTTTTTTTTTGTCTTTTTGAGACAGGGTCTCCCTTTAGTCCCAGCCGGACTGGAACTCGATATGTAGATCAGGCTGGCCTTGAACTCACAGAAATCCACCTGCCTCTGCCTCCCCAGTGCTGGGATTAAAAGCATGCACCACCACACTGAGCAAAACAAATAATTCTTAAAAATATTCTTATATTTACTTTCCTCTGAATGAGAAGGCCACAAACTAAATGTGAGGTCTGTAGAGATGACTCATTGGTGAAGAGTGCATGCTGTTCATACAGAGGACGCAAGTTCAGTTCCAATTACCCACATGGCAGCTAACTGGGTACAGGACACCAGTTCCAGGCTTTCTGACAGCGTCTTCTTGCTTTTGTGGTAATTGCATGAGTGCACTCACACACAAGAAGGCAAAACACTCACACTCTTAAAAAAAATTAAGAACTAAAAAATATTTTTAAAGTGTAGATGATACAGGTGTCTAATTCTGGGATAATCACTTTGCAGCCTCTTATTTTCTCTGGTTGGCCAGGTGGGGGCTTCCCTGTTAGTAACCATCTGATGAATAAAGAAACTTCTCTGGTGAGAGTTGAGCAATAGATTAATCTATAGGTGCAAAAGTAAGTCATTAAAGTTCAGTTTAATACTGTGTTTATTTCACACATATGGCCTGTGATCTGTCTAGCTACATGTCCATAAGCCTGCAAATCACCTTATGGAGCAAATCTTGAATACAATTATAGAAGGATTGGTTACTGAAATAAAATTCCTGCCACCGTTGAACCAGAGGTTTCAGCTTGCCACAGCAGTTGTTGATGTACACGGGATTATAGCTGGATAAGTTTCATAATTATTTTTTTCTTTAGTTATCATGGATAGCACCTGGCAGGTCTATGAAAGCCAGCCAGTAGGGATTAGGCGTTGAAATCAGGACCAGCTGGATGTTCCCACCCTTTATCCTACACCTTACTGTGTGTGTAGTGTCCTCGGGAACAGGCTCTTGGTGCACAACCAAGAGGGTGGCAATGGCCAGTAATGTCTGAAGGTCCAGGTGAACTCTGGTCAGAAGCTTCCAGAGAGGGAATTCATTCTTGGCATTGGGAATTTCCTTTATTAGCCTGTCCTGTCTTATAGGGGAATTGTCAAAATTCTGTCTCCAAAGGCTTGGGGATCATTGTGGAAGACATGGGAGATAGGTTATAAAAGGCAAAGATGGTGGCTGACTACAAGCAAACAGAGTTTCCCAGACAGGTGAAGTAACTCATTAAGAACTCACAGTGGCATGCAAAAGTACCAAGTCAGCTCAAGTTAGACAAATTCCAGGATAGACATGAGGAGGTATGTAGGAAACCCCAACCCTGCCTGAAGAACTGTTGCAAACAGATGACTGCTGGGAGGGAGAGAGATGGTCCCTTTCAAGAATGTGTGTCTTAGTAGGTCAATCAGGAGGATGGATCTACAGTGGACGCATTTGGGAACACAAATTTGACTCTTTAGGACTTAATATATTTAATAGAGTATGTGAAATTGTGTCAGGAGTTTAGTAAAGGGTATGCAGATTGGGAATCTAGATATGATCAAACTATATTTTATGTACTGCAAAAATTCAACAAAAAGGAGAAAGGAATGAGAAGTAAATTATAGTCACAGCCAATTATGTGCATCTGAAACTCAGTAGTATAGATGGTGAGATGTATGTACTTCTTTATCAATTTAACTGATTTTTAAATCACCATGTGAACATGCTTCTGGGTGTGTCTATTTGGAATATTTCAGGATTGTTTGAGGAAGAAGATAACACCCTGAATGTGAGGGACACAATCCCATGAGCTGAGGTACTAAATGGAACATGAAGAAGAAGGTGAATAAAGCACCAGCAGGTACCTGGTCCCCATTGTCATCTCCTTCCTATGCAAAGGGACCTGCTGCCTCAGACCCTGCTGCCATGGCTACCTAAAGCATTATGGACTCTTCCCCAGGTGGTGAGCGAGGAGAAACCCTTCCTTCAGTGGCAAATAAACAAGTAAAATTGAAGTACAGATTTGATAAAACACCATTACGTATTTAATGTGTGAATTGCTACTGGTATAGCAACTAGAACCTGTAACATTATCACCTAGACACGGATATAACTATTCACATCAATGTATTCTTGTACAGGTCCCCTATGCTCCTCTCTACCTGTTCATTATTTTAGTGTTCCTGTGTGCATAAAAATCAAACATCTGTGTCTATACCAAAGTAACCTATGATAACAATTAATACTGTATAAATATCTATATATCTAATTGCTTGTGCTTCATTAGTAGGATAGAAAGGTTATTCCTGGACAAACTGTCAACCCATGAAAGAAAACAGCCAGAAGTGACCAGAGTCCAAGACAACAGCTCCAGAGAAAGTAGACTGTTTTGCTTCTCATCCACCTGTGCCCCTTGTCTAAGCCTAGGAAAAAATCTGCGGAAGAGGGGGAGTGGTAGAATGTAAGGGCTGTGATTGGGGTGAACGGTGAACCTACAGCAATATAGCCTGGACACTCATTTGATCAACTTGATTGAACATACAAGCCCCCTCTGCTGGATGGTGGGACCAAGGGGCTGTGCCATTAGGGCACAATTGCTTGCAAATTGGTTTTACATGAAGGATGCTTGTACTCATAAATTATCACTTATTGCTAAAAAATGAAAAAAAAAACTGAGAGAAAGATGCAGGACAGTTATGGCAGAATGCATGATCTGGGATGGGGTGGGGTGGGATGGGGGGAAGGGAAGGGGAAATATGCCTGAACTGAATCGGAAAATGATGTATGAAATACACAAAGCATCAATAAAAAAATAAAAATAAATAAATAAATCAGCTGAAGAACAAGAAGAAGCCATGACTTGTGCTATAAATATAGATAAAGACAGTATTCCTAAGGGGGTCACAAGAGACACCCCTGCAGTTCCCTGAAAAGAATCCTCCATGGAAGTCAGGAATCACAAGCAAACACACAAAAGAACTGAGAAAATAACATACATGTAGCCATGTCCACTCCTGACTAACAGTCTTCATCCACATGCAGCCACATTAATTCCTCACTACTAACAGTCTTCATCCATGTGAGCCAAGACTACTCACTAACAGTATTCATCCACACGATTTCATGACCATATTCCCTCTCTGCCTCTACCATTCATATTTTTACCATGAAATTCTCTTTAAAATACAAAATAACCAATAAATAAATAGCTATTCATTTCCAAAATCATTGGAAAAAAAAACAATACAGGCAGAAAAAAAAAAACAATGCTTCATTTTAAAGATATGATTCTATCACTGGAAAAAGAAAAACCCAAATCTATTAAAGTGAGAGAATAAATAAGTTATTGTAATCTCAAGTGTAAATTCTATACAATATGGTGGATACTTTAAGTTAACTGGCCAATTGATATTATCAGTCTCTCAGGTTTATGAGCTGTGGAAAAACAGACCCTTGGTTTAATGTTGTTTGTTAATATGCTCATTATTTTGGGCATATTTTTATGAAGGTTGACCAGAATCTTTTGGATATAAGTACATTCTTTCTCCATAGTACTTCAGCCACTAACAGAACTCTGGTAGAGAGATCTGCATTACTAATGTTTTCTTTTCCTCATGGGAATCTTGCAAACAGATGTTCATTAATGCATTTATAAAAAGAATGCCTAAAATAGACAGCTTGTAAGATCAGAGAAATAAAAGGCCTGAAAACATTCTAATTCGTCAATGTGTTTGGGAGCTTCCCCCTAAATTGCTGGACTTGGATTAATCAAGGGTAGATGTTGACTGCATTTTCCCTCACTGAATGTATGAGTGGACATACAAAAGGACTCGGACAACTTACAGAGCAAAATCGTGATTTAGAAAGGCTGACTAAATGAATGGAAAACTTCACCCCTGTCTGCTTTGTACACTGTGCGCAGTAATGAACTTTACATCACTAAGGTAAGTATTTGGATTTTAAGGAATGCAGCCAGATTTAATGCATGGCTGTTGATTTTGCAGCCCAAACCCCATTTCCTTGGGCCTCTGTTGGCAGTACTATATACCAGGTGGGTGATGTATAAATGTGGCCCAGGTCATCAGCCAAACCAGATTTATTAGTCCCACTTATCCAGATGTGATCTATGCTACTACACTACAAAGAATGAATTCTCACATCTTTTTTGCACCAAGTATCTTTAGATATTTGGGTATTCATCTTTCCCTTTCTATAGTCTCTCAGATGAACACATTCCTGATGACAGGTTTTAGTTATTCATGGACTGATTCATTCCTTGATTACCATGTTGCCAACTTCACCTGCATCACCTTGTTTTCTGAGCAGGCTTCCAGTTTGGCATATTTCAGATAAAGACCGTGTCTTCTTGGCTAAGGCTCATGATAATTTTTACTTTCCAGCAGAACCAGTGCAGTTGTCACAATCCCCTCCACCTGCACATCAAAATGTTCCTTCCCTTTAGTTCTTCCATTATCCTAGATTTCAAAACAGATGAAAATGAGGCAGGAGAGACTGCTCAGTGGTTAAGAGTGCTCACTACCATTCCTGAAGATTCAATGTGTTTCCCAGAGCAAACTGCAGCTCACAACCTTCTGTAATTCTCATTCCCAGGGATCAGATACCCTCTTCTGGCCTCCACCAGCAGAGCAGGCATGCTATACACTAATGTAGATGTAGCACAAACTCTCATACAGTTAAACTAATAATACATAAAGCATTAGAATTTAAAATATATGAGCTTAACTTTTTCTTGTTGTACACAGCTTATTGCAACACACATTAGACCACATATGTGGAAGGTGCTGCAAGAAACACTGGCTTTGGACATGAAGGCAGTCATTTGAAGTTTAACTGGACAGCACACACAGGGAAACATCATTTCAACATAAAGATGTGCATGAACATATGAGAAAATAGCTGCTCTAGAGAGGTGCACAGCTCCTATGAAGCCACTCATGTTCACACTGCATGGGAGAATGCATGAGCACTAACTAGGTGATGGGAAAATGCTACTGAAGGGAATGGAAACAACAAGGAAGACCCCATGCAAGGAGGAAGCCACACAAGTCCATACACATGGAGGAGGTCACAAGAAGACCACAAACATGGAGGAAGTTACAG
Source organism: Rhizomys pruinosus (assembly GCA_009823505.1). Classification (NCBI taxonomy): domain Eukaryota; kingdom Metazoa; phylum Chordata; class Mammalia; order Rodentia; family Spalacidae; genus Rhizomys; species Rhizomys pruinosus. The sequence goes on along the minus strand of VZQC01007402.1, from coordinate 4,280,759 downwards.
GAAGTCCACACACATGGAGGAAGTCACAGGAAGTTCATATACATTGAAGAAGTCATAGAAATTCCACAAACATGGAGGAAGTCACTGTGAGACCACATACATGGAGGAAGTCACAGGAAGTCCACATACATGGAGGAAGTCACAGGAAAACCACAATCTTGGAGTAAATAACAAAAAGGAAGTGCACACACATGGAGGAAGGTACAGGAAGTTCACATATATGGAGGAAAGTCCCAGGAAGGAAATCCACTTACATGGAGGGTGTCACTGGATAGTTGAGTTTGGCCCCAAAGTTCAAGGTGTATGTGCTTCTATCAGACAAGTGTGACATTAGATTCCTATTTTCTTCCTATACCTCTAAGAAATGGGTGCATACTAATGCATGTTTCCACACTTTGTATGACATTAATTATGGACCACTGACTATTTTATATGCTGTGCATACATATTAAAACTATATTAACTCGCTGGGCATGGTGGTGCACGCCTTTAGTCCTAGCACATGGGAGGCAGAGGCAGGCGGATCTTTGTGAGTTCAAGGCCAGCCTGGTCTACAGAATGAGTTCCAGGACAGCTGGGGCTACAGGGAGACCCTGTCTAAAAAAAACCAAAAAAAAAAAAAACCAAAAAAAAAAAAAAAGAAAGAAAAAAACTATATTAACTCATCCTTCTATGGGGTTCAGAACATATGAGACATTTTGTGTGCCCCAGTGTGTCAGCTGCTGTATGTGAAGCTGCTGTATGTGAAGCTGCTGTTTGTGAAGGAAAGCTGACGTCCATTTCTGACTCACTACCCACATTTCTCACTTGACCCAGTGTTGTGCTGTATGAGTCAGTCAACACAAGTCCAGCACAACTCTAGTTAACAAAAGCTCACTGGCTGCTTTGTGACTAAGGAAAGAATCTTTCTGCAGATTCATGTCTTCATGTAGAACATGTTGGGTTTAAGAGGTCTTTGAGCAGTTATTCTGCTTGTTAGTTTAGTAGTCAATCTTTCCTAGGTAGATTCCAGCATGCAGCCTCTATTTTTGCATAGTTAGTGACAATTTCAGTGCAGATAAGCATACAAATAAAATTTAAAATAGAGAAAAGACCAGGCTTTGTGGTAACCGCCTTTATCCCAGCCCTCAGGAGGCAGACTCAGGCAGATCTCTGTGAGATCTAGGCCAGCCAGAGCTACATGGTGAGTACCAGGGAGGCTGGGACGAGGGAGACCCTGCCAAAAAGTTCTGAACAAACAAAATGGAGAAAAGATGAATGGTGACTTTAGGTCACAAATTTAAGCAAATTGTATCATTTTATCTCTGTGTGTGTGTGTGTGTGTGTGTGTGTGTGTGTGTGTTTTACTGGAAATCACAAGCAGTATATTTTATGCATGAGATAAATTTTAATAGAAACATTTCTTTTAGTTTAGTGTGTAATGATTGTGCAAAAAAATAGGTTTAACCAGGACTCCTGGACATAATAAACAGAAAATATTTTGATACATGCCAAGGTCACCAGCTCTTTCCACACTCCCCTCTTGATGTTATTCCCTACAGTCACTCTTCTGTGTTCCACAGGTTCATTTTTTAAAATCCAGATTCTATAGATGAAATAAAATGTGGTATTTTCTGAGTCTGTCTTATTTTGCATGACATAAGAATCTCTAGTTCCATTCCTTGCGTTGCAATTGGCACAGGTGCAGGCTTCTTTATGAATGAATGATACTCCATTGGCGATATAGACCATATTTTGTTTATCCATTAGAACTGGATAAAGAAGTTATTCAAAAAAGCATATTTAAATGAATTCAATATTTTATATTTATTGTACATGGAAACTATATTAAAAAGAATTAGTATCAATAAACTAAAGGCTACAGAAAACCTTAGTGACACTCTTTTATCCACCCAAAGCTCTTTCAGAAAAACAAACTCCCAAATTAGACATAAATTCCACCTATTCAAGGAAATGGAACTTAAGTACAGACCTAGATCAACACTAGCATTTCAACAGAGACAGGGCTCAGAATCTCTTTGCTCCTTCTTTACAGGCAACACAGGCTGTGTGGATGCAACTCCTACCTCTGAGGCACAGCTGATGAGTGTAGACCAAGCCAGCAATAAGCAAATGCAAGCAGCAGAAGGTCCCTTTCTTGAGACATATCTTTCCACAATAGGAAAGGAAAGGCTCTTTCTGCAGAGTCCAAGAGGTCAGAAGCCCTGACTTGGAGACGCTGAGTACAATGTCATCTGCACTTCAGCATTATAACCAAATGTACAGAAAAATAATACAGTAGTGCACTCACTGCTTTGTGAAAACATAATTTCCAAAGCCACGTTTAAAACCTCTCAAGGCCTTCTCCCTGACCATGGCCAGTGTGTGTGCTGGCATCAGCCTGGTCTTTCCATGACTCATGGAAGTTTGTTGGAAATGGGATTTGAGTGGAATCATAGAGACATCAGATTGGCCCCATGACTTTATATCTCTCTGTATATTTGGCTCAGACATTCCTCAAATTACTCTATCCTAACAAAGCTTTCCTGCACAAAGTAATCTCAAATAATAGCACATAGCTGCATGTATAATTTGAAAGCAGTTCAATGGCTAAGTAGCCAGCCTGACAGTATTGCTGAAATCTTTTATTGCATATACTACAGAGTTAAGCAGTACAATCTACTTCTCCTGTGAGACCCAGTAAGTAAGGAAAAAAAAAAAAACAGGTTTGCTGAGGATTACAGTGGCCTTCCTTTGTTTTCTTGCCACATGAGAAAGGGTCTTGATTAGCTCATAGAGGACAGAACTTGCTCCCTGTGCTTGCAGCAGCGAAATTTCCTGTTGGAAATAGTTTCAGAAGGATCCTCTGGATATTCACCCTGAACTTCTGTTTCCTAAATTAAAAACAATTTTATTTTTGTTTCTTATTTTGTAAATGGGAATTTTATCCAGTTCATGAGAATGACTCACATATGAATCATATACTTCAGGGAGCTGTGGATGCAAGTCTTTTTGTTCATCTTTGTTTATCTCACTCAGGAAGCAGTGCTGCTGTTCTTCCCAACTCTCCTGGACATCTCAGCCTCGACACACTTGGATAATCAGATAAAAATAAATTATAATGAAGCCCATAACAAGGAAAAGGGAGAGTGAAGAGAATAGAGCTGCCAGTTCTCAAATGACCAGTGACAGCTTGTCACTAGAGCAGATATGAACTGGGAGAACTGTGTTTCTTCACACACACACACACACACACACACACACACACGCACATGCACGCACACACACACATGCACACACAGGCATATATAAACACACATGCACACAAAATGATGATGCATACAAACACGTGTACCCTCCACCAATTCTTTCATACAAACACACACACAACATACATATGGCACAAAAGGAAACACCACACTCATCCACAGGGTCACAAATGTACATGAGCACAAAGAAACGCAGACACATACACATACACTGGTGCAGGCACACACACACACACACACACACACACACACACACACACACATATACACCTGCCCCACTGACTCAGACACACAGAGTTTCAGGAAAGCATAGCATACATGTGGATGTGCCTAGAGAGGCACATGCAAGTTCATGAACACACATACCTGCACAGACAAATGCACACACACACACACACACACACACACACACACACTCACACACAGGTACATAAACACTAACACACAACTTCCAATACAGTCTGCTTCAGATTGGGATTGTTTCGTCTTTAGAGATCTACAATACCTTCTTTGGAATTTCTATCACCTTCTAAACACATGACAAATTGCCTCAAATAATCCCTACAAAAACCGTGAGAGAAGACGTGGCTTTCTCCTTCTTTTAAAAAAAATTAAATTCTGATACAAGTATATTCTATGCTACAAATATGCACTCATAATACAGGTATATACTGTATTGAAAACATATACTCATGTTAAAATAATATACTGTACTGTGAACATATATAGCATTATAACTTTATACTGTGGACATATATATTTTAAAATTTTTTTTTATTAATTTTATTTATTTCTGTATGTGTATGAATATACTGTCTGCATGCAAGTTTGTGCACCCGTGTCGTGCAACGCCACGGAGGTCAGAAGAGGGTATTGGATTCCCCTGGAACTGGAGTTCTCCTGGAATTGGAGTTTCAGACGGTTCTTAGCCGCCATGTGGGTGCTGGGGATCGAACTGGCGTCCTCTGTAAGAGCGGTCGGCGCTCTTAACTGCTAGGCTATCTTATATTTTATACTGTGAATATATAGCCCATTACAATTATATGAGGTACTATTAACAAACACCGTATTACAAGTACATATTATACTGTGAACATACACCCCAATAAACATATACACTGTGAACATTCACCCCATTAAAATGATATACTGTACTGTGAAAATATACCCTACTACAAGAACATACTGTACTGTGAAAAATCACCCAATTGGAAGTACATACTGTACTCTGAACAAACACTCCATTAAGATTATATACTGTCCTGTGAAAATATACCCTATTAAAAGTACATACTTTACTGTAAACATTCACCCCATTACAAGTATATACTGTATGTGAACAAACACCTTGTTAGAAGTAGATAGTGTACTGTAAATATACACCCCTTTACAAGTATATACTGTACAGTGAACATTCACCCCATTACAAGTATATAGTGTACTGTGAACATATACCCCATTATAAGTGCATATTGTACTGTGAACATACACCTGGTTACAAGCACATACTGTACTTTGAGCAAACACCCCATTACAAATATATACTGTACTGTGAACAAACACAAAGAAGTATATTGGGAACAAACAACTCATTACAAGTAAATACTGTACTTTGAACATATACCCCATCACAAGTATATAGTGTATTGTGAACAAACACCACATTACAAGTATATGTTGTACTGTGAACAAACACCACATTACAAGTATATGTTGTACTGTGAACATACACCATATTACAAATATATACTGTACTGGATTTGAGATCTCCTGAGCCTAGCGGCAGGTGCCAGGGCTGCGGGCTGAAGAGCCCCCCCCTCCCCCCGCCAACTGAGATTAAGAAGAAGCATCTGAAGGAGGCAAGCAAAGCAAGCCTTCAACACAGTGAAGAGGCATTTAGGACTCACATTGGAATACAGGCAAGGAGAAGCCCATATGCCAGGATCACGAAGAAGAGACTACACTGGAAAGGGGCAGGATAATCCCACGCCAAGCTTTACCAACCCTATGGAAGACTCCTGCAGTGGGATCCCTCCGGGGATGCCCCAGGACACAGACATCAGAAACACAATTGGGAACATACTTAAAGAACTACAAGATCATAAAGAACAAATTAAAGAACTAAGAAAAGAGAATGAGGAACTCAAGAAGGACTGAGAGAGAGAGAATGACAAGTTCTGGAAGGAAGTAGAAACACTGAAAAGATCCCATGCTGAAAAAGAAAAAGAAACCAACCAGCGAACAAAAGAGCTACAAAAAGAGATCGAGAAGCTCCAAAAAGAAATAGAAACATTAAAGAAATCAGAAGAGGAAACGAAAAAGGAAATCAAACACTCATCCATTCAAGAGGACAGGAATGAAAAAAGCCTCAGAAGCAGAATGGAGGAAGCAGAACAAAGAATATCAGACCTGGAAGATAACACAGAACAACTAAAAACCTCAAGGAAAGATTATGAAAAATTTAAAAATACACAAAAATGGAACAACCAGGAGCTGTGGGACACTATGAAAAAATCAAACCTCCACATCATAGGAATAGAGGAAGGAGAAGAATCCCAAGAGAATAGTATTGATCAGATCCTCAACAGAATAATAGATGAAAACTTCCCCAAACTAAAAAAGGACAAACCAATACCAAGACAGAAGAAGCACATAGAACTCCAAACAGACAAGATCAGAAAAGAAATTTTCCACGCCACATCATAGTTAAAATGCTAGACACCCAAAACAAAGACAAAATCCTTAAAGCGACAAGAGAAAAACAACAAGTGACCTATAAGGGGAAACCTATCAGAATAACAACGGACTTCTCAACGCAAACGATGAAGGCAAGAAGAACCTGGAGCAAAGCATTCCCAGTGTTGAGGGACAATGGATGCCAGCCCAGGTTACTATACCCAGCAAAAATGTCAATCATAGTGGAAGGAGAGAGGAAAATCTTCCATGTCATAAACAACTTGAAAGAATACATGTCTGGAAAACCAACCCTTCAGAGAATACTTGAAGCAATTCAAAGAACAGAAGAAAGGAGCAACCAACCCCAGGCACCTAGAAGGAGAAATCAATAAAAGCATAACTGCAGAAGTAGAAACATAAATCAAAACCACAGATGGATAATAAGGCAAAAGGAAGCAATACAAACCTATCAGTCATAACCTTAAATATGAATGAACTAAATTCCCCAATCAAAAGACATAGACTGGGAGACTGGATTAGGAAACAGAATCCATCGATATGCTGTCTACAAGAAACACATCTTACCTTCAAGGACAGGCACCACCTTAAAGTGAAGGGATGGAAAAAAATATTCCAAGCAAACGGTACCAAAAAGAAAGCAGGTGTTGCTATTTTAATATCGGATAAAATAGACTTCAAAGTAAAAGAAATCAGAAGAGACAAAGAAGGCCATTACATTCTCATCAAAGGAACAATCCACAAAGAAGATTTCACAATTATGAATATATATGCCCCAAATTCTGGTGCACCAAACTTTATAAAGACAATTCTCCAGGACCACAAGTCACAGACTAACCCCAGCACACTCATAGTGGGAGATTTCAATACCCCACTGAGTCCATTGGATAGGTCAACAGGACAAAAAATAAACAGAGAGACATCCGAACTGAACGATATGAATCACCAAATGGACCTCATAGACCTCTACCGAACATTCCATCCTAATACCAGAGAATACACTTTCTACTCAGCACCCCACGGAACATTCTCCAAAATCGACCACATCCTGGGACACAGAAGAAACCTCTACAAATACAAAAAGATTGAAATAATTTCATGCATCCTGTCAGACCACAGTGCAATGAAGCTCAACATCAACACCAGGACAAGCCCTCCTGCCTACAAGAACACATGGAGACTAAACAACACACTCTTGAATAATGAATGGGTCAAGGAAGAGATAAAGAAAGAAATAAAAACATTCCTGGAACTGAATGACAATGACAATACAACACAACAAAACCTATGGGATACCTTAAAAGCAGTTTTAAGAAAAGACTGCATCAAAGAACTGACTGAGACGGTGAACTTCTGCTCAAAACAGTCAACTTCCCCATGGAAAATACTGAGAAAGAATGAGAGATGGAAAGCATGTTTGGCAGAATGCATGAGCTCTGGCGGGGTGAGGGAATGAGTGGGAACACGGGTCTAGATTTGTTAAAAATAAATAAATAAATTTATGTGAAAAAAATATATATATACTGTACTGTGAACGTACACCATATTACAAGTATATGCTGTACTGTGAACTTTCACCCCATTATAAGTACATATACTACTTTGAACAATCACCCCGTTGCAAATAAATAGTGTACTGTGAACATTCACCCCATTACTAGTATATACTGTACAGTGAACATTCATCTCATTACAAGTATGTACTATACTGTGAATATTCACCTATTATAAGTGCTATATTTGAAACATACACACTGTATTAGTCATTTTTCTGTTGCTGTGATAAAACCACCATGAGCAAGGGAACTTATAAAAGGAAGAGTTTATTTAGGCTTATGATTGACGGTTCCAGGGAATCAGAGTCCATTGTGGGAGGAAGCATGGTGGCTGGGGCAGGGGCAGCAAGCCAAGGGTCACATCTCACAATGAGCACAGGAAGCAGAGAGAGAGAGAGAGACTGGAGACTGCAAGACTTGTTAAACTCACTAAGCCTGCCTCCAGTGGCATACTTCTTCCAGCATGGCCACACCTGCTAACACCTCCAAGAACAGTGCCACCAACTGGAGACAAAATGTCTGAATACTTAAATCCTATGAGGGGACACTCTCATTCAAAGCACCACAAACACCATTAAAAGTACTATATTTGTAGTATACACCCCATCACAAGTACAATGTTTAGAGTATACACCCCATTAAAAGTACTATATCTGTAGCAGACACCCCATTACAAGTACTATATTTGGAGTACACACCCCATTACAAGTACTATATTTGGAGCATACACCCCATTACAAGTACTATATTTGGAGTATACACCCCACTACAAGTATTATATTTGGAGTATACACCCAATTACAAGTATTATATGTGGAGAATACACCCCATTACAAGTACTATATTTGGAGTACACACTCCATTACAAGTACTATATGTGGAGAATACACCCCATTACAAGAACTATATTGGGAGCATTAACCCCATTGCAAGTACTATATGTGGAGTATACCACTCCATTACAAGTACTATATTTGGAGTATACACCCCATTACAAGTACTATATTTGGACCATACAACCCATTACAAGTACTATATTTGGAGTATACATCCCATTACAAGTACTATATTTGGAGCATACACCCCATCACAAGTACTATATTTGGAGTATACACCCCTTCACAAGTACTATATTTGGAGCATACACCCCATTACAAGTACTCTATTTGGAGTATATACCCCATTACAAATACTACATTTGGAGCATACACCCCATTATGAGTACTATATATGGAATATACACTCCATTATGAGTACTCTATTTGGAGTATACACCCCATTACAAGTACTATATTTGAGCGTACACCCCATTACATGTACTATATTTGGACCATATACCCCATTACAAGTACTATATTTGGAGCATACACCCCATCACAAGTACTATATTTGGAGCATACACCCCATTACAAGTACTCTATTTTGAGTATATACCCCATTACAAGTACTATTACTATATTTGGAGCATACACGCCATTACAAGTACTATATTTGAAGTGCACACCCCATTGCAAGTGCTATATTTGGAGCGTATACCTCATTACAATTACTACATTTGGACCATATACCCCATTGAAAGTACTATATTTGGAGTATACACCCATTACAAGTACTATATTTGGACCATATACTCCATTGAAAGTACTATATTTGGAGTATACACCCATTACAAATACTATGTTTGGAGTATACACCCCATTACGGGTACTATATTTGGAGAATACACCCCATCACAGGTACTATATGTGGAGAATACACCCCACTACAAGTACTATATTTGGAGTATACACCCCATTACAAGTACTATATTTGGAGCATACACCCCCATTACAATTACTATATTTGTAGCATACACTTTTATAAGTGTATGCTATTATAAGTACTATATTTGGAGTATACACACAATTACCAGTACTATATTTGGATCATACACTCCATTACAAGTACTGTATTTGGAGTATACACACAAGTACCAGTAGTATATTTGGAGCATACACCCCATTACAAGTATTATGTTTGGATCATATGCTCCATTACAAGTACTATATTTGGAGTATACACCCCATTACAAATGCTATTTTTGGACCATACACCCCATTACAAGTACTGTATTTGCATACACCTCATAACAAGTACTGTATTTGGAGTGTACACCTCATTACAATTACTCTGTTTGGAGTATACACCCCATTACATCCTCTCTTCCCCCACATCGCTTCAACATCTTTTTTCACACAGTGTTGTTCTTCTACTTCCATATCATTGACACGTTTGTTATTTTGTGTATACACATGGAATCTAGCTTCATAATGGAAAGAGTGCTATGCTATATGACCTTCAGGGATTTTCCTGATTCAGGAAACTTGTTTCTCTCTAGTTTCACCCATCCCCCCCACACACACACAACACAATAAGGCAACATTCTTACTCATACAAGCTAGCAATGAAACACCAGATGCAGACTTATTTTATTGCACAGTTTCTGTGAATACTTAGTATTCAAGTGTCTGCTCCTTGTTTTCTGTCTTTATCTTCTATGACTCATCATCCTTTTGAACCCACTCGTAGACAAGTTCTTCTACTGCTCCTCTTTGGGGGACAGGGAGGTAGCATAACTTGCTTGAGCTCCTGCAGATAGGAATTCTCCAAGCTTGTGCCCATGTAATCTGTTTGTATAATCGCTTATTTTCACTACTATACCTTGCTAGAGACCAAGAAGGTATTGAAAATCCAAGATGTGAAAGGAACTCATAGGATTGGTGAGAAATTATCTTAGATATTGAAAATGAGGCCTTGGGAAGTGTATCTCTATGTCTCAGTGTCGGTACTTTGGGTATGTTTCTTATTTACTCTCATTGTTCTTGTTGTTTGTTGTTGTTTGTTGGTTTTTGAGACAGAGTTTTTCTGTAGACCCGGGTAGCCTGGACCTTGTTATACAAACCAGACTGTCTTCCATGCCACAGAAATCCACCTGCCTCTGCATCTTGAGTACTGGGGTCAAAGGCCTGTGTACCACACCTGACACCATTGTTTGAACTCACAGTATTGAATGCTCCATGGGGACCTATGACCTTATGTAAATAAATGTAAGCAAGAGCTTACCTACTCTCTTATCACATGAAAAATGAAGAATAACACCATGTGTATTCACAATATGTCACAGAATATGACATTCAGATTAATTCCAGAACTGGAAACATATTCTTTTGTTTTCTATCTTAGCAGTAATGTTTAGAAGGAATCAAGTGGGACTAAATCTTAATAATTATATACTCATAAGGACTATATAGCAACTTCAGACATTTTAAGATTGTCTTTCTAATTCAGTCATTCATAAGTTTTGCACACTACCAACACTAGCTAATTATATTTTTGAGGTAATAATAAAAGATCATGAAATATATTTGACGTGACTTACAATGCCTAGGTTATAAATAGACTAAAGTAATATTTTAAAACACAACTACATTTTAAATAAAGTCTCTAAAAGTCATGGAAATTTTTCCTTGTTTATGCCATACATTTTATGTCTTGATCTGTTTGTAATTAAACACTTATAATGAAAACAAAAATTAATGAAAATTCAGGAGAAGAAATGTTCAAAGAAGACAAAAGTAATAGTAGACCAAATTTATAAATCTAAAAATGTGACTATATTATTGACTTTTCTGTTGGTGTGATTAAACACCATGACCAAGGTAACTTATAGAAAAAAAGAGTTGATTTTGATTTACTATTACAGAGGGACAGTCCATAATTTCAGAGCAGGCAGGATAGGAGGCAGCAGGGGCAAAAAGCTCAGCACTCATGTCTTCAAGCATACAGAGGAAGCAGAGAGGGTGTGACAGAGTGTAGGTGGGGCTGGCTATGAATGCTCAAACCCGACCCCAGGGATTTGCTGACTCCAGCAAGGCCGCCCCTTCTGAAGGTTCCATGACCCTCCCCAAAAGCATCGACCACTGACCAGTGTTCAAATACCTGAGCTTATGGTGCATGTGTTCATTCAAACCATTATGGTGATTAGAAAGTGAATAACTTCAATGTAGTCTGCTCTTTAACCTAGGCTGTCAGTAAAAGAAATGTAATGTGGGGGAAAAAACGTTTCCCCAATGCTTTCACTTTATAACATGGGAAAAAGCAAGCCATAGTCATGAGAGGGAAGTTTACAGAAGACACATTGGGAACACTACTGTCAGAGAAGCAAGTGTGTTGAGATGTGGGGAAGGAATGGAAGGAAGGAAGGAAGGAAGGAAGGAAGGAAGGAAGGAAGGAAGGAAGGAAGGAAAGAAAGAAGGAAGGGAGGGAGGAAGGAAGAAGGAAAAAAGGACAGAGGAAGAAGGAAGGAAGAAGGAAAGGAAGGAAGGAAAGAAGGAATGGAAGGAAGAAGGAAGGAAAGGAAGGAAGGAAGGAAGGAAGGAGGAAGAAAAGGAAAGAAGGAAGGAAGGAAGGAAGGAGGAAGAAAAGGAAAGAAGGAAGGAAGGAAGGAAGGAAGGAAGGAAGGAAGGAAGGAAGGAAGAAGGATTGAGGCCTCTTTCCCCAGGTGCAGTCTAAATGTGCAGCCCCACTTCTTTTTTTTATTTTCATATGTGTATGAATGGATTGTCTGCATGTAGGTTGGTGCACCCTTGTCGTGCAATGCCGCGGAAGTCAGAAGAGGGTGTCAGATTCCCCAGAACTGGAGTTAAAGACGGTTTTCAGCCGCCATGTGGGTGCTGGGGATCCAACCCAGGTCCTCTGCAAGAGCAGTTGGTGCTCTTAACCACTAGGCTATCTCTCCAGCCCCAGCAGCCCCACTTCTAATCAGAAGTTTTGCACTATCCCACCAGCCACCTCTCTACTCATTGCTTGTTGGCATGGTAATGACAACAGTCCTTCAATAACTATAACCTGCTGTCAAGCCAAAGCCCAGATACTAGTTCTATGCAATCTCCAGAAACACATCAGTGCTCTTTCTTATCCTCAACCACTGTAGGCAGAAACATTTCTCTTCCCAGACTACAACACCTATAGCCTATCTCCCCACCAACCAACAGCAGCCCCTATTCACAATGCTGCCCAAAGACTATAAGGGGTCCTGAAACTTCAAACCCAGCTCCAGACATCCGAACCAGCTTCCTTCCTACACACCTACATGCGTGAGGTAGGTAGGTGTGACACCCTTCCCCTTCAACCCAAGGAGTAGTGCTCATTCTTGCTGTGACTTCAACTACTGTCCCCAAAAGAACACTTGTAGAAAGGTCTCAACCTCCACAAACTTGGAAAGATTGGTAGTGATAACTTTATAGAAAGTTTTGCTCTATGGTTCAGAAGTTCACATATTACTAACTGTGCTAAGACCATGTCTAGCACCACATTTGAACATCAACAGAGTTACTTACCACAGTATTGAAAACCAAGCACCATTAAAATGATGCTTGACATGACATGAGACGTTTAGGTAACAGCAAGCAAAGATCCAGAAACTTCTCAATAATGTGAAAGCATATATCTACAGCAGGAAAGACCACCAACTGACTAAGTACAGATGCTTAGTTCCAATTACAAATGCATAAACAATGTAGATAAACAACACAATATGTCTCCAGAAATCACTTACTGTGTTGCCCTTGAGAAGAGCAACTTAGATTAGGCCCAATTAATGATTTCACAATAATAATAACTATCTTAAATGACCTCAGATGACATGCATAAATTCTAAAATGAAGATCAGGAAAATACAAATAAACAGAGTTAAGTAAACTAATAATCTGAAATAAGAAAACAGAATTTAATAAATAAATAGAATTTTCAATGTAAACTCATGCAACCCCTATGGAAAGCAGTGTGGAGAACTCTTAAAAGGCTCAAAATGAACCTGCCACTTGAACCACTCATACCACTCTTGGGTATATACCCACAAGACTCATCCTATCACAGAGATATATGCATGTCTATGTTTATTGCAGCTCTCTTCACAACAGAGAAGAACTAGAAACAACCCAATGGAGTTCTATGCAGTGGTAAATAAAAAAGACAGCATCATGAACTTTGGAGGTAAATGGACGGAATTAGAAGGCATTATGCTAAGTGAAGTAACACAGTCCCAGAAAAACAAAATGGCACATGGTGTCCCTCATTTGTGGATCCAAGCATCAAATGTCTATTTGTAAGGCAAACTGAATACTTCCTCCTTTCCTTGTTTTTTTAGTAAATATAATACCCAATGTTACTCATCAACTTGCTATGTAATATAGGGATGTAAAGTAATAATTTTTCTTTGTAGTGTAGGGATGTAAAGTAATATTTTTTTCTTTAGCTGCATACAACTCTACTGACAAAATGTGAATCCCTAAACATGTTTTGGAATTAACCTATAGATTATTTTCAGACTTCATAATTTGGGGATATGTGTGGCATGTATATGTGCATATTTTGGAACAATAAAAATTGGAAGGAACAACAATGACAACAAAAAGACTGAGTCAAAAAACTGACTGAAAGAGTAAACTTCTGCCCCAAACAGTAAACTTCTGCATTGAAAATATTAAAAAAGACTGAAAAAAAGATAGAAGATATGTATGGCAGAATACAGGTCCCATGATAAGGTGGCGGCAAGGAAGGGGGAATGGGCCTAAATTTAATTAAGAAATGTTTTGTGAAATGCCAAAACTTCAATAAAAAATAAACAAACAACAAAGTAAACACAATTCAGAAAAAAATACAATTTCTGATGCACTCTCAAACTGAAATTAAATCTCAAATGAGAATCTCAGTGAAAGAAAACTCACAGTGGAAAGCCTCACCAAAAGAATGAGTCAAATAGAAGAAAGAATGCCAAGCCTTAAAGACAAAACACTGGAACTGAATCATTCAGTCAAAAAAAAAAATCTTAAACTAAAGCCCCCAGGAACAAGATGTGCAGGAATCCTGGGATACTATAAAATATCAAACCTACCTATCAGGGTAGAGTAGAAAAAGAAGAAGAAAAAAGAAAGAAGAAGAAGAAGAAGAAGAAGAAGAAGAAGAAGAAGAAGAAGAAGAAGAAGAAAAGGAGGAAGAGGAGGAGGAGAAAGAAAACCAAGTTTGAGACATAGAAAATATTTTCAACAATGTACTAGAAGAAAACTTTCCAAGTATCTGCGAGGAGAAGTCAGTCAAACTCCAGGAGGCATAAAGAACACCAAAGAGACAGGATAAAGGAAAGGAACTGCAGGTGTCTCATAACAATCTCAATGCCCAGAATAATGAAAGAAATCAGAATGTCAAAACCCTATATGGAAAGAAAGGACTCTCGGAAAAACACTTAATTTCCAGTGGAGCCTATGGACGTTGGAAGGTCATAGATTGACAATCAACAAACTCATAAAGACCACAGATACAAAACCAGGTTATTATATATATCAAAACCTTCAGTCAAAATAAATGAAGAAAAAAAAATCTATTATCTAAGCGGATTTAAGGAATTTATGTCCACTTATCTAGCTCTCCAAAGGATAGTAGAAGAAATATTTCCTTCTGAAGAAAGATTAAACATACCTAAAAGGCCAAAGGAATAAACAATTAGAGAACAGTTAGACAAAAGAAGCAAGGAAAGTACCCTTAGAACAAAATGTCATCAATAAACATTGGATAGCAAGAACTCTGGAGAGATCTTGGTCACAGTTCCCCAATAAAAAGACACACAGTAACTGTTGAAATCATAAAACAGGATCTAGCCTTTTGCTGCCTCCAAAATACACATCTTACCATCAGTAATCAGCAGCAACAGTGTGGAGAACCCTTAAAAGTCTCAAAATGAGCCTACCGCCTGACCCAGCCATACCACTTCTGGGAATATATCCATCAGACTCTTCCTACCACAGAGATACATGTACAGCCATGTTTATTGCAGCTCTCTTCACAATAGCGAATAGCTGGAACCCCAAGTGTCCCTCAACTGACGAGTGGATAGAGAAAATGTGGTACATCTACACAATGGAGTTTTATGCAGTGGTAAAGAAAGATGACATCATGAAATTTGCAGGTAAATGGATGGAGCTAGAAGATTTTATGCTAAGTGAAGTAACACAATCCAAGAAAAACAAAAGACGAATGGGATCCCTCATCTGTGGATGCTAGTACCAATACCTAGTTGTAAGACAAACTGAGCAACGTTAGTTATATTCCTCATGATCTAAAGACAACTGTGGTCTTGCATTGTAAATACCTAAACAGGTTCTAGAGCTGACCTAACATTTATTTTCAGACCTTAGGTCTTCGGTACATGATGAGGGGTATGTGTGCATCTTTTAGAGTTATATGGGATTAAAATGGAAAGATGTGAATCAAGAAATATGATATGGAAATAACAAGTATGTTGCTAAAGGATATAATTTTAATATAGGTGAAACTTAATATAGGTGCAATGTAATAGGCTGGTGCAACTTAGCCTTTCTGGCTGCTTAAAGACCATACTTAACCCCCATACCAATTTGGCCAGGTGACCTACGGGATAATTTTGTACCTTGCTCTCAGAGTTTAACTAAGTCTTAGTGGATTATTCATGGGGGCATCTCTTGAAATGTCCTTCAAATGTAGGTCACCAGTCTTCATGTTCAAGGAAGTCTTGGAGAGCCACTAATGGGACTTCAGCCAGTATCCAGTCTATAAAGAGGAAAGTCTGCTCATGCTTCAGAAAAGGAAGCCTGGTCTAGCAGGACCTGCTTTTGCTCTAGAGTGGATGGAACTGGTAAATGAAAACCTGAGGGGGATTTCCCAAGACCACCTGAAGCACAGGTGGGAGCTGGATGCTTCAGTCAGTCGGATTGTTTGGTTTGATTCAGTTATCTTTGGCTCCATTGGCTTGTGTGGCTGTGGGGGCAGAGTAGTCCTCTTAATCTTTATTAAGGTTGGGCCTGTGTGAGTCTTGAGATCCGGGATTTCCCAAGACCACCTCAAGCACAGGTAAGAGCTGGGTGCTTCAGCCAGGCAGATTGTTTGGTTTGATTTAATTGTCTTTGGCTCAATTGGCTTGTGTGGCTGTGGGGGCGGAGATGTGTGGCCGTGGGGGCAGAGTTGTCCTCCTAGCTGGTATTAAAGGTGAGCCTGTGTGAGTCTTGAGATCAGGGATTTCACAAGAACACTTGATGCACAGGTAGGAGCTGGGTGCTTCAGCCAGGCAGATTGTTTGGTTTGGCTCAATTGTCTTTGGTTCCAGTGGCTTGTTGTCACTGTGAGATTTGAGATCTGCAGGCTAAACAACAATCCTCCCCACACCCATCCTCCACCAACTGGGATTGCTGAAGCAGTGTCTAAGCGGATTCTTTGGAGAACCTTCAGAACAGAAAGGGAAGAGTGAGTTAGACTTCCAATAGAAAGCCTATAGCTTAGACAAGTCAACACTCCATAAGCAAGGAGAAAAGGAAAAAAGAAATATCAATCAAACAACAAAGGCATCTGAAGGAGGCAAGCAAAGCAAATCTTCAAAACAATGAAGAGGCATTTGGGATTCCCATTTGAATACAGGCAAAGGGAAACCCCATGCCAGGGACATGAAGAAGAGACAACATGGGAAAGGTGCTGGATAATTCCACACCAAGCTCTACCAATACTGTGGAAGATTCCTACAGTGGGATGCCCCTGGGGATGATCCAGGACACAGATCTTAGAAGTACAATTGTGAACATACTTACAAAGTCCAAGACTATAAAGAGCAAGCCAAAGAATTAAGAAAAGAGAATGAAAAACTCAAGAAAGACCTGGAGAGAGACAATGACAAACTCCAGAAAGAAGTGGAAACACTGAAAAGATCCCATATTGAAAAAGATAAGGAAACCAACCAGCAAAGCAAAGAGCTAAAGGAAGAGATTGAGAAGCTCCAAAAGGAGTGGAAATGCTAAAGAAATCAGAATTTGAAATGAAAAAGGAAATCACACATTCATCCAATCAAGAGGAAAGGAATGGAAAAAGCCTCAGAAGTAGAATGGAGGAAGCAGAACAAAGAATATCAGACCTGGAAGATAACACAGAACAAATAAAAACCTCAAGTAAAGATTATGAAAATTTTAAAAATATACAAAAGTGGAACAACCAGGAACTGTGGGACACTATGAAAAGATGAAACCTCTGCATCATAGGAATAGAGGAAGGAGAAGATTCTCAAGAGAATGGTATTGATCAGATCTTCAACAGAATAATTAAAATTTCCCCAAACTAAAAAATATACAAACCAATACAAATACAAGAAGCACATAGAACTCTAAACAGACAAGATCAGAAAAGAATCTCTCCTCACCATATCATAGTTAAAATACTAGATGCCCAAAACAAAGATAAAATTCTGAAAGCCACAAGAGAGTAACAAGTTACCTATAAGGGGAAACCTATCAGATTACAACTGACTTCTCAGTGTAAACTATGAAAGCAAGAAGAACACGGAGCAAAGCATTCCCACTGTTAAATGACTATAGATGCCAACCCAGGGTACTATACCCAGCAAAAATGTCAATTATAATGAAAGGAGAGAGAAAAATCTTCCATGACATAAACAAGATGAAAGAATACATGTCCAGAAAGCCAACCCTTCAGAGAATACTTGAAGCAATTCAAAGGACAGAAGAAATGAGCAAACATCCCCAGGCTCCTAGATAGAGAAATCAATAAAAGCATAACTGCAGAAGTAGAAACCTAAACCAAAACTGTAAATGGATAATAAGGTGAAAGGAAGCAATACAAACCTATCAGTTATAACCTTAAATATTAATAGACTAAACTCCCCATTCAAAAGACATAGACTGGGAGATAGGATTAGGAAACAGAACCCTTTTGTATGCTGTCTACAAGAAATGCATCTTACCTTCAAGGATAGGCACCACCTTAAAGTGAAAGGATGGAAAAAATATTCCAAACGGTACCAAAAAGAAAGATAGTGTTGGTGTTTTAATATCAGATAAAATATACTTCAAAGTAAAAAATATCAGAAGAGACAAAGAAGGCCATTACATTTTTATCAAAGGAACAATTCACCATGAAGATTTCACAATTATAAATATATATGCCCCAAACTCTGGTGCACCAAACTTATAAAGACAATTCTCCAGGACCACAAGGAACAGATTAACCCCAGTACAATCATGGTAGGGGACTTCAATACCCCACTGAGCCCTTTGGACAGATCAACAGGACAAAGAATAAACAGAGAGACATCTGAACTGAATGATATGATACACCAAATGGGCCTCACAGATGTCTACCAAATATTCCACCCTAATACCAGAGAATACACTCTCTCCTCAGCACCCCACAGAACATTCTCTAAAATCGACCACATACTGGGACACAGAAGAAACCTCCACAAAGACAAAAAGACTGAAATAATTTCATGCATTCTGTCAGACCACAGTGCAACAAAGCTCAACATCAAAACCAGGATAAGGCCTACTGCCTACAAGAACACATGGAGACTAAACAACACACTCCTGAATAATGAATGGGTCAAGAAAGAAATAAGGAAAGAAATAAAAACATTCCTGGAAATGAATGACAATGAAATACAACATAACAAAACCCATGGGATACTTTAAAAGCAGTCCAAAGAGGTAGGTTTATAGCCCTGCATGCCTACATTAGAAAAACAGAAAGAGCACAAATGAACAATCTAATACTGTAGCTAAAAGCACTTAAGGCAACAACAGATGAACCCTAAACGTAATGGACAGGAAGAAATAACAAAAATCAGAGCAGAAATAATTAAATAGAAACAAAGTACACAATATAAAAATCAATGAATCCAAAAGTTGGTTCTTTGAAAGAATAAACAAGATAGACAGAACTCTAGCCCAGTTAACCAACACAAAGAAGGAACAACTCCAAATCAAAAGAAGCCAGGATGAAAAGGGAAATATCACAACAGTCAATTAAAAGATCCAGAAAATCACACGGGAATACTTCAAAAACCTATACTGTACCAAGTTTGAAAACCTAGAAGAAATGAATGAATATCTGAAATCCTGAGTATCACCAAAGCTCAACCAAGAAGAGATCGACAGCTTAAACAGACCCATAATATATGAAGAAATTGAAGAGTTAATAAGAATCCTCCCAAGTAAAAAATGTCCAGGCCCAGACGGTTTCACATAAAAGCTCTATAAAACATTTCAAAAAGACTTAGAACCATTGTTACTCAAATTGGAGTTGTTCCTAGAGGGAATTGGATTATCAGGATCATTCCTCAATGTAATCAAAGCCATGTATCAGAAACACGCACCCAATATCATTCTAAATGGGGAAAAGACAGAAACATTCCCTTTAAAGGTAGGAACTTGGCAAGGCAGCCCCCTGTCACCACTCCTCTTGTGGCAAACTGAGAAAAGTCAATATGATCTGAAAACAACTGTGCCCTTATGTTGCGAATCCCTTAAAAATTAAAAAAAAAAATAAATAAATAAATAAATAAATAAATAAATAAATAAATAAATAAATAAAATCTGAAAGGAGCAAGGCGTTCCCACCCTCCCCCTGCAAAAAATAAAAAAAAAGAACCCACAAGAGACCCCAGAGGACCAGATCCTCAACTGAACTTGAGAAAAGTAAAACCTTTGTTAATCTGGATTGTGTGACCTTAAGCATCCAAAAGGAAAGTACAAGGAGATACAAATAATCAGTAAGAGTAAAGAAACTGTACTGCAGGTATAGAAATTGAGGTCTTAGTAAAAGTAAAAAAGAAAAAAACAAAAACAAAAACGAGAGAGTACTGATTTTGGCCTGTCTTCAATTCTTTCATTTAATTTTTTTCTTTTTTTATTGATGTTTTGTGTATTTCATACATCATTTTTCATTTCAGTTCAGGCATATTCCCCTTTCCCTTCCCCCCACCCCACCCTAGATAATGCATTCTGCCATAACTGTCCTGCATCTTTCTCTCAGACTTTTTTTTTATGCTTAGGAATTCACATTTTCCTCCATTAATTTTATATTACTCTAAAATATGGATACATACTCTTCACCCATATACAGTAATTACAGAGTCTGAAAATAATTGGTGAGTGGATTCTAGAGCCCGTTGAGAGACTCACATTATAACAACATAATTGCTTTCAAATAAACAGAAATAAAACAATAATGTCATTCAGCTTGCCTTTTGTCTGGGGAATTTGGTATTAGCATCCACAAATGAAGGAAACCATTCTCTATCTTTCTAGGTTTGTGTTACTTCAATCAGCATAATGGCTTTGAGCTCCATCCATTTACCTGCAAAGTTCATAATGCCATCTTTCTTTACCACTGAATAGTACTCCATTGTGTAGATTTACCACATTTTTGTTATCCACTCGTCAGTTAAGGGACATTTGGGTTGGATCCAACTCTTTGCTATTGTGAAGAGAGCTGCAGTAAACATAGATATGCATGCATCTTCGTGGTAGGATGAGCCTTGTGGCTATATATCCAGGAGTGGTATGACTGGGTCAGGTGGAAGGCTCATTTTGTGTCTTTGAAAGGTTCTCCATACTGCTTTCCATAAGCGCTTCTATTAAACTTAAACATTAATGATCTAAACTCCATGTCAAAAGACATAGACTGGGAAAATGGATTAGGAAACAGAATCCATCTATATGCTGTCTACCAGAACCCATCTCACCCTCAAGGACAGACACTACCTTAGACTGAAAGGATGGGAAAAAATATTCCAAGCAAACGATACCAAATTCAAGCAGGAGTTACTATTCTAATATCAGACAAAATAAACCTCAGAGTAAAATTAATCAGAAGATACAAAGAGGACCATTACATCCTTTTCAAAAGAAAAATTAACAATGAAGATTTCACAATCTTAAATATTTATGCACCAAACTCTGGTGCACTGAACTTTATAAAGACTACTCTGCAGGACCTCAAGACACAGATTAATCCCAGAACACTCATAGTAGGGGACTTCAGTAGCCCACTGAGGCCCTTGGATAGATCAATTGGACAAAAAATAAACAGAGAGGCATTGTAACTGAACAATACAATACACCAAATAGACCTCACAGACATCTACAGAATATTCCACCCAGGGGCTGGAGAGATGGCCTAGCGGTTAAGAGCGCCAACCACTCTTGCACAGGACCCGGGTTCGATCCCCAGCACCCACATGGCGGCCAAAAACCGTCTGAAACTCCAATTCCAGGAGAACTCCAGTTCCAGGGGAATCCGACACCCTCTTCTGACCTCTGCGGCATTGCACGACACAGGTGCACAAACTTACATGCAGACAGTACATTCATACACATACAGAAATAGAAAAAATAAAAAAAGAATATTCCACCCAAACACCAGAGAATATACTTTCTACTCAATGCCTCACAGAATATTCTCCAAAATCAACCACCTACTGGGACACAAAAGAAATCTCAACAAATATAAAGGCATTGAAAATATTTTGTGAATTCTATCAGACCACAATAAAATAAAGCTCAATATGAAAACCAAAATAAGCTCTATTAACTACAAGAACACGTGGAGACTAAACAACACAATCCTGAATAATGAATGGGTCAGGAAAGAAATAAAGCATGACACAAAAGTATTTCATGGAACTGAAGGAAAAAGACAATACAACACAGCAAAAGATGTGGGATACTTTAAGCAGACCTAAGAGGAAAATGTATAGCCCTAATTGCCCACATTTAAAAAACAGAAAGGAACAAATAAATGATCTAACACTGCAGCTAAAAATACTTGTGAGACAACAACAACTGAGCCCTAAACCTAACAGAGAGGAAGAAATAAAAATCAGAGTAGAAATCAATGCAATAGAAACAAGGAAAACAATACAAAGAATCAATTAATCCAAAGGCTGGTTCTTTGAAAAGATAAACAAAATAGACAGACCTCTAGCCCAGTTAACCAAAAGGAAAAAAGAGCAACTCAAAATCAATAGCATTCATGATGAAAGGGGAAAGAAACATCACAATAGACAAGAAACATATCCAGATGATCATATGAGAATACTGCAAAAACCTCTACTCACTGCTAAGTTGGAAAACTTAAGAGAAATGGATGAATATCTGAAATCATAGGAATCAACAAAGCTTAACCAAGAAGAGATTGACTGACAGTTTATATGCACCCATGATATTTGAGGGAACTGAAGAGATAAAAAATAAACTCCCAATTAAAAAAAGCCTAGGCACAGATGATTTCACAGCAGAATTCTATAAAATATTTAAAGAGGTCTTACAACCATTACCACTCAAACTATTCAGAAGGATACAGAGGGAAATCTCCAGAGTTCCTTCCGTGAAGCCAGCTTCACTCTAATACCAAAACCAGACAAAGACAAGAAAAAAATTAAAAAAAGAATACTATAGACCCATCTCATTAATGAACTTAGATGCAAAAATTCTCAACAAAATACTTGCAAATCGCATACAGACCCACATCAAAAAGATCATCTATCATGACCAAGTTGGATTCATCCAAGAGATGCATGGATGGTTTAACATATGTAAATCAATAAATATCATAAATCACATAAATGGACTGAAATATAAAAACCATAAGATCATCTCAAATGATGCATAAAAAGCTTTTGACAAAATCCAGCATCACTTTATGCTTAAAGTCCTAGAGGGAATTGGACTGGAGGGATCATTCCTCAATATAATCAAAGCCATATACAAAAAAAAACCATAGCCAACATCATCCTAAATGGAGAAAAGTTGGAAGCATTCCCCTTAAAGGCAGGAACACAGCAAAGCTGTCCACTATCGCCACTCCTCTTCAATAAACTGTTCCTGCCTCAATATAGTGTTTAAAATGCTTGCTAGGGCAATAAGGTGAGAAAACAAAATTAAAGGAGTATTAATAAGAAAAGAGGAAGTAAAACTATGCCTTTTTGCAGATGATATGATAGTCTACCCAAGGCATGCTAATAACTCCACCAGAAAACTCTTAGAAATGATTAAGAGTTTCAGTAAAGTGGCAGGATACAAAGTTAACCTAGAAAAATCATTAGCCTTTCTTTACAACAACAATAAGCAATTGGAGAAGGAATATGAGGAGACCTTCGCACTCACGATAGCCTCAAAAACTAAAGTAAAATAAATTAATTAAAATAAAATAAAATGAAATAAAATAAAATACCTGGGAACAAACCTAACAAAAAACACCAAAGATTTCTACAAAAAGAATTTTAAACTCTGAAGAAGGAGATTGAAGATGATATCAAACAATGGAAAGACCTCCCATGTTCATGGATTGGAAATATTTATATAGTAGAAATGTCCATTCTAGCCAAATTAATAATCAATGCAATCCCAATCAAAATCACATGAGTTTTTTTTCACAGAGTTGGAAAAAATCCTTAAATTTATATGGAAAGACAAAAGACCCTGAATAGTGAAACGAACCCTGAGCAAAAAATGTGGTATTAGATCCTAGAGAAACCTTACTTCTTTCAAATTCCCAGACAAATGTAATTTCTTACTGTATGCTGAATATTGATCCTTATATATACAGACAATCATACCATTTACCACTGTTCAAAGAAGCTACTTTTGCAACAGAAAGAGACTATCACACAATTGCACACCTGCTCACATACAGACAATGTGTCTGAGAGATGCCCAACCTTAAGAGTCACATCTACAGTGGAACCTCTACACCTAAGGCTCAGGGAACATGTTGGAACCGGGAGTAATAAGAATGCTAATGCATCTCTCACTGCTCAGCAGGAAGCTTTCTCATCCAACAAAATATTAAGCACACAGAAGGACACAACTGGCCAAAATATAAAGAACAAGAGTTTGTAGAGTGCGTGACCAAGCATCGGACTCCTATATGAAACCTTACCAGCCAAGCTCAGAGATCATTATGGAAGAAAGAAGTGGAAGGTGTGTAAGAGCCAGACTTGGTTCACTATCTTAAGGAAGCAGAGTCTTCTAGGTCTCTGGGAGCTTGCCCATATGGACTTACACCAGTGGTGCCAACATGCACAAAGATGGATTCAAAATCAATCAGAGAATATCCCATCTGCAGCAGGGGTGTCCCTGCATACCGAAGGGCCTGGTAGGGCATTGTGTGAAGCTGTGAAGCCTGGTTGGTAGCAGAGAACACAAGAAGACATTCGAGATGCCAGAGCTTTGAGATATTTGCCAAGGAGAGCTGCATACAGGGAGTGGTACCAGCCTAAGAAAGAGATATATGTTAGAAACAAGCAGGAAGAGCTGAACCATCTAAGCCCTTTGGAAATAAAGTCCCAGCAGTCTCACATGGAGCTCCTGGTCATGGTGTTTGCCCTGCTGGTTTTGGTCCAGTATTTCCTCACTATGCCTCTGTTCCTCCCTTTTGGGGAGGAATAGGAATGTATATTTGTTGGGAGTATGTAATTTGTCTTTTGATTTTACAGGAGCTTATGGTTAAGAGATTGGCCTGGGTCTCAGAAGAGAGTGTTTACTTTTGGATAGTATTGAGACTGGTAAGGACTATGGGACTATTAAGGTTGGACTAAATGCATTTTGCATTTTATATGTTCATGAGCCTATGGGGACCAGGGAGTGGAATGTGGTGGTGTGAATGAGAATGCTCCCCATAGGCTTCAAATATTAAGACATTTTCCCCAGTTGGTGGAAATGTTTTGTGTGGTCTTAGAAGGTGACATTTTTCTGGAGGAAATATGTCACTGGGAGTGGGCTTAGAGAATTCAACAAGCCTTACCAGTCTCCAGCTGCTCTCTCTCTCTCTGCTTCCTATGATTCACATTGGAAGATGTGAACCTTGGCTTTCTGCCCCAGCCCCTGCCACCATGCCTCCACAACACAGAAAACTCTAATTCCCTGGAACCATCAATCATAAGCTCAAATAAACTCTTCCTTCTATAAGTTCCCCTGGCCATGGTAATTTTATCACAACAACAGGAAAGTGACTAATACAGTGAGGGAGAGATGATCCTTAAGGGACAGGCTGTAGGATCCTGGCTAGGCTACAGTCGATAAACCTGCACTGAGGTATATCTGGGTACAAAAACCTTGACATCTTAGGCCATAATGTATATTAACAAAATACAAATTAAAACTGCTTTGAGCTGGGCATAGTAGCATACAACTGTCCTCATAGTCCTGAGGACACAAAGGCAGGTGGATCACTGTGAGACTGAGTTCAATGAAAGCCTGCCCTACATGTCGATTTCCAGGCCAACTGGGGTACAGGGAGATCTTGTCTCATAAAACAAATGAAACATACTTTGATAATTCATCTTCCCCAGTCAAACCTTTTAGGATTTAAAAACCAAACAAGAGTAAATCTTGGCAAGGATGCACAGAAAAAAAGATCTCTTACCCACTGCTGGTGTACATACAAACTGCTGTAGCCACTATGGAATCCAGTGTATTTATTCCCCCAAAAGCTATGAGTAGATCTCCCACATAACCCCATGACACAGATTTGGGTCATATACCCAAAGACTCCATACCCTACCATAGAGACACCTGTTCATCCAGGTTCATTGCTTCTCTGTTCAAAATGGTAAGGAAATGGAAACAACCTAGATGTGCATCAACTGATAAATGGATAATTAAAGTATAGTAAATTTACTTAACTGGAATATTTTTCCTTGATTAAGAAAAACAAAATTATGAAATTTGAGGTTAAATTATTGGAACTGGTAATAGTCATCCTGAATGAGGTAATCCAGAGCAGAAATATAAATGTTGCATACTCTTTCTCATCAGAGGATGCTAGCTTTGATATGTGTGTACCAGTTGGAAAATAAAGAGTGGTAGGGAAACTAATAAGAGAATATTCTGAGGGAAGTTTCAAGGGAGGGGAGAGAGAATGCCCTGATATAAAAGTAGACAGAAGATCATGAATGAGGAAGAGAGAAATAATGTGGATAATGGGAGGGAGGGGAGAGGAGGGAGTATGAGGAGGGTAAATCAACCCTAACTGCCTTTCAAAAGGTCACATGGGGGGGGGAATCTACCACTGGAGAACCATTGTTTTCTTTTTCAAAGCTGACAACCTATCCAAGGGGTCTTATGCTTGCCAAACAAGTGCTTTATCACTGAGCTAAATCTTCAACCCCTGTAGGAGCTTGTTAAGTATAAAAAAACCACAATTAAAAGAAGATTAAATGGAGTTAATCTATAATTGAGGACAGTGTCCCTACCAGATACCATAGGATAGCAAATAAAAAGCTTGCTGATGTGGAATGGACCCTCTCCTTCAAAGCTGTAGACTGGAGATACCATAGACCCTCAAAAAATGCTGGCCATTGATCTTGTTCTTGCTTACCTTTCAGAAGCTGACAGTAAGACCCCATTGCTGAAGACAGGGCATATGTGAGTCAGAGAACAAACAGGAATAAATCAAGCTTGTACTGACCTGAAAGTCTCACCTTTACTGCATAGCTTTCTTAGTGCTGGAAGATTGTATGTATGCTGATGGAGGAGAAAAAAATCTTATCACCCTTGCTCATCTGTCACTCCTGTGAGCTACAGTAACATCTGTGTGCATTGATACACCCACCAAGAACTGATATGCCTACCATTGCACAGATATACCCACCCTTGTACCAATATGCACACTGTTGCACTGATATGCACACTGTTGCACTGATACACACACCATTGCACCAATACACCCATCACTGCATTGATGCACCCACCACTGCACTGATACACCGACCACTGCACTGATATACCCACCACTCCACTGATACACTCACCACTGCACTGATACAACCACCAGTGCACTGATACACTGACCACTGCACTGATACACTGACCATTGCACTGATACACCGACTATTGCACTGATACACCCACCATTGCACTGATACACCCACTATTGCACTGATACACCCACCATTGCACTGATACACACACCATTGCGCCAATACACCCAACACTGCACTGATACACCCACCACTGCACTGATACACTGACCACTGCACTGATACACCCAGCATTACACTGATACACCCACCACTGCACTGATACACCCACCACTGCACTGATACACTCACCACTGCACTGATACACTGACCACTACACTGATACAACCACCACTGCACTGATACACCCACCATTGTACTGATACACCCAGCATTACACTGATACACACACCATTGCATCAATACAATCACCACTGCACTGATACAACTACCACTGCACTGATACAGCCACCACTGCACTGATACACCCACCACTCACTGATACACTCACCACTGCACTGATACACCCACCACTGCACTGATACACTCACCACTACACTGATACACTGACCACTACACTGATACAACCACCACTGCACTGATACAACTACAACCACCATTTTACTGATACACCCAACATTGCACTGATACAAACACCATTGCATCAATACAAGAACCACTGTACTGATACAACTACCACTGCACTGATACACCTACCACTGCACTGATACACCCACCATGGCACTGATACACCCACCACTGCACTGATACACCCACCACTGCACTGAAACACCCACCAGTGCACTGATACACTCACCACTGCACTGATACACTGACCACCACACTGATACACCCACCATTGTGCTGATACACTGACCACCACACTGATACACCCACCATTGTGCTGATACACTGACCACCACACTGATACACCTACCACTGCACTGATACACCTACCACTGCACTGATACACCTACCACTGCACTGATACACTGACCATTGCACTGATACACCCACCACTGCACTGATACACCCACCACTGCACTGATACACTGACCATTGCACTGATACACTCACTGTGGTGGTTTGAGTGAGTGTCAACCATAGGCTCTAGGTATTCAGACGTTTGTCTCCAGTTGGTGGCACTGTTTTTGGAGGTCTTGGGGTGTGTGGCTGTGCTGGAGGAAGTGTGTCACTGGGGTCAGGCTTAGTGAGTTTTAACAAGCCACATGGTCTACAGTTGCTCTCTCGGCTTCCTGTGCTCTTTGCGAGATGTGACCCTCAGCTTGCTGCTCCAGCTCCAGCCGCCATGCCTCCCACCACAATGGACTCTAATTCCCTGGAACCATCAATCATAAGCTCAAATAAACTCTTCCTTTTATAAGTTCCTTGTTCATGGTGCTTTATCACAGCAACAGAAAAGTGACTAATACACACACCATTACATTACAGTTGCAGAAACGTGGATTGTAATAGATATTAACTTTTGTCCTATTTGGTTAAGAATGTGCTTGTTCATATATATATATATATATATATATTAAGTGGATACATGTGTTGTTCCCTTTTGATTGTGCATGGTGTTAAGTGTTGTCATATTTAGGTTATTAGATACTGAAGGACTAAGTGTTCCTCAAGGACATTACTACCTACTCTAAGATATAATGCTTTGCTATTGCACATGAGACACTTATAACATGTTAGGTGGAATTATGACCTTGCCATTGTTTGCAATTTACATTTAAGCATAACATAAGGAGAGGCTATTTATTGGGTGTCAAGTTGACAAGGGGTGGTCTTGTGATGGTTAATCCTGTGTGTCAACTTGACTGGACTAAGGAACAAATAAGAGAAAAAGGATCTTTGGATTGGACCACCTCAACCCGGATGGCCCACCCCAAATGTGGGTGTTACCTTCTGCCAGCAGGCAGTATTAAAGGCCATGGCAGAGGGAGCTGGTCCCTTTTTTCCTGCTGCTTGCCTCTCTCACTGGTGAGTTTGTCTTGCTGCTGTGATCAACTCTTCAGATCCCAGCATGTATTGAGACTGGCAGATCTCCTGGAATCCATTCGGGCCTTCAGCACTAGATTGGGCCTACTGAGACATCCAGGCTGGCGGACTGAGCAGTTGTCCCTGGATTCTCAGCCTCTCCAGTGTGGTGCAGCTACTGTTGGACTCCTTGAACTCTGTCACATGAGCAAATCAATAAATTGTATATAGCTATAGATTCATCCTGTTGCTTCTGTTTCTTTAGAGAACCCTGACTAATGCAATAGTCTCAAGGTTCCAATACTGGAATGAATATACTGGAACTATCCAACCACTTTCTGATTGGATTTAAAGTCGACTATATGAGATGGAATCCATAACTGTTACTTAAACCTGGTGTGGGGATGTGTGGCTAGACAGGTCACAGGGCATAGGGGAGAGCTCATTTCTTTTATTTGCCTAAATGGTTATCATGTTAAACTAGCTTCTAAAGACTTAATAATATACTCAGACTAAGGGATCTCTCAGCACTCCCCAGAGAGAAGCTTTTTCTTGCAGTAGGAGGGAAATAACACAAAGACCCACCACGAGATGGCAACCTGTGGAAAATAAAAGACAACAGAGCACTTGGCCTTGATGGGGACACTGATATCACTTCATTGCCTTCCAATCCACAGGGTTCATTTTTAATAGAGTGCAGAAAGATTGTAACAGCTAGAGATGGTGGATAACTACAATGAGGCATTTTCCCCAAACAAGAGGGTAGTTCTCTTGTGAATTCATAGCATCTGAGACAACAACCACACAATCTATATGATTCAAGCCAGACAAATTCTCAGCATAGAGGAAAAGGAGATTCTGCAAAGCTGTGGCCTTAGCTTGGTGTTATTAGCAACTGACAGTTTCTGGGAGAAGGAGAATAAGTTCTTTTTTCAAGGGTGAGACACTTGGTAGATTATCCAGGTTCCGGGGAATGGGTCCACACCAAAGGACATTTGGGAACACAAATTCTACTCAATAGGGCTTTAAATATTTTTAATATTATTATTGTTATTATTGTCATTATTAACAGAAGGCATAAAACCAGACAGAGGAGCAGTGGTTGGGGACACAGGTGGGGGAGAAGTTTGAATATGGTCAAAATACATGGCATGAAATTCTCAAAAACAATAAATATCTTAAAAGAAAAGCTTTGTCTCAATAATCTATATACACAGCATGATTTAATTATAAATGACCGTTGAGTTAAAAATAAAAGAATGGAATTTATTCCAGCATAGTGACAGGTTATAATGATAATAGATCAATCCTCCAAGATGATGTAATAATCAATAGATATCCCTCTGCTTGTGGAAGCTCCCAGTACAATAGATAAACCTGGATGGGAGGTAAGCAAAGCAGATTTGCATTCATAGTCATTATGTCCACTTGTTATGGTTTCTCATTAACTGACAGATCAAGCAACAAGGAAATCCCCAGGATATACAGGATCTGAGCATTGTTATAAATCGACTGGGTATAACTGGCATTTACAAAGCACTCCATCTGACACCAGTGAGATGCACTTTTTATCTATTGCACATGGAATATGCACTTTACCAAATTGCAGCCTGCCGTAAAACATATTTCAACAAGTTTTAAAGACTTTAACATTTTTAAATTATATGTATTTGCTTGTGTCTGTGTGTGGTTATGTGCACATGACTGCAGAGGTCCTTAGGGGAGAGAGAGCATTGGATCTCCTGAAGCTGGAGTTTTGGACAGTGGTGAGCTACCATATTTAGATGGTGTGAACTGGACCTGAGTCCTCTGAAATAGCAGTATTTTTTTAATCTTCTAAGCGCCCTCTACAATGTATATAAAGGAACAAAAATCACATAAGGTAATCATTACTTATACTGAATTAGAAATATATGGATAAAGGAAAGAAGGAGCTCAAGAAAAGTGGGTCATAGGAGACTGGGACGATCAATGGGTAAATGGAGATGCTATAAACAGAAAAGACGCAAAGGAAGGGCTAAATAGGGAGGGGGAGAGAGGAGAAGTAAATAATATCTAGCTAGTGTAAAAAGCCTGAGAGAATCATATTACTCTAACAATCGAATGACAAATTACACATACAAGATATCTATGTGAGTCCATGCACATAGCTGGAGGCTACATAATAAGAAACACTACAAGACAGAAGAAACCTTCCTCTGAGTGGTTGGCCAGCACAGTCCAAGAGACTTCCAAAACTACACAGGCTA
This sequence comes from Rhizomys pruinosus, assembly GCA_009823505.1. Taxonomy (NCBI): domain Eukaryota; kingdom Metazoa; phylum Chordata; class Mammalia; order Rodentia; family Spalacidae; genus Rhizomys; species Rhizomys pruinosus. The sequence goes on along the minus strand of VZQC01007402.1, from coordinate 4,249,372 downwards.
TTGCCACAGTCTTTGGTTGCCTCCCAGAACCTGAAGGTAAGACCCTATTGTTGAGGGCAAGACGTACTTCTGAGTCTGGATTTGGAGCAGTGGAGCTGGAACTGACCGGAAGCCACCTCCCATGAAGGGTAGCACTCACAACTTTGGAGAGCACTATGCAAGCCACTAAATGAGAGCAGCAATCGATGGTCCAACACCAGATTTAAGACCAAATATCCACATCAATGTCAGGGACAGCATATTACACTGGCACAGAACAGATACTTATATCTTGGGAACAATCAATAGCTAACTAATTAGACTTAATGTCATTTAATGGGAGAAAACTCAAGTGTGGTATTGTAAAAACAGCCAGATAAACATGGCTGGAGAGGTCATAGATCTTAGAGAAATTCCCGAGGTTGACGCATCCCTAGGCTAAGCTAATAACTTACTAACTGCAAAATAGGTATCCTTATATTTACAGGCAAATATCCCAGACACCAATCGATAAAGCAGCTTTTTTTGTGCCAAATGAAGAATATTACAGAGTCCCACAACTGGTCACACACAGACATTGTCTGTGAATTGCCCAATTCTAAGCAACACATCTATAATGTAACCTCTACATCTAAGGCTCATGCAACACAGAACAAGGGACCAAGAGGACAGTAATTGACCTCTTAACTCTCATTACAGAAGCTCCTCATGCATTGAGGGGCCAGAAACTCAAAAGGTCATGAATTGCAAAACTGAGGAGATTAAGAGTCTACAGAGTGTTGGTCCATGAAACAGTTGTTTATATTTAGCATCACTCACCCAGGACTTAAGAAATATTTTGGAAGAGTGGGTGGAAAGACTGTATGAAATATTTTGGAAGAGTGGGTGGAAAGACTATGAAAGTTTGTAGGGCTCTATTTCCCAATAGTCTTGTACCACCTACCAGTCCATTTATGTGTATTATGATATTTACTGATTTACATATGTTGAACCATCCCTGTATCTCTTTTATGAATCCAACTTGGTTATGATGGATGATCTTTTTGATGTGGGTCTGTATGCGGTTTGCAAGTATTTTGTTGAGAATTTTTGCATCTGTGTTCATTAATTGTATGGGTCTATAGTTTTCTTTCTTGTTTTTGTCTTTGCCTGGTTTTGGTATTAGAGTGATACTGGCTTCAGAGAAGGAGTTTGGGATATATCCCTCTGTTTGTATGCTTCTGGAAAATTTGACTAGTAATTGTTGTAATACCTCTTTAAATGTTTTGTAGAATTCTGTTGTGAAGCCATCTGGGCCTGGGCTTTTTTTAGTTAGGAAGCTTTTTATTACATCTTCAATTTCCTCAAGTATTATGGGTCTGTTTAAAGTGTCATTCTTGGGGCTGGAGAGATGGCCTAGCAGTTAAGAGCGCCGACCACTCTTGCAGAGGACCCGGGTTCGATCCCCAGCACCCACATGGCGGCCAAGAACCATTTGAAACTCCAACTCCAGGAGAACTCCAGTTCCAGGGGAATCCGAAACCCTCTTCTGACCTCCGCGGCATTGCACAACACGGGTGCACAGACTTGCATGCAGACAGTACATTCATACACATACAGAAATAAATAAAATTAATAAAAATAAATTTAAAAACAAAGTGTCAATCTCTTCTTAGTTAAGCTTGTTGAATCCCAGGATTTCAGATATTCATCCATTTCTCTTAGGTTTTCAAATTTAGTAGAGTATAGGTTTTTGAAGTAGTTTCGTATGATTGTCTGGATTTTTAATGTATATGTTTATGAGTGTATTGCTTACATATGTGTAAGTGTAACCATGTCCTACAATGCCACAGAGTCAGATGGAAGTGTCAGATCCCATGGAGCTGGAGTTATGGTCTGTTGTTCACTGTCATGTCAGTGCTGGGAACCTAACCTGAGTCCTCTGCAGGAGCAGCCAGTACACTTATCTGCTAAGCCATCTCTCCAGTACCTGTTAATATATATCTTATTGAGATTTTTGTGCATTTCACATAATACATTTCTGGCAATTTCTTTTTTTAAATTTATATATATATATAGTCTCAGTGACATTTGCAGAAGAGCTGAGGACATTAAAGAGTCACTACAGAGGTGTTGGGATACGATGATACAGTGTGTTCGATATTTAGGAAAAAAGGGAGAGAAGGAATGGGGGAGCATAACAGCGTCACCCAGGACTATTAAGAAATAGGTTTTGGGAAGATGTTGGGGTGTGAAAAGGACCATAGGTCAAGGCATATAATGTTAGCCTTAACCGAGTCCCACAAGGCAAACCGGCCACGACCTCTCGTAAGGGAGGGGAGGTAAACGACGAGGCAGGGAACGTGTTGAAAAGAGTAGAGGGGGGGGGAAAAGGAACAAGAAGCTAAGGGGTGGAATGATGGGTGTTCCGAGGAAACAAAAGGGAAAACGAGAGAATAAAATGAGGAAAAAATGCCTGCCTATTTTTTGTGCCGATTGTGGTTTCCATCCTCTTCATTAAAAGAAAAGCTTTGTCTCAATAATCTATATACAAGCTATGATTTATATTATAATATGACGTTGAGTTCAAAATTAAAAAGAATGGGAATTTATCCAGCATAGTGGACAGGCTTATAATGATAATAGATCAATCCTCCAAGATGATGTAATAATCAATAGATATCCCTCTGCTTGTGGAAGCTCCCAGTACAATAGATAAACCTGGATGGGAGGTAAGCAAAGCAGATTTGCATTCATAGTCATTATGTCCACTTGTTATGGTTTCTCATTAACTGACAGATCAAGCAACAAGGAAATCCCCAGGATATACAGGATCTGAGCATTGTTATAAATCGACTGGGTATAACTGGCATTTACAAAGCACTCCATCTGACACCAGTGAGATGCACTTTTTATCTATTGCACATGGAATATGCACTTTACCAAATTGGCAGCCTCCGTAAAAACAATTTCAACAAGTTTTTAAAGACATTAACTATTTTAGATATTATATGTTATTTGTCTCTTGTGTCTGTGTGGTGCTTTATAGGTAGCACATGAACTGCAGAGGTCCTTAGGGGAGAGAGCATTGGATCTCCTGAGCTGGAGTTTTGTGACAGTGGTTGAGCTACCAGAATTTAGATGGTGTTGAAACTGGACCTAGTCATCTGAAATAGCAGTATTTTTTTCAATCTCTAAGCGTCCCTCTCAATGTATTATACGGCAAAAAAAAAAGAAACATAAAACAAATAAAAAAAAAAAAAAAAAAAAAACCATGAGTAAACATTACTTATAGCTGATTAGAAATATGATCGGCTAAAGCGAACAGAAGGAGCTCAAGACAAAGGGGCCGTAGGAGACTGGGACGATCAATGGGTAAATGGAGTGCTATAACACAGAAAAGACGCAAGGAAGGGCTAAGGAGGGATCGGCGAAGGGGATGGAGAGGAGAAGTAAATAATACCTTGTCTGGCGAGTGTAAGAACCTGAGAGAATCATATTGAAATATCTAACAATTCGATAGACACAATTACACATACAGTGAGTCTTAGTGAGTCCCATGCACATAGCTGGAGGCTACATAAAAGAACACTCACAAGGACAGAACGAAAACACTTCCTCTGAGTGGTTGGCAGCAACGCAGTCCAAGGAGCTCTCGCAAAAAGCACAGAGCAAATGTGCCTACAGTCTTTGGTTCCTCCCAGAACCTCAAGTATAAGACCCTTTGTTCGAGGGCAAGAAGCAGTACAATGATGCTGAGTCTGGTTGTGGAGCATGTGGAGCTGGAACTGCACCGGAAGCCACCTCCCATGAAGGGTAGCACCTCAACAGCTATTGCGCGCCCACGCCCACTGTTGATGTAGACCTACAAGCCACTATGAAGAACACCAAGTCGATGGTCCAACACCAAGATTTAAGACCAAATATCCACACAAATGTCAGGGACAGCAATTAACTGTCACAGAACAGAATACTTATTCTTGGGAACAATCAATAGCTAACTAATTAGACTTAAGTGTCACTTAATGGGAGAAATACCAGTGTGTGTACTGTAAAAACAGCCAGAAACACATGGTGGAGAGGTATAGATATTAGAGAAATTCCCGAGGTTGACGCATCCCTGCGCTAAGCTAATAACTTACTACTGCAAAATAGGATTAGATGCCTTATATTGGACAGGCCAAATATCCCAGACACACAATCAAGAATAAAGCAGCTTTTTTTGTGGCACAATGAAAATCTTAACAGAATATCCCCACAACTTGGTCAACACACAGACATTGTCTAGTGAAGTGCCAGCTCTAAGCAACACCATCTTATAGGAGTAACCTCTAGCATCTACAGAGTCATCGAAACAGAACAAGGACCAAGCGGACAGTATGGGTGACCTCTTAATCTCATTACAGAAGCTCCTCATGCATTGAGGTGCCAGAAACTCAAAAGTCATGAATGCACAAACTGAGGCGATTAAGAGTTACAGAGTGTTGGTCATGAAAACAGTTGTTTATATTTCAGCACACTTCACCCAGGGACTTAAGACAATATTTTGGAAGAGTGGGTGAAAGACTGCTATGAATATTTGGAAGAGTGGGTGGGAAAGACTATGAAAGTTTGTAGGGCTCTATTTCCCAATAGTCTTGTACCACCTACCAGTCCATTTATGTGTATTATGATATTTATGATTTACCTATGTTGAACCAACCCCTTGTATCTTTGGTATGAATCCCACTTGGTTATGATGGATGATCTTTTTGATGTGGGTCGTATTACGGTTTGCAGTATTTTGTTGAGAATTTTTGACTGTGTTCATTAATTGTATGGGTCTATAGTTTTCTTTCTGTTTTTGTCTTGCATGGTTTGGTATAGAGTGCTACTGGCTTAAGGAAGGAATTTGTGAGATTTTCCTCTGTTTGTATGCTTCTGGAAAATTTGACTAGTAATTGTTGTAATACCTCTTTAAATGGTTTGGCGCATTCTGCTGTGACTCCATTTGGGCTGGGCTTTTTTTAGTTAGGAAGCTTTTTATTACATCTTCAATTCCCACAAGTATTATGGGTCTGCTAAAGCTGTCATTCCTGAGGGCTGTGAGAGATGGCTCAGCAGTTACGAGCGCCGACCACTCTTGCCGAGGACCCGGGTTCGATCCCCAGCACACATGGCGGCAAGAACCATTGAAATCCAACCAGGAGACCTCCCGTTCCAGGGGAATCCGAAACCCTCTTCTGAACCCCGCCGGCATTGAACAACACGGTGCACCGCCTTGCATGCAGACAGCTACATTCATACACATACAGAACTAAATAAAATTAATAAAAATAAATTTAAAAAACAATTTTTTTTTTTTTTTTTTTTTTTTTTTTTGTGGGGGTGGGTGGGGGGGTTTTGTTGCCTCCAGGATTTTCAGATATTCATCCATTCTTCTTAGGTTCAATTAGTAGAGTATAGGTTTTGAAGTAGTCTCATATGATTGTCTGGATTTTTAATGTATATGTTTATGAGTGTATTGCTTACATTATGTGTAAGTGTAATCCATGTCCTACAATGCCACAGAGTCCGGATGGAAGTGTCAGATCCATGGAGCTGGAGTTATGGAAGACTGTTAGCCACCAAGTGGATGCTAGGAATCCAACCTGAGTCCTCTGCAGGAGCAGACAGTACACTTATTGCTAAGCCATCTATCCAGTACCTGTTACTATATATCTTAGAGATTTTTGTTGGCATTTTCACAGAATACATTTCTGGCAATTTCTTTTTTTTTATTGTTTTATTATTATATATTATATATGATATATATACTATATATATATATATATCTTCAAATTTAGACCCCTGTCCCCCCTCCCCCCACCCCCCCAGAGCTCTATGCAATTCTGCCAAACCTTGCTTTTCCACTCTTTCTCAGATTTCTTAATATTCTCCATTTGGAAGTGGACTGTTTTGAGAAACAGTTCACTGTTTCAGTAAGTTCTTTTGAACATACTTCGTTGTTGTGTTGTTGTTGTTGTCATTGTTGTTTCCAATATCATCACTCCAACACTGCTTGGACAAAAGGTCAAGGGGCCATGCACACGAATACTTAAAACTAGTAATTGGCACTAGCATCAAGAGATGAGGGTACACCATTTCCACTGTTTTTCTGGGACTATGTTACTTCACTTAGCATGATGTGTCCTCTAGCTCCAGCCTTTTCTGCAAAGCCATGATGTCATCTTTCTTTACGGCTGCCATAGAACTCTACCTTGTGTAGATGTTACCACATTTTCTCTATCAATTCATCAGTTGAGGGGCATTGGGTTCGGTTCCCAGCTCTTTGCTATTTGGAAGAGAGCAGAACATTCAACAGTGATTGTATCTTTGTGGTGTGCGTGAGTCCTTTGAGGTACATGCTAGGAGTGGTATGGCGGGTAGGGTGACACAAGTTCTCCAAATCTTCCAAGGGTTCTCCATACTGCCTTCCTATAGTGGCGTACGAGTTTACATTCCCACCAGCAGTGGATGAATGTTCCTTTTCCCCACAAGCCTCTACCAGCCACTTGCGGTTTATCATTTATTTTCTTGATACTAGCGCAGAACTGCTTAATGGAGTAAGATGATACTTTAACAGTGTTTTGTTGCCAAATTACCTAGGTTAATGATTAGTGATGTTTTGAATACTTCTATTAAGGTGTTTCTCATCATCTTAATGTCCCACTGGTGAAGTCTTTTGTCAGCTCTTTGCTCAATCTATGAGTGGGTCATTTGTTTTCTTTCTTCTTGTTTTTTTGACGTATTATAGATTATGGAAATCAATGCTTGGTCAGCTGTTTCGTGCAGTGAAAGGTTCCTCTCCATCTGTGTGATTTCTCCTTCACTTCCTTTTTTTTTTTGATGTTACAAGAAGCTTTTGAGTTTAAGACCGGTCCCGATTTGCTCAATTGTCGACCTTAATTCTTGCCGCAGCTGCTGTCTGATTTAGGAGCTTTTCCTATGCCAATGTCTTGTAGTCTGCTGACACTTTTTCTTCTATACTTACAGAGTTTGGGGTTCACGTTGCAGGTCTTTAATCCATTTGGAGTGACTTTGCTACAGGGCGGAGAGTTAGGGTTTTAATTTTCATTCTTCTACAAGTGGTGATGCAGGTTTGCCAACATCCAACCAACACCACTTAGCTGAAGATGCTGTCTTTTCTACCATTGTGTTACGTCTTGTCCCCCTTGTCAAATATGAGATGGGTGAAATTGTATGTGCTCAGGTTTGGATCTTTGGTTGTTTTTTTTTTTTTTCCATTGGTCAACAGGTCTGTTTTTGTGCCAGTACCAGGCTGTTTTTATGACTATAGCCCTGTAGTATATTTTGAAAATCTCTGGCAGTTTCAAGGAGACTATCTTCCATAGTCTCCAAATAGTTGGTGGCCATGTTTTGAGAAGTCTTAGAAGGTGTGGCCTTGCTGGAGGAAGCTCATCACTGGGAGCAGGTTTAGAGAGTTCTTAAGCCCTGCAGGATCTCTAGTACATCTTGGCTTCCTGTGCCTGCTTGAAGATGTCATCCCCAGCTTTCTGCTCCTGCTCTGCCACCTCCTGCCACCATGCTTCTGGACCATGACAGACTCTAATTCCCTTGGGAACATAAGTTCAAATAAACTCTTCCTTTATAAGTTCCCTTGGTCAGAATGTTTTATGACAGCAACAGAAATGTAACTAATACAAGATCTTCATAAGTTTACACCTGTTCCCTTCCATGCCAGACAGTTATGACAGGTGTTGCTCGAGCACTTCCACATTTTAAATTTTGAGATAGAGTACTTTACTGAATATCAAGCTCAGCTTAACTGTCCAAGAGCTGTCTGTCTCAAGACCTTTACCCCAACCCCAAAGATAGAGGCATACACCACACACCTCCCTTCTTCAAAAGAGTATTGAGGATTTGAATTCAGGGCATTGTGCTTGTGTGCTGAGGGCTTGCTTCAAGTATGAACTACAGCCTGGAATTTTCTGTTTCAACATACCCTGACACGTGAACAATGACAGTCAAGCTTTCACCTGGCTCACGTTTCCTGGTTTCATGTCACAGTGCTCCACAGTGGTCCTGTACAGCATTTCCCTAACACATGAGCAAATGACACACTTATTTTGCTTGTTCCTTTAAAGAAAATGTTTGTTTTCTGCATTAACGATAGCATTTAACTTGACTTTATAGACAGTCCTTATCAATATGAAGAAAACTTTCATCTAATCACATTTTGCTGCAGCTTTTAATTATGAATTGAAACTGATTTCTACTAAATAATATTTTCAGCATCTTTTTAACAATTTCAGATTTTGAACAGTTAAACAACCCAAGATGTTTTTATTTCATTATTAAAGACGTTATTTAAACAAATCCAGGACTGGGTAGGGGGTTCTGTGAGTAAGAATGTTTGCCCAATAAGCCTGAGGGCCTGAGCTCAACTCAGCAGCATGCATATAAAAAGCCAGTAATGACTGGATCTTGTAACCAATTGGAGAGTGGAGGGAGTTTGGGTGAACACTGCAAACTTGTGGGACAACTGAAGTAGACAAAGTGTGGCACAGGTATGACCGAGGGACTCTGCCTCAAGGCCAGAATGTTGCAAGTAATGGAGGGAAAAACCCCATGTTGTGTCTTGTTCTGGACTCTCCAAAACCATATGCACACCCACTCATGAGCATGAATGCACACACAAGCTCACATATACACATACAAAGAAGCTTAAACACACAGAGACACACCCAAACACATTTACATGTACATACATGTTCACATACATTCCATACACAAACCCAAACACATGCACACAAACACACATACACATGCATGCACAGGCACATACATAAGCACACAGGAACACATGAACACCCCAATATTGATGTACACTAAAACACATACATGCCCACTCTTACACATATGCACACTCATGAACACACATACACATATGCACAGAAACACAATTCACACACACAAACACTCACATGTACACTCAACTACACAGACACAGTCACACGTAGCTACACATATACGGAGACACAGTCACACACCCATGCATACATACAGAGACACCGTTACACACACACATACACACACAGGCTCATTCACACACACACACACATATACAGAGACAAAGTCACACACTCACACATACATGCATACATCCCTTGTATTTTATAGGATACCACTTGTAAAAAACTCTAAAATATCTTTTGTGATTTCTTCTGCCAATGAAGTTTGATATATAAAGTAAAAAATAAAAATCATTCCAAACTAAAAATCTCGGTTTGTTTTGGCTCCAGCTCTATCTGGATCTCACTTAACCTCTTAGTACCCTAGATATTTTAATCTTATTAAGGAGAAATAAATCACATTCACTGGATTCATTGTATCATTCAAAAGATTAACCTCAGTAACCATGATGACAGTTCTATGTGTGTAACATGCAGCCATAATATGCATAGTTAGAAGACAAACCTTGATGAACTTAGAAAACAAGTAAGGCCAGTTTGTGTAGCAGTGGGACTAGCTCCAGCATAGATGAATAGTGCTAAGGCCAGAGGAAACTAGCCGATGTATTCTACTTATTTTATGTACATGTGTGTGCAAGTGACTGCATCTGTGAGAGTATTCACACAAGTGTGTGCCACTGCACAGAGGCTAGCAGGTGTCAGATCCCTTGCTAATGATATTACAGAGATTTGTGAACTTCCTGATGTGGCCCTGGGGTCTAAACTCTGCTCCTCACTGGTCAACCACCAAGCTCTTAACCTCTCCATGCTTTGAGCTACTTCCTAACTGCTGGAACTGTAAGTTTCAGCAGAACTTCTGGCATGGCTCCTCTCTAGTTCCATTGTCTCTGTCCCTCATTCTACTGCAGGTAGGTATAGTAACACTTAGGGATGTAACATTAGGAATACCAGCCAGGCTGATTCAAAGAGCAAAAGGTAACCGAAGCATTCTGCTTTTCAAAAGTTAATTCACAGAAAAATCAAGAAATCCATGATGTTCAATAAACTTATGGAAAGCCCAAGCAATTTCAGGAATGGAAGTGTTGTTTCTGAGACTGACATGTAGCTTATAACTCTTAGTTGAAGGAACAAGAAAATCTTTATTAGGAAAGGAATTAAGGAAAAACTAATGAAAGTATTAGAGGATATTTCCCCTCAGTTGAAATTGTCAGAATGTAGACCTGGAGACTGACAATACCATGAGGCTGTCAGGGAGGTTGAGGAAACAGGGAGATGGGCCAAACAGCAGGACAGAGGTCCCTGTATGTAGTACCAGGTTCTGGTAACTGTGACAAGCCATCTTGGTTTCTGATTTGCACAGTTCATAAATGTTTCAGGCTGGTTCTGTTTGTACATCCGATTCTCTGCCTTCCATAGTTGTCTCAACCCAACCACTGAATAGAATTTCGGGAGCCACTTTCTCTGCCAGAGTTTCTCTTGCCATGGACTAGGTAATTTATCTACTCAGAAAATTCTCATGCTTTAGTGCTAAAGCCAGAAGCTGAGCCTTACAGTAAGATTCTAAACAAAACCACACATGGGTGCCTTTCCAAGGGAGATTTCCCTTAAAAATGAATCCAGATAACTTTTGTTATTCAGTGTATCAAACCGCATGTAATAGACATGCTCTCCAACACTGAACTTCAGGCCAAACATCTGTTGAGTTTGAAACAGGCTGAAGCTGATCCCATATTCTAGTGAGCAGTTCTCCCAGTCTCAGCCACTTCCTTCCTTGTTGACCTCCTCACACAAGAGGACATACAAAGTCAGGTGTGGTGTCCTCATCTGCTTGAAGCTAGGGAAAGCCAGAAACCCTGTTACAGATCAAGAGAGGAAAGAATAATTTCTAAGGCTCTTCTTTAATTTCCGTATGAAAAAAAAAAAAAAAAAAAAAAACAGGAGAAATCTAACTGTCCCGAATGACCATTTCCACCATGTCTGCACTGAGCATAAATAGCAAATGATTACTGGAATCAGCTGCTGTGCAATTTGAGAGTAGCAAGTATATTCAAAAGCCATCACAATGTGATCATGATGGGAGAGGAAAAGTAACGTCTTTGCTCATATCAGTAGGAAGGTTGGACAAACGGCAGAGAATCTGTGAGAAATGAAAAGGAAATTCCCATGTGTTGGGAATCCTACTCTGTTTGTTGTCATGATTTATGGTTCATAACTAGAACTTATACCTCCCAGTAGATATGTCAGCTTTACATGGTGTCTATTTTGCAGTGGAATTTATTGAATGCATTAAAAATTCTGTCTCATCATGTTAAAGTATATCAAGTATCAGGATTTTCCATATGAGAACATCTTTGTACTCACTGACTCTTCACCAACAAAAAATTTCTTTGTCCCCAGAGTGGAAGTTGTATTTAAACCATTACAGGTTAATTAGGTTTTTCCATTCATAATCAATCTTGACATACATTCATCTAGCTCCACCCCTTAAACTCAGCAGATGAAATTTTGCCAGGAAGCTAAATTTTGAAGAAAAAAAGTATTACTTTACATTGGTGAAGAACAGAGAAAAGAAGGAAGGAATAAAAATCCCAAAACAGAAATTTTACCCTCTACTCCATCTAGCTCTTACTAGCACAAGCTCCAGGCTCAGTGCTAAGTCAAGTGTGTGGAGCTGCCAGCCATGAATAATAATCACATAGAAACACAATAATTAATATAACAGAATGTTTCCCAAAGAGGAGACCTCCTCTCTGAAGAGAGTCAAGTCCTAGGCTTTCACAAGCGTTTGATACAGATGCTGGAACTTTTATTTTTAGAGGTGGGGCAAAGTGAAATGAATTAGACTCCATAAGCAATGTGGAGTGAGACTCAGCACAGAGTCTCCAGATAAGCAGCCCTAGCCAGTGAGATCCCAGCATGCTCTATGGTATGGAAAGGTACTTTCTCTGTCCTGATTCTGCTAAAGAGAAGTAGCATTTTTCAAAGATTGCTTACAATTTTCTTCTGCTCTCAGTCATCATCACTTCTATTATTTATTTTTTTATTTTATTATTTTTTATTTGTATGAGTGTACGGTCTGCATGTAGGTTGGTGCACACCCGTATCAATGCAATGACGAGGAGGTCAGAAGAGGGCATCAGATTCCCCTGGAACGGGAGTTAAAGATGCTTCTTAGCCACCATGTGGGTGCTGGGAATCGAACCCAGGTCCTCTGAAAGAGCAGTCGGTGTCTTAACCGCTGAGCCATCTCTCCAGCCCCAACTTCTATTATTTATTAACTTATGCAGTGAAAGCACAAAGGTTAGTCACTAGTTTTGAATCTGGTAGCATGTGACCATCTCCAAACCCTAACCCCAAACTTATCATGAGCCCAAACCCTCAGAGCACACAACTTCAATTTAAATTGTACAGCAGCTTTGACAAAGTTCATCAGGCTCTTTTTCAGTACCTAGTATGCAAATTGCAGAATCACAGTCTCATATTTCTTATGCTCTGAGGTAGGTAAAGAAGTGGGCTCTACTGGGTTTAAACCAGGCCTGGTTACAGAGTGAGACTCTGCTTCCAAAAGGCAATACCACGAAACAAAACAAAAGCACAAATAAAACAAAGCCAGTGCGTTCCTTATTGTTGTATATAATCACATGCATTAAAATATAGATATATGTGTTAGAATGCACCAAATCTATTTAATGGGGTTCTTGTGTCCTTGTGCTTAGAGCTGACCATTTAGGATTACAGACCCTTTCAAGGAGCTGGTCCTTGGAGAAAACTGATTCTCCATCCTTCAGCATCCATTGACTGCCTATAGCTCTTCATCTTGAGATGGGACCACATGAAATTTTCCCATTCCAAATTGGCATGCCCACTGATTTTGTCATTATGAAGAACTTGTTAGGGCGCTATACTAACAACAACAAACAGCAAGATTGGGGGGATTGACATGGGTGGAGGTGGAAGACTGTGGTGGAAAAAATTTAAAATATAATACTCATCTATGAAATATTCAAAACATATATAAATTTAGGAACTTTCCCCAAAGAGTATCTTTGACTTTGTGAATTTATTTTTAATCTTAGTAGTCTATAAAATTTATAATCAAATAAGGATTAAGTTTAGGGTTAAGTTTAGTGACAATAAAATAAACCTCTAGGGGCTGGAGAGATGGCCTAGCGGTTGGGAGCACCGACTGCTCTTGCAGAGGACCCGGGTTCGATCCCCAGCACCCACATGGCGGCTGAGAGCCGTCTGAAACTCCAATTCCAGGAGAACTCCAGTTCCAGGGGAATCCGACACCCTTTTCTGACCTCCGCGGCATTGCACAGCACGGGTGCACAAACCTACATGCAGACAGTACATTCATACACATACAGAAATAAATAAAAATTTAAAAAAATAAAAATAAAAATAAACCTCTAAAAACTATCAGTTAAACCATAAAAAAGGAAAGTTTGTAATGTTGAAACTGTAAATATGTGCAATGGGAATTTTAGGGAGCTGGAGGTTAAAAGGTATACATATTCTTCTCGAGGACAAGTTTAACTCTCAGCACCCAGAGTCAGTGACTCACCAACACCTGTAACTCCAACTACAGGCCATCTGATGCCCTCTTCTGATGTCCACATGCACTAGCATATACATTTATACACACATGGACACAAAGAATAATAATAATAGTAATAATAATAATGATAATAATAATAATAATAATACTGTATATAAAAGAAAAGGGAAATTTTTAGACTGCATAGGAAGAAAGATAACAGGATAAGGAGATACTGGGAGAAACCCAAAAGCAGCAGAGGAATATTCTCCACTGTAGAATTCATATATGACACAAGACAGTGAGAATATATATATATATATATATATGGCTTTTTTCAAAAATATATTGCCACATTCAATTCCTCTTTAAAAATATGACAGGAAGGCCTTGGGAGCTAGGAGCTGAGGCCTGAACCCAGAGTGCAGGGCAAGTATTTGGCAGCCCTTTACGTGCAGCTCTTACTCCAGCTAGGGGAGGAGTCTGAGTGGACTAGCAGGTCCTGTGGACTGGGAAAGGTGACCCGGAAGGCCTTAGGAGTTGGAGCTGAAGCTGGAACACAGAGGGTACCGGCACACAAGTTAAGCCAGCAACCCAAAGACCCCCCTGCCCCCCCAGCTGCCAACCTGAACCCCTAACTGGAACTCAGGAGAGGGTGGCTGACAGCAGAGGGAATACAGTGCTCAGAAGGTGTCACCCAGGTTGCTACCTACCCAGCTCCTGCAGAACAGAAAGGGAAAAATGAACTATACCTTCCAATATATAACCAAAATTGAAAGCCTAAAACCTAGACAAGTCAACACTCCATCCATAAGGAGAATATAACAGAGACACCCACCGGAAGGAAACAAGGAAAGCAATCCTTCAACAAAGTGAAGAGGCATCCAAAATTTGCATCAGAATACAAGCAAAAAGCTAACCTCATGCCTAGAGCACAAGGAAAGAACAATATGGGAAAAGCACAGAACAACTCCACACCAAAATCTATGGAGCCAATGGAGGACTAATACAATAATAGGATCTCTGTAGAGGTAACCCAGGACACAGATCCTAAAATAACAATCACGGATATATTCAAAGAAATCATAAAACTAAAGGGAGATAATGAAAATCTCAGAAAGGACCTAGAGGAAGACAAGGACAAACTTTGGAAAAACTAAAAGGAGAAAATGACAGATTCTGGAAAGAGCTAGAGGGACAAAATGACAAACTCTGGAAGGAAGTGGAAACACTGGAAAGATCCCATACTGAAATGAAAAAGGAAACCAATGAGCTACAAGAAAAGTTTGAGAAGCTCCAAAAGGAAATGGAAATAGTAAAGAAAACACAGGAAGGAAAAAAAAAGGAAATCGAACACTTATCCAATCAAGAGGAAAGAATGGGGAAAAGCCTCAGAAGCAGAATGGAGAAAGCAGAAAAAATATCAGACCTTAAAGACAACACAGAACAACTAAAAAGCTCAAGTAAAGACTATGGAAAATTTAAAAATACACAAGAGAGGAACAACGAAGAAATGTGGTACACTATGAAAAGATCAAACCTCCACATCATAGGGATAGAGGAAGGAGAAGAATCCACCCCCCCCCAAAAAAAATGGTATTGACCAGATTGTCAACAAAATAATAGAGGAAAATTTCCCCAAACTAAAAAAAAAAAAGACAACCCATGCAAATACAAGAAGCAAGTAGAACACCAAATAGACTAGACCAGAAAAGAAACTCCCACTGCCATATCATAGTTAAAATGCTAGATACCCAAAACAAAGACAAAATTCTGAAAGCCACAAGAGAAAAGCAACAAGTTACATACAAGGGAAAACCTATCAGAATCACAGCTGAGTTTTCAGCACAAACCATGAAAGCAAGAAGGACTTGGACCAAAGCATGCCCAGTGCTAAAGGACTATGGATGCCAACCCAGGTTAGTATACCCAGCAAAAATATTGATTCTAGTTGAAGGAAAGAGAAAAATCTTCCATGACATAATCAAGATGAAAGAATACATGTTTGGAAAAACCAACCCTTCGGAGAAAGCTTGAATCAATACAAAGGACAGAGGAGAGGAGCAACTACCCTCAGGCACCTTGAAAGAAAAAATTTTAATAAAAACAGAAATGCAGAGATAGAAACCTACACACACACACAAATGCAAACGTATAAGATGAAAGGAAGCAACATATACCACTCAATTATAACCTTAAATATCAATGGGCTAAACTCCCCAATCAAAAGACATAGACTGGAAGAATGGATTAGGAAACAGAATCCATCAATATGTTGTCTACAAGAAACCCATCTCACCCTTAAGGATAGGCATCAACTTAAAGTGAAAGGATGGAAAAAATATTCCAGCAAATGTTACTAAAAAGAAAGCAGGAGTTGCTATCCTAATATCAGACAAAATAGACTTCAAAGTAGAAGCAATTAGAAGAGACAAGGAGGGTCGTTATATCCTTATCAAAGGGAAAATTAACCATGAAGACTTCACGATCATGAATATACATGCACCAAACTCTGGTGCACCAGCCTTTGTAAATACAACTCTACAGGACCTCAAGGCACAGATTAACCCCAACACACTCACAGTAGGGGGCTTCAATACCCCACTAAGTCCTTTGGACAGGTCAACTGGACAAAGAACAAACAGAGAGACACCTGAACTGAGCAATATAATAAAGGAAATGGACCTCACAGACATCTTCCAAGTATTCCACCCAAGCACCAGAGAATATACTTTCTACTCAGCACCTCACAGAACGTTCTCCAAATTGACCACATACTTGGACACAGAAAAAAAAAAAAAAAAAAAAAAAAACCTCAACAAATACAAAAATATTGAAATAACTTCATGCATTTTATCAGACCATAGCAAAATAAAGCTCAATATCAACACCAGGATAAGCCCTGCTACCTACATGGAGACTAAACAACACACTCCTGAATAATGAATGGGAAAAGGAAGAAATAATGAAAGAAATAAAAGCATTACTGGAACTAAATGACAATGACAATACAACACAACAAAATCTATGAGACACTTTAAAAGCAGTTCTAAGAGTGAAGTTCATAACCCTAGGGGCCTATATTAAAAAAAAAAAAAAGAAAAAAAAAAAAAACAGAAAGAGCACAGATAAATGAACTAACACTGCAGCTAAAAACACTACAAAGACAACAACAAATAAACCCTAAATGCAACAGACAGGAAGAAATAACAAAAATCAGAGCAGAAATCAATGAAATAGAAACAAAGAAAACAAACAATACAAAAAATCAACCAATCCAAAAGTTGGTTCATTGAGAGAATAAACAAGATAGACAGACCCCTAGCCCAGTTAACCAAAAGAAAGAAAGAGCAATTCCAAAACAATAGAATTCAGGATGAAAGGGGAAATATCACTACAGACAGTGAAAACTTCCAGACAATCATACTGGAATACTTCAAAAACCTATGCTCTACTAAACTTGAAAACCTAAGAGCAATGGATGAATATCTGCAATCCAGGGAATCACAAAAGCTAAACCAAGAGGTGATTGACAGCTTAAACAGACCAAAAACATATGAGGAAATTGAAAATGTAATAAGAGACCTCCCAACTAAAAAAGGTCCAGGTCCAGATGTTTTCACAGCAGAATTCTATACATTTAAAGAGGACTTACAACCATTATTACTAAAATTGTTCAGAAGGATACAAGCAGAGGGAAACCTCCCAAATTCCTTCTATGAAGCCAACATCACTCTAATACTAAAACCAGGCAAGGATGCAACCAAAAATGAGAACTACAGACCATCTCATTAATGAACTCAGATGCAAAAATTCTCAACAAAATACTCACAATCCATATACAGACCCACATCAAAAAGATCATTCACCATGATCAAGTCGGACTCATACCAGAGATGCAGGGATGGTTCAACATATGAAAATCAGTAAATATCATAAAACACATAAATGGACTGAAGGACAAAAACCACACCACTCATGATTAAAGTATTAGTGGGAATTGGACTGGAAGGATCATTCCTCAACATAACCAAAGCCATATATAAGAAAACCACAGCCAGTATCATCCAAAATGGAGAAAATTTAGAAGGATTCCCCATAAAGGTAGGAACCCGACAAGGCTGACCCTTGTCACCACTCCTCTTCAATATAGTGCTTGAAACACTGGCTAGAGTAATAAGGCAAGAAAAGGCAATTAAAGGAATACTAATTGGAAAAGAAGAAGTAAAACTATCCCTTTTTGCAGATGATATGATAGTTTATCTAAGGGATGCTAAAAACTCCACAAGAAAACTCCTAGAAATGATTAAAACTTTCAGTAAATTAGCGGGTTACAAAATTAACCTAAAAAAATTAGTAGCCTTTCTTTACATAAACAACAAGCAACTAAAGAAGGAATACAAGGAGTCCTTCCCACTCACAGTAGCCTCAGAAAAAAAAAATACCTGGGAATAAACCTAACCAAAACCACCAAAGATCTCTACAACAAAAATTATAAGCTCCTGAAAATGGAAAGACCTCCCATGCTCATGGATTGGAAAAATTAATATAGCAAAATGTCCATTTTACCCAAATTAATATACAGATTCAACACAATCCCAATTAAAATCCCAAGGACATTCTTCACAGGTTTGGAAAAAAATTCTTAAATTCATATGGAACAACAAAAGACCCCAAATAGCCAAAGCAACCCTGAGTGACAAGAGCAATTCAGGGGGGATTTCTATATCAGACATCAAACTATACTACAGGGCTATCATCATAAAAAAGCCTGGTACTGGCACAAAAACAGACTGGTAGACCAATGGAACAAAACTGAAGATCTAAACTTGAGCACATACAATTTCAGCCACCTCACATTTGACAAGAGGGCCAAAAAGACGCAGTGGAGGAAAGACAGCATCTTCAGCAAATGGTGTTGGCAAAACTGGATCACCACTTGTAGAAAAATAAAATTAAACCCCTACCTCTCACCCTGTAGAAAAATCAACTCCAAATGGATCAAAGACCTCAATGTGAAACCCCAAACTCTAAAGGTGATAGATGAAAAGGTTGGCACCAACTTACAAGACATAGGTGTAGAAAAAGACTTTCTAAATCAGACAGCAGCTGCTCAGGAAATAATTGACAAATGGAAACTTATTAAACTCAAAAACTTTCTGTACAGCAAAAGAAACAGTCAGGGAAATGAAGAGAAAACCCACAGAGTGGGAGGAAACCTTCACTGCTGATACATCTGACAGAGCATTAAACTCCAGAATATATAAACTATTCAAAAAACAAAGAAGTAAGAAAACAAATGATTCACTTAAAAGATGGAGTAAAGGGCTGAGCAGAGACTTCACAAGTGAGGAAATAGAGATGGCTGAGAAACATCTTAAAAATTGTTCAACATCACTAATAAGGAAATGCAAATTAAAACCACTTTAAGATACCATCTCACCCAGATAAGGCTGGATCAAGAAAACAAATGATACTAAATGGTGGAGAAGGTGTGGGGAAAGGGGAACACTCATCCACTGCTGGTGAGAATGCAAACTTGTACAACCACTATGGAATTCAGTATGGAGAACCCTTAAAAGACTCAAAAAGAGCCTACCACCTGACCCAGCTATACCACTTCTGGGAATATATCCACCAGACTCTTCATACCACAGAGATACATGTACAGCCATGTTTATTGCAGCTATCTTCACAATAGCAAAGAGCTGGAATCAACTGAAATGCCCCTCAACTGATAAGTGGATATAGAAAATGTGGTACATCTACACAATGGAGTTCTATGCAGTGGTAAAGAAAGATGACATAATGAAATTTACAGGTAAATGGATGGAACTGGAAGAAATTATCTTAAGTGAAGTAACACAGTCCCAGAAAAACAAACGATGAGTGGGATCCCTCATCTGTGGATGCTAGTGCCAATAACCCAGTTGTAAATATTCCTTGTGGGGAGTGATGCATATTGGAAAGAACAACAACAACAGAAAAGACTGCAACAAAGACCAGACTGAAAAGATGAATCTGGTGGGGTGGGAGGGTTGTGAGGGGGACACAGGTCTACATTAGATTAATATATAGTTAATTGATGTGAGTTTAACAGGTATCCAAATTTGCCCAAACTTTGTCTCCATATTATATGGTATTCTAGGTCTTAGTAAAAGTAAAAAAAAGTCTATATTAAACAACATTGGTTAAAAGGTTTTAATAAAAAAGGTAATACATCTAAGCTAATTGGAAATATAAATTGTAGTCCACATCTGCTTCACTCATAATTTGTATAACAACAACTTTGGGGTTAATGGATACAAATATTCTCTACAATGTTTGTGTTGTACAATATCAACTTGTGACATTTTCTTCTACCTGTAGGATAATTTAACTAAAGGAATTAAGTTGGCTTCCCAAATTAACAACATACAGTCACTGATAAGTAGCTTAATGCAGAAAAGTTGGCCCAGCTAAATATTAAAAGGAAGCAAAGCCTCAGACTATTGCAGACTTCAAACATCTCTGTGGATCCAAATTGTAACAACTATTTATAATGTGCCCTAGTGAACTTTATCTTTCAGGTGCCGCAAAGTTTTAGTATGAGAGACTCCTTTACCTCTTTTCATAGAACAAGGAAAACATAATAGTAATGAAGTCATTCCCTAACTGTAAACTAGAGCCAAATATTATAGAGGTAATCTCTTATAAAAGCGATGTAGTTGCCTTCTTTAATTGACTGAGAGTCATAGGAACTATGAAAGGATAATTCTCTATTTAGAGCCAAATATAATACTAAAGTCTATATAAGCTGGGTAATTAACCAAAATATATTGATACAGGAGAGCTCTGTTATCAGAAATGGATTATCCTTCCAAGGAGATGTTGTCTAGGAGATCCAATCCCCTCCAAAAGATAGAGGCTTTTTGCTAGCAAACTGGGATACCTGCAAGAAGAAAGGTGGTAAGGCCCTGCTGTTGACAACCTGGTGTAAGCATGGGAAAGATATATCAAGACCATACTTGCAAGTGTAGAGTTGGCCTCTGGAATGCCAGATAGTGTTACCAAAGGACACTAAATCAATAAAGCAGGTATAGGTCTCCTTGAGTCAAGCAAGACTCCTCTGTCAGCATCAGCTACACCCCACCTGCCTGAAAATACTGTGCAGCAGTGGCAGCCAAATGTCTGTATATCCCAAATCCAATTGGCTATTAGCTCTCTCCTTGGAGGAATAATTGACGACTGATGCCACAAGCTTATGTCCTCTAGTGGTTAGGAGATGTTATAAGCCACAGTAAGACCTTGTCAGCTTTTATAGAAAAGCTATAGTCCATGGATTAGCATACCATCCAAACATCTGTGTCTATACCAATGTAACCTACCATAGTAATTAGTACTATTTAAATGCTTGCACATCTAATTGCTTGTGCTTCATCAGTAGGAGTAAAAGGTTATTCCTGGATAAACTGCCAACCGATGAAAGGAAACAGTCTGAATTGATCAGAGTCCAAAACGACATCTCCAGATAAAGTAGACTGCTTTGTTTCTTGCCCCCTTGTGTCCCTTTTCTAAAGTCTAAGGAACAATCTGCAGAAAAGGGGGAGTGGTAGAATGTAAAGGCTGTGATTGGGGTGAACTACAAAGCTACAGAAATGTAGACTGGACTCTTTTTTTAATTTTTATTTTTTATTTTATGTTTTTATTGATGCATTGTGTATTTCATACATCATTTTCCAATTCAGTTCAGGCACATATCCCCTTCCCTACCCCCCACCCCACCCCACCCCTACCCATCCCAGATCATGCATTATGCCGTAACTTTTCTGCATTTTTCTGGGTTTTTTGTTTTGTTTTGTTTTGTTTTCATTTTTTTAAACAATAAGTGATAATTTGTGAGTACAAGCACCCTTCATGTAAAACCAATTTGTGAGCAGTTGTGCCTAAACCCACACAGCTCATGGGTCCCACCATCCAGCAGGGGTGACTTGTATGTTCAATCAAGTTGATAAAATGAGTGCCCAGTCTATATTGTTGTAGTTTCACCATTCACCCCAATCGCAGCCCTTACATTCTACCGTGCCCCCTCTTCTGCAGATTGTTCCCTAGGCTGAGAAAAGGGACAAAGTTGGATGAGAAGCAGTCTAATTTTTCTGGAGCTGTTGCCTTGGTCTCTAGTCAATTCTGGCTGTTTTCTTTCATGAGCTGCCAGCTTGTCCAGGCATAACCTTTCAATCCTACTAATGAAGCACATGCAATTAGATATATAGGTATTTAAACAGTATAATATATAGCCTTTCGATCCTACTAATGAAGCACTCACAATTAGATATATAGGTATTTAAACAGTACTAATTGTTATGGTAGGTTACTTTGGTATAGACACAGATGTTTGGATGGTATGTTAATCCATGAATTACATTTTCTTCTGTTAAGTATGACAGGGTCTTCGTGTGGTTTATAACATCTCCTAACCATTAGAGGATGTAAGCTTGTGGCATCAGCCATGGGTTATTCCTCCAAGGAGAGAGCTAATAGCCAATTAGATTTGGGATATACAGACATATGGCTGCCACTGCTGCACAGTATTTCCAGGCAGATGAGGTGTAGCTGGTGCTGACGGAGGAGTCTTGCTTGACTCAAGGAGACCTATATTTGCTTTATTGGTTTAGTGGCCTTTGGTAACACTCTCTGGCATTCCAGAGACCATCTGTATACTTGCAAGTGCGGTCTCCATACATCTTTCCCATGTTTATATCAGGTCTTCAACAGCAGGGCCTTATCGCCTCTCTTCCTGCAGATATCCCAGTTTGGAGGCAAGGAGCCTTTACCTTTTGTGGGGGCTTGGATCCCCTGGCCAACATCTCCTTGGTAGAATAATCCATTGTTGATGTCAGAGCTCCTGTATTAATATATTTTGTTTAAGTGCATAGCTTAAGGAGACTTTAGCATTATATTTGGTTCTGAATAGAGAATAATCCTTTTCACAGTTTCTATGTCCATTAGTCAATTAAAGAAGGCAGTTTTACTGATTTTACAAGAGAATACCTCTATAACAGCTGGCTCCAATCTACAGCTGGAGAACGACCTCATCATCATCATATTTCTCCTTATTCTATGGGGGGGAGTTAAGAAAGTCTCTTGTATTAAAACCTTTGCGGCACCTAGAAGGTAAGCTTCGTTAGGAATCATTAAAAATAGTTGTTACTAGTAGGATCCACAGAGGGGCCTGATGTCTGCAGCAATCTGAGGCATTTCTTCCCTTCAATGCCCAGAGGAGTCAATCCTTCTGCTGGCACTTTCTGGTACATCCTACTCACTGCAAAGCTGCATTTTCTTTCTCAGCCATTAAGTTGGTGATACTCTGGCCTGTTGGAACATACAAATCCTTTCCCATAGTTAGTTTTAAGATTTGGGTTGCAAGGTTTTTTGACAAAAAGTTTTCATATCTATCTATATCCCCCTTTTTTATTTAAGGTTTTTATTTTTGACCCATGAGTCTCAAAAAAGCAGTTGTTTTATACATACCTATAGGGTGGAATCAAGGCACAGATTTCATCAAGTTCACCCATGCTGTTTTGGGTTACTGTATGTGATTAACTTGGGAAACAAAGTTTATTTTTGAGTTAAATCATCCTATAGGTGAAAGAGATTGCTACCAGGTGATACTATATGACAGCAAAATTATAGAGAACATTTGTTTATACCAATCCCAAAGTAATTGTTATACAGATTTTAGTTAAAGCTAATGTGGACAAGAGCAATTTATATCACCAATTAACTCAGATGCATTACCGTTTTTATCAGCCTTCAAACCAATGTTGTCCAATATGCACATATTTACTTTTACTAAGTCCTAAAACACCATGTATCCTGTAGACAGAGTCTGGGCAAAACTGGATACTTGTTGAACTCACGTCAATTAAACATGCACCAATCGAATATACACCCGTGTCCCTCTCCCACCCCTCCCACCCCTCCCGAGTCACCATTTCAGTCAGCCTTCTGATGCAATCTTTCTGTTGTTGTTCTTTTAATATGCATCCCTCTCCACAAGAAATATTTATAACTGGGTTATTGGTACTAGCGTCCACATATGAGAGATACCATTTGTCGTTTGTTTTTCTGGGACTGTGTTACTTCACTTAACATGATGTCTTCAAGCTCCATCCATTTACCTGCAAAGTTCATGATGTTGTCTTTCTTTACTGCTGCATAGAATTCCATTGTGTACATGTACCACATTTTCTCTATCCACTCGTCAGTTGAGGGGCATTTGGGTTGATTCCAGTTTTTTGCTATTGTGAACAGAGCGGCAATAAATATAGCTGTGCATGTATCTCTGCAGTAAGATGAGTCTTGTGGGTATATACCCAGGAGTGGTATGACTGGGTCAAATGGCAGGATCATTTTGAGTCTTCTAAGGGTTCTCCACACTGTTTTCCATAGTGGCTGCACAAGTTTACATTCCCACCAGCAATGGATGAGTGTTCCCCTTTCCCCACACCCTCTCCAGCACTTGGCATCATTTGTTTTCTTGATCCTAGCCAGTCTTACTGGAGTAAGGTGGTATCTTAAGGTGGTTTTAATTTGCATTTCCTTAATTATTAGTGATGTTGAACACTTCTTAAGGTGTTTCTCAGCCATCTCTAATTCCTCCTCTGTGAAGTCTCTGTTCAGATCTTTGCTCCATCTTCTGAGTGATTCATTTGTTTTCTTTCTTCTTTGTTTTTTGAGTAGCTTGTATACTCTGGAGATTAATGCTTTGTCAGATGTATCTGCTGTGAAGGTTTCCTCCCATTCTGTGGGTTTTCTCTTCACTTCCTTTATTGTTTCCTTTGATGTACAGAAGCTTTTGAGTTTAATGAGGTCCCATTTGTCAATTGATGACCTTACTTCTTGTGCAGCTGCTGTCTGATTTAAGAAGTCTTTTCCTACACCTACGTCTTGTAGTCTGCTGCCAAGTTTCTCTTCTATCACCTCCAGAGTTTTGGATTTCACGTTGAGGTCTTTGATCCATTTGGAATTGACTTTTGTACAGGGTGAGAGGTAGGGGTTTAATTTCATTCTTCTACAGGTGGTGATCCAGTTTTGCCAACACCACTTGTTGAAGATGCTGTCTTTCCTCCAATGTGTCTTCTTGGCCTCCTTATCAAATATGAGATGGCTGAAATTGTATGTGCTCAGGTTTGGATCTTCAATTTTGTTCCATTGGTCAACTGGTCTGTTTTTGTGCCAGTACCAAGCTGTTTTTATGACTATAGCCCTGTAGTATAGTTTGATGTCTGGTATAGCGATCCCCCCTGTATTGCTCTTTTCGCCCAGAGTTGCTTTGGCTATTCGGGGTCTTTTGTTTTTCCAAATGAAATTGAGGATTCTTTTTTCCAAACCTGTGAAGAAGCTCTTGGGGATTTTGATTGGGATTGCATTAAATCTGTATACAAGTTTAGGTAGAATGGACATTTTTACTATATTTATTTTCCCAATCCATGAGCATGGGAGGTTTGTCCATCTCCTGATGTCTTCTTCAATTTCCTTCTTCAGAGGTTTAAAATTTTTGTTGTAGAGGTCCTTGGTATCTTTGGTTAGGTTCGTTCCTAGGTATTTTATTGTTTTTGAGGCTATTGTGAGTGGGAAGGTCTCCTTGTATTCCTTCTTCAGCTGCCTACTGTTGGTGTAGAGAAAGGCTACTGATTTTTCTAGGTTTATTTTGTATCCTGCCACCTTACTGAAGCTCCTAATCGTTTCTAGGAGTTTCCTGGTGGAGTTCTTAGCATCCCTTAAGTAGACAATCATATCATCAGCAAACAGGGATAGCTTGACTTCCTCTTTTCCTATCAGAACTCCTTTAATTTCCTTTTCCTGCCTTATTGCCCTAGCAAGGGATTCAAGCACTATGTTGAAAAGGAGTGGTGACAGGGGACAACCTTGCCGAGTTCCTACCCTTAAGGGGAATGCTTCTGTCGTTTCCCCATTTAGGATGATATTGGCTGTGGGTTTCCTGTATATGGCTTTGATTACATTAAGATATGATCCCTCCAATCCAATTCCCTCTAGGACTTTAAACATGAACGGATGTTGGATTTTGTCAAAGGCTTTTTCCGCGTCAATTGAGATGATGGTGTGGTTTTTGTCTTTCAGCCCGTTTATATGCTTGATGATATTTATTGATTTTCGTATGTTGAACCATCCCTGCATCTCTGGTATGAATCCAACTTGGTCATGGTGGATGATCTTCTTGATGTGGGTCTGTATGCGATTTGCCAGTATCCTATTTAGAATTTTGGCATCTGTGTTCATTAGGGAGATGGGTCTATAGTTCTCCTTTTTAGTTGCATCTTTGCCTGGTTTTGGTATTAGAGTGATGCTGGCTTCATAGAAGGAATTTGGGAGAACTCCCTCCGTTTGTATCCTTCTAAACAACTTGAATATTAATGGTTGTAAGTCTTTTTGAAATATTTTATAGAATTCTGCTGTGAAACCATCTGGGCCTGGGCATTTTTTGGTTGGGAGGCTGCTTATTACATCTTCAATTTCTTCACATATTATTGGTCTGTTTAAGCTGTCGATCTCTTCTTGGTTGAGCTTTGGTGATTCCCAAGATTTCAGATATTCATCCATTTCTTCTAGGTTTTCAAACTTGGTAGAGTATAGGTTTTTAAAGTAATTCCGTATGATTGTCTGGATCTTTTCATTATCTGTTGTGATATTTCCCTTTTCATCACAGATTCTATTGATTTGGAGTTGTTCCTTCTTTCTTTTGGTTAACTGGGCTAGAGGTCTGTCTATCTTGTTTATTCTCTCAAAGAACCAGCTTTTGGATTCATTGATTTTTTTTATGGTTTTCTTTGTTTCTATTTCATTGATCTCTGCTCTGATTTTTGTTATTTCTTCTTGTCTGCTGCGTTTAGGGTTCATTTGTTGTTGTCTCTCAAGTACTTTTAGCTGGAGCGTTAGATCGTTCACTTGTGCTCTTTCTGTTTTTCTAATGTAGGCACTTAGAGCTATAAACTTTCCTCTTAGGACTGCTTTTAAAGTGTCCCATAGGTTTTGCTGCGTTGTATTATCATTGTCATTCAGTTCCAGGAATGTTTTTATTTCTTTCTTTATTTCTTCCTTGACCCATTCATTATTCAGGAGAGTGTTGTTTAGTCTCCATGTGTTCTTGTAGGTTGTAGGGTTTATCCTGGTGTTGATATTGAGTTTTATTGCACTGTGGTCTGAAAGAATGCATGAGATTATTTCAATCTTTTTGTATTTGTTGAGTTTTTCCCTGTGTCCCAGTATATGATCTATTTTGGAGAATGTTCCATGGGGTGCTGAGTAGAAAGTGTATTCTCTGGTGTTTGGGTGGAATATTCGATAGATGTCTGTGAGGTCCATTTGGTGTATTGTATCATTCAGTTCAGATGTCTCTCTGTTTATCCTTTGTCCTGTTGATCTGTCTAAAGGACTTAGTGGGGTATTGAAGTCCCCTACTATTAGTGTGCTGGGGTTAATCTGAGCCTTGAGATCCTGAAGAGTTGTCTTTACAAAGTTTGGTGCGCCGGCATTTGGTGCATATATATTCATGATTGTGAGATCTTCATCGTCGATTGTTCCTTTAATGAAGATATAATGGCCCTCTTTGTCTCTTTTGATTTCTTTTGCTTTGAAGTCTATTTTGTCTGATATTAGGATAGCGACACCTGCTTTCTTTTTGGTACCATTTGCTTGGAATATTTTCTTCCATCCCTTCACCTTAAGTTGGTGTCTGTCCTTGAAATTGAGATGGGTTTCTTGCAGACAGCATATAGATGGATTTTGTTTCCTAATCCATTCTCCCAGTCTATGCCTTTTGATTGGGGAGTTCAGCCCATTAATATTTAAGGTTATAATTGAAAGATGGATGTTTTTTCCTTTCACCTTATTATCCATTTGGACTTTTAGTCTCTGATTCTACTCCTATGTTTATATTTTTATTAGTTTCTTTTCCTAGGTGCTTGAGGATAGTTGCTCCTCTCTTCTGCCCTTTGAATTGCTTCAAGCATTTTCTGGAGAGTTGGTTTTCCGGACATGTATTCTATCATCTTGTTTTTGTCTTGGAAGATTCTTCTCTCTCCTTCAACTGTAATTGACATTTTTGCTGGGTAAAGTATTCTGGGTTGGCATCCATAGTCCTTTAACACTGGGAATGCTTTGCTCCATGTTCTTCTTGCTTTCATGGTTTGCGGCGAGAAGTCAGTTGTAATTCTGATGGGTTTCCCTTTGTATGTGACTTGTTTTTCTTTTGTGGCCTTCAGAATTTTATCTTTGTTTTGGGCATCTAGCATTTTGACTATGATGTGGCGTGGGGAGTTTCTTTTCTGATCTTGTCTATTTGGAGTCCTGTGTGCTTCTTGTATTTGAATGGGTTTGTCTACTTTTAGTTTGGGGAAGTTTTCATCTATTATTCTGTTGAAGATCTGATCAATACTATTCTCTTGAGATTCTTCTCCTTCCTCTATTCCCATGATGCGGAGGTTTGATCTTTTCATAGTGTCCCATATTTCCTGGTTGTTCCAGTTTTGTGTATTTTTAAATTTTTCATAATCTTTATTTGAGTTTTTTAGTTGCTCTGTGTTATCTTCCAGATCTGATATTCTTTGTTCTGCTTCCTCCATTCTATTTCTGAGGCTTTTTCCTTTCCTTTCTTCCTGGTTGGATAAGTGTTCTATTTCCTTTTTCATTTCATCCTGTGATTTCCTTAATATATCCATTTCCTTTATGAGTTTCTCAATCTCTTCTTGGTGCTCCTTACTTCGTTGGTTGGCCTCCTTTTTCAGTGTTTCTACTTCCTTAAGGTGTTTGTTTTTTTCTCTCTCTTGTTCTTTCTGGAGTTTGTCAATCTCTTCCTTTAGTTTGTTATTGTATCCCTCTAGGTCCTTTTTGAGTTTTTCATTCTCTCTCTTTACTTCTCTGAATTCTTCCTTTAGTTTGTCATTGTATCCCTCTAGGTCCTTTTTGAGTTTTTCATTCTCTCTCTTTACTTCTCTGAATTCTTCTTTATGTTCTTTAATTTCTCTGCATAGGTCTGCAATTAGTCCTCTAAGGTCTGTTTCTGGGGTCACATCCAGGGGGATTCAATTGTAGCTGTCTCCTACCAGGTTGGTAGATCTTGGTGCGGAAGTATCCTGCACCTTTCCCATGTTGTCTCCCTGGCATGTGGGTTTCCCTTTTGTGATTCAAATCTCAAATGCCTTTTCAGTTTGTTGAAGGCTGAAAGCTTGTTTTATTTTGCTTGCCTCATTCCAATGCCTTTTTTATTTTCCCTTCCTTCCCTCCTCGTTGTCTATGGAGTGTTGACTTGTCTAGTTTTCAGGCTTTCACTTTTGTTTATATATTAGATACTGAAAGTCTCTTCCTTTCCTGTTTTGAATGTTCTCTTAATCCACTGGATACTCTCTCCTCAATTCCAGTTGTTCCTGACTTAGCCTACACCCCGGTACCTTCCTGGAGCAGTGGCAGGCTGGTCCTAACCCCTGCCCTGCTCAGGACCACAATATGGCATCTGCGCCTGACTCCAAACCCAGGATCCCCTCCCACTTGTGACTGCAGAGGAGGGCACCAAGCTGGGCAGCCACGCTTTGACAGGATTTAGGAGTCCGGTCTATGTCCACCAGTCACTGGCCCCCTCTGCCACAACTCAGCAAATCAATTGTCCTGCACCCGTGGGTCAATTCCTTAAGTTTACCTTCCTGGAGCAGTGGCAGGCTGGTCCTGACCCCTGCCCTGCTCAGGACCACAATATGGCATCTGCACCTGGACTGGACTCTTATTTGATCAACATGATAGTACATATAAGCTCCTCCAGCTGGACAATAGGGGCCTCAGGCTGTATAAGTTTGGGCATAGCTACTTGCAAATTGGTTTTACATGAAGGATGCTTGTATTCATTATTTATTACTTATTTTTAAAAATAAATTTAAAAAATGAAATATATTTAATATTGAATTCAAGAGAAAAAAGTCATCCGAATTTCAGATTGAAGAATTTCCAAAGTAATCTGGCCTTCAGATAGCAAATTTATATCCAGAAAAACATCTCCTTTTGTGGGTTTCAGTGTTAACCACAAGCTACTTCATGAGGAAACCTCTCAGATGAGAACTGAAAGTTGCACTCATCTTATGTGGAGGGGATATACTGAAAATATGAAACTTAGAGATAAGTGCCTCATGAACAATGCTCTCTGCATTTAAACAATTGTGGAACTATGTTATTCTTCATGTGTTGCAGAAAACGAAGGTTCTTTAGTGGCTGGTGAAAGGGGATTTGTCTGTCAATATGAAGATGCATATATAGAATATAGTAAGAAATTAAATTGATTGAAGGATGTGAATATGGAAAGAGTATTTTTTTTTCTCCAGGATCTATGACCTCTCCAGCCATATGTTATTTGGCTATGTTTACACTGACACACATGAGTTCCCTCCCATTGAGTCAGTCTTAATTCCAATTAGACAGCTGTTGATTACCCCCAAGATAAAAGCTCCACTCTGGCACTAACAGCAATAGGCCAGCCATGGTTTATTTGACTTTACAGCTGGGTAGGACCACTGATTGATTTTCTCCATTGACAGCTTGCATAGTTTCCTCTGATATCATGGGAGCTGGTCTTCAGGAAGGAGGCTTCCTTGTCAATTCTAGCTCCATTGCTCTAAGCCCTGTGTAGGATGTGTGTCCTGTTTTAGCCATAGTGTCTCACCTACAAATTCTGACAGGCAATCAAAGGCTGTGGCAATAGCCTGTTTTATTTTGGAAGTCTCTTGAACTAACCAGTAACAGCCTGAAGGATTTTCCTCCTGCACTGTGATTTCTGTCATATAGCTTTAGCTACACACTTCCATGTTTTTCAGCAGAATTTTTCACTAATATATGGCCCTCTCGTTTCCCGTGCCACCTAAACATTATTCCCTCCTCTCTCCCCCCTCCAGGCCGTCCCTACTCTGTCCTCAGTTGAAGCAATGACCTTTCTCCATTTCCAGTTGAGAACATTGGTTTCCCACTCTCCCCCTCTCTTGAGCTCCTTTTTGTTCTCTGTCTCCTATCATGGTTCCATTCCATTTGCCTGCCTCCTTTGTTTACATCAGGATATATACTCACATCTAAAGATTTGGAGCTGAGATCTACAAATGACAGAGAATATATTTCACTTTTGTTTTCAAGTCTGTCTTACTTCACTTAGTATAAAAGTTTCCAGTTCCATCCATTTACCTGAAAATTTCATGGAACCTATCATTTTCCAGAAACCACACCAGTTATTTGACATCGATGTCCACTGTTCTAATTTTACTTAATCTTAGAAAACTTCATGAAGGCCCATCTTCTAACACCAACACATGAGCCTCTAGAACATTGATATACAAGTTTGAGGGAATGAAGTTTGTCTGACAGCAAATATTTCCTCTTTCATAATGCTCATGTACAAGTTTTGCACAGAAGGGCTTCCTTAAGTCCTTCCAATCAATATTGCTAATTTGTTTACGTAGCTATGTAACTCAGGCTACACTATAGCATGGAGGCCATCACAAGTCCAATTTAAATGGTAATAATGGAATATTGCTGATCATCCTGCCTATATTCAATACATATCCTTGTTTGATGTTGCTAACATTCAACATTCAATGTTAGACAAAGGGGTCCTTGTTTGTTTCCAGTTGGTTCAAGCTTACCATTTTAAACTTTGTCAATAGGAAGAAATGGTGTCAAGAAGAGAGAGAAGTATCTGTCATGCTCTGGCACCCCATGGCTAACAGTGTAATATGTATGTAAATAAATGAATTAACAAGAGAATATCTCCATTAAGTACTGTAGCAGAATAAAACTAAAATGTATACCCTTACTTTTTGAAACACTTTACAAATGAAGTAATTCTTTCCTATCTAAAAGTTATGAATCCAAATTGTGATGCTGATAACCTGTGTAACTTGTACACAGACCAGGAATGGAAAGAAAGAGCAAATACATCTCTAACTTCTCATAGATTGCAAAGAAATGTATTCAGGGAGTAAAAGAGAAGAGAGTTGCCTTTCAAACACCAGAAAATAGTATGCAGTCAAGTAGGCCAGACAGATATAAAACAGGTGGCATTCAAAAGCAATTCTTGTTCATATTTAAAGGGCAACTGGGTTGAAGCTAAGATCTCTGCCTCTAAGATAAAGGATTTCAATTTTCAGAAAGTGTTCTGTAAAGAAACTAAAATAGAATGTGAGAGCACTATCAAAAGTGGTTCTTGTGTCTTTCTGGGACACTTCAGACATGGTCTCTAAATGTCCATTTTGTTCTGTACTTATGTGGATTTTTGGACGGGCACCCCCAGATCAACGACTCTACAGCAGCAGAAAGCAAAAGAGCCAGTTCTGAATTAGAAGTTGAAGGAATAAGCTCATTAATGCAGAGCGCACCACAAATCCTTATACGGTGTTTGCTGTCATACATGTGAGATTATTAACCTTCCAGTCTACACTCAAATACTCTTTATTTTCTTACCAAGGCATCCAGCAGATAAAAGAATCACTCTGAAAGAACTCACAATAGTAGTACAGATTTTATGGATTCTTGACTCTCATAACTGACTAGGCAAATAGAGCTACTTGGAAAAAGTTAATGTGAAATGATCCCTACACAAATAGAGGGCCATTTGACCAGTGTGGCACTTGTGAGCCCTACTGTGAACCCCATGGGCCAGGCACTTCATAGCCACCTCAAGCACAGAAGTGGGGAAGCTACCACTTCCCTCTTACAGATTTCCACAACACTGGAGAAGTTCTGAACCAGTGGAGGTAAGCTCCTAAGCCCTGGTTGAGGAGTTGGAAGCCCCAGCTAACAAATTTAGGGAGCAATGAGTAGAAGGAAATGATCTAATCAGGTGGAAACCTTGAGTGAACACAAAGGGAAGGAATCATAAAGATGAGGTAAAACCTGGATATTGGAGAATCTCTGAGGACTGAATAAGTGCCCCAGGGAGAACGGGAATCTGTGCTACCCTGAGCACAACTTAGAGAACATTTTCCATGCTATAGGTGAAGAAGAGCTAGACAGGTCCTTGCTGGTGTGAAGAGCCTGGCTAGGCTTTTAGAGTAAAAACAAAAGTCATTAATGCAGGAATCAGGGAGTGGCTGCCAGTTGAATGTGCATACAGGCATGAGGATCTGTGTTCAGAACTCAAGCTCCAAGGAAAATGCCAGGTTTGGCAGCATGTGCTTGTGATACCAATGCTGGGGAGGCAGAAGCAGAAAGTGCCTTGGGACCTGAAGGCCTGCCAGTCTAGACATTCAGGGAACTCATGATCCATGGAGAAATCACTTCTCAAAGAATAAAGGAGAGGACAATGGAGGAAAACATTGGGGGAAGTCAAGACGGCAGGATTGTGGAACAGCTGGCCAAAAGACATCCACAGAGAAGAGCAGAGAATAGTTAATCTGTGCATGCATGTTGTCCTCAGCTCCATGTTCTGGAAGAAATGTCCCTTGGAGGCTCAGGAGCTGTTCAGCACTAGCTCCCTGATGGTGGTTCTGTTTGGTGAGGTTTAGGAAATATTTCTTTGAAGGAAAAGGATGCCACTGGGGCAAGCTCTGAGAGTTCCTGGCCTTCACTACCTCTAGTTTGCTCTCTCTGATACTTATTTGCTGTTGAAATGTGATGTCTTAGCATCCTGCTCTGGTGGCTGCTGCCGAGCCTGCCTGACATTGTGGACTCTCCCTCTGGAGCTGTAAGCTCCTCTAAATCCTCTCCTCCTAGGTGGCCTGTGGTTATGACATCTTAACACAGAAACAGGAAAGCAACTAGCACATTCACATTGGACTTTCCATTCACTCCCTGCTCCTGTTCAGGAAGCAGCACCTCCAGATTTCGGGGTGAATCTCCCTAGTTAAATTAATCCAAAGGATAAAATACCTGCAGGCATGTCATAGGCCTACACAATCTAGACAATTCCTCACTATTAACCCTAACCACCACACCCAGAAGAGCTGTGAACATAACCCAGTTCTCTGGAGAATGTCATGTCACAGTGTCAAATGACAAGCAGGACTGGAAACATTGGTAAAAGCCATGCTCCTAGTCAGAAGGAGGAGAATGTAACCTGAGACGTTCTGGAATTAGGAGTTGTTAATCTGCCCTGAAAAGGACAGAGAAAATGAGCATTAAAATTTTAGCAATGAAGTGAATTATGACTTAGAAAGTAGAAAGTATAAAGGAGAAATTGTAGGAAGTTTGCCCAATAAATTGAAGATCAAATACTGTTGGTACAAACATGCAAAGCTATTACACACAGTGTGTGTGTGTGTGTGTGTGTGTGTGTGTGTGTGTGTGCATTCTCTGATCAGCCATAACTTCTTCCGGCAGAGGATTCTTATGTTATGGATGTGTTTTCTGGTCATGGCTTCCAGGACTGCATGTGTCTCACTAACTTGCCCATTTCTGTACCCTCATTGAGAATGCAAGAAAGAGAATTGGAGAGGTGACTCAGGTGTTACCAGCACTGTTTAATCTGCAGATGGCCTAGATTCAGTTCACAGTACCTATATGGCATCTAACAACCATCCATAACTTCAGTTCCAGGGAATCTGACAACCTCTTCTGATCTCTATGGACATTCCATGACACAGGTCTACTTACATGCCTGCAGGCAATACACCCATACACATAAAATAAAAATAGTAAACACTTTGTAAAAGATCGCAAGAAATCTAAATATAATACAGCAGTATTGATTCCCATACCATCATGAGATCTGGAATGCATATCAAAGATCCTTGTGCTATGGCCCTGGTCTCATCCTGGCTCCACTGAGTGGTGGTAGAATCTTTAGGCCATTGGCACTGGAAGTCAAGGCACTAAGTTGATATAGGGACTTCAGGCCCTGCATATAGATTTCTGTTTTGCATCTGTGCAGTCATGAGGTATGATGGCAGGACTGTCCATGATGGGTTTATCCCAAAACAGTAGGGTCAGCACACCCCAGAAAGAAGTCTCTAAAGCCATTAGGGAAAAGAGCCTTTTGTCTTCTATGTTAATCTGGTCAGGCATTTTGTTACAGTAATGGTAGTCTAAACATCACAAGGCTGGAGAGTAAAGGTGAAGGGCTGTGAAGAGGATGCAACCAACACATGTCTGTTTTTCTTTTCTTTTTACTTCTTACAATGTGGGAATGAAACTTTGTGTGTGGCTTGAGGCAAGAACTTGTAAAACCTGTCCTGGAAGATCTCTGGTTATCTGATATCTCTGTGGGCATTCAGTTGCCTCTGTGAGTCATCTGTAGCAGGAAGGTTTGGGATATTAAAATGTTTCTTGCTTTGCCTAATCTCTGCAAAGTTCCAGAACCAGATGAACCCTTCCCTTGAGGCACTGAGCAAAATGTCACATCTCTAGTTACCTGCTGCACAAACTGGAGCTCTGCAGCCCCCCAATTAGAGCCAAGGTGGCTCACCCCTCCCTTCTGACTGCCCCCCACTTCCTTGCCCAGAGCACACAGTAGCCTTCAATATATAGACCTCACTGACAGAAAATAAACAGAGTTACTATCCTTCCAGCTCTCTGCGTGTGAGTCCGTTCATTTCCATGGGTGATCTCCTGCGGTTTTCCCTCCCCCTTCTTGCCAGAGCTAGGCCTAGAGACTGTCGGCCTGCAGGCAGGAGACAAGTCCTGGAGCTGAGCCAAGAAGGGAAGAACAGCATGTGGAATGTGATCACATGTGACTCAGGACATTGAAACAAACTGACATTACAGTTTGTTTTTGAAAATATTTTAATTTATTATTTTTAATTTTTTAAAATTTGATTTCTGTATGTGTATGAATGTACTGTCTGCATGCAGGTCTGTGCACCGTGTCGTGCAATGCTGTGGAGGTCAGAAGAGGGTGTAGGATTCCCCTGGAACTGGAGTTCTCCTGGAATTGGAGTTTCAGACAGTTCTCAGCTGCCATGTGGGTGCTGGGGATCGAACCCGGGTCCTCTGTAAGAGTGGTCAGTGCTCTTAACCACCAGACCATCTCTCCAGCCCTATTTTTAATTTTGTGTATGAATGTATTGCTTGCATGTGTGTAAATGCACTCGTGTCATGCAATGCCCAAGGAGTCTGAAGTTGTCAGATTCCCCAGGAACTGGAGTTATTAACAATTGTTAGCTGCCATGTGCGTACTGGAAATTGAACCATGGTCTTCTGCAAGAGCCATCAGTGCTCTTAACCACTGAGCCACCTCTCCAGGCCCTTACAATCAGTGTGTTCAACTCAGTGTGTTGTATCATCACAAATCTTTAGAACTACTTGCCTCAACTACCTGAGTGCAAGGAGTAAACCCTTCCTATCTCAAATCACTTCTGGAAACCATGTGAAGTAAGAGAAGTGGAAAGGACTTTTGAAAGTTTTAATCTACAGCTCTCTCTTTTTTTTCTTCCATTGTGGTCAAAATCATTGGGCAAGATCATCATGGTAACAGTCACTGATCTGTGCCATTATCATGTTTAGTTTGTGAAGTCTTTGCTTCAAAAGGCTATTCTTCAAGCTAGGATGGAGATCTTTTCTTTCATATGAGCCTTCTTCATGCAAATCCCACTGTCACAGCTCCATGGGTCCCAGGTGCCATCCGTCTTCAGCCAGGAAGATTGCTTTATTACCACATTCATCAATTTCTACTCTGGGCACCAGTTAGTCTGATTTGGATAGACAAAACTGCTACCTTAGTAATTGAATATGAAAGTCTTATTAGGATCCAATCTCACTAATCTGAGATGAAAGTCACTAATACAGTATGACTTTAATACTGTATAAGCAACAATAAATTCTGATATGATATGAATATTAATAGATGCAAAGAGAGAGTGCTAATATGTTAATGTGGTGAGATGTTACTAACAAGACATGAAGATTACAACTAAAAAATTAATATTACCTCACTGTAACTCCCTGGAAGTATAGACTCCACATTCTGATATAGCCTTTGTCTGGTTTTGTAATTAAATGCTTCACTTTTGGACTAATGGACACTTTAAACTCTGGATTATTTCCATGTTCCAGAAAAAGAATATTTATAATTATTGTTTTTACTTGTATCATTTTTTTCTCAATTGTTTTCATTTATCAATTTCGAATAACATGTTATTCAAAAATACAAGTTAACAATAGCTTCGACACTGATCTTGTTTGCCTGCATTCTGAGAAGATGAAAAGGAGCATGAAGTCAGCTATCCTCTTGTAGTACCAGAGAGGCAGACAGGCATCTGACATCCTCTCCTGCCTCCCACAGTATGGGCTTTCCATGCAGAGCTGTCCGTGCTCCTTCTCGAGCAGGATCAGCTCTGTGTTAGTGTCTGTCACACTGCTTTCATTTGCAGAAAGAATTTTGGACAAGACAGTGAACTTTTCTTATAACTCAAGCTGTGTATGTGTCCTTGGTATTGGTACATTTTTTTACACATATTAAAGTTTTTATTATTCACTAGCCACATATCTCACAATCTGTGACAAAGGCCAAGGTGCTGGGCCTGAGGTTGTTGATACTGACATCCAGAAATGACAAAACACCCAGACTTCATCCCAAGCTTTTATATTAATGATAGTTTAGCTACAAATACTATCTTGAAATATCCAGTGTTTGTGTGTATGTATGTGTCTATGTTTCTGTGTGACTGTGTGAGTAGTAAATCAAAGGTCTTCTGTATAAATGCTTAATATCTAAGAAAAACAAAAATGTTTTGAACACAATTTGTTTATTTCAAATCTCAAGGAAGCCAAGACCAAACATCACCAATTAAAAGGACAAATTTATTCAAGATCCGTTTTTACATTCTTGCATATCTGGTCGACCTGCCCTGGTTATTTGACCCCCTGAACCCTCAAGTATTAACATTACATTGTGTTTACAAACAATCACCTAGTGATTAAGCGCCTAAATACTTTACTTAACTCTCCAACTGTATGAAGTATTTTAACGATTTTTAAGTGAAAAATGATTCCACAATCACAAGAATAAGTCATTAGGACTCATTTTAAATAGAGTACATGAAATTGGGTAGGAAGTAGTAAGGAAGAACAGATAAGGGGTCATATCTAAATGCAATCAAAATATGTTGTATGCAATTCACAAAGATTCAATAAAAAAGTATCACAAAATAAATAGCTGAGCAGATTTTATAAAGTGGAGAAAAAGTGAAAACCTGTTGTCCTTATATCTAAGATGTTTGCAGTCTCCCAGAAGATGTAAAAACAGTTTTGGAAATATTAAAATATAAGAGTGAAAGCCACATTTTTGATGGAAAAGTTGAGAATGTATTTCAGTTTAGAGAACAGAATTATAATCTTCAAAGAATCACAATTTCAGAAGTAAAACTTTAGAGACAGTGTTAATGCCCCCCGAAGAGAAGTAATGTGACAAAGAAAGATTTGGATGTGTGTAGAATGCAGTACATAGTTTCATATTCATTATTATATTAATTCATGTTCAACATGAATTAAAATTTTATTTATGTAAAACCCACTACTACAAAGATTGTTCATTGGTTAAAGGTACATATTACTGTTACAGTGGAGCAAGATTGGTTCCTAGCACCAACAACCCAGGCACACAACTATCTGAATCTCCTGCTCCAAGGGCTCCTTTGCCCTCTTCTTACCTCTCTGTTCAACTGCACTGACACACATGCTCAAACCACATACAGATAAATACTCATACAGATAAATTTAAAGTATTTACCTATCAACTGGAGAGACAGCACTGCAGTTAAGAGCACTTCATGAATGTAGTATTACTCCTAGAAATTCCCATCATATTTAAATGTGATTTACATAATGACTAAGAGCATTTGTATTTTAATTCTATTCTCTGTGCTGTTGTTTATCTGAAAAATTCAATAGCTTAAGTATTTTCCCTTCAAGAAAACTATTTATTGGAATCATTTAACACAAAAATTTTTCAACTTTTAAATATATGAATCAGAGGAATAAAGTCACACTCAATAAAAAGCATAGAGCACTGACTCTTCTAGAAGACACAGGATCAGTTCCAAGCACCCACATGACAGTTAACCACCATCTATAATTCCAGTTGCAGGCAATCTAACACCCTTTCCTGGCCTCCACTCGAAACGCATGACACAGATACAGATATTCACTTGCAGTCATAACATGAAATAATTCATGTACCTAGAATGTTGGGAAGCTAGAACTAGAGACCACAGGCCTAAGTCTCCAGGTGCCATACAGCCTCCAAGAATTGGAGATAAGCTCTTGAACACAAACTGTTGATCCAGGGTTAGCTTGTTCCACAGTTTTCCCACATATTCCTCTTTTCAGTGTAATAGGAGGTAAATCACATAAAGCAGAAAGCTTTTACCTAGAGGTATACAAGAGCACAGCAAGGCAGAGACAAGCTTTGATCATGTTAAAAAGGGTGGAGCCACAGCGAATTATATCTCCATTTAATTCAGATGCATTACCATTTTTATCAGATTCTGTAAACCAATGTTGTTTAATATACACGTGTTTACTTTTACTTTTACTAAGTCCTAAAACACCATGTGTCCTGTAGACAGTGTCTAGGCGAAACTGGGTACTTGCTGAGCTCACGTCAATTAAATATGCCTTAATCGAATATACACCCGTGTCCCTCTCCCACCCATCCCCCCTTTCCAATTCACCATTTCAGTCCATTTTCTGATGCAGTCTTTCTGTTCTTTTACTATGCCTCCCTCTCCATGAGAAATATTTATATCAAACTCTGTATTAGTTATATTTTACATTTACTCATATAAATACCATGAAGAGCCATTTTTCCCTTTGGATTGCAGCCTGCAGGTCTCTGTTTATTTTAGAAAACCTGTACTCTTCAACCTCACTTAGTTCCACCTTACCATTCTGTCCCCTCTCTCTGTGGGTAACTAAAAATCAAAAAGCTATGTTACCACAAGATGGATCTGCACATCTCCTGAGCTCTTCTTTTGCTCTGGAAAGTACTTCATTTTCTTTTCCATAAACTCTGGGATGTATTGAAATAGTTTAGTTCTGTTCTATCATTTCACTCATCCTACTATTTGGGAGAGGGTTTGGCACATTTATGGATTTCCTAGAAATAGATAACTCCGAAGTCCTTTTGTATTTGCAGAAACCTCAACTCTTCCTGATGTCTCTTTCACAACTATGATTAGTCTTACTGCCTGAAGTTCAGTCACCAGGGGAAACAAACAGCAATGAAATAATGGAGGCCATTTTATCCTACATACCTTGTTACATTTCAGGTTCTTTCTCCTAGTGAGTGTCTTTGGTTCTAAGAGGCAAAATCATTATTTGCTGTTTTATCCATAGTATATGTAAACCTGGTGGCTTCTGGGGTGGCTGGTGACTTCTGAGCAGCTAAAGAAAAATTGGGGGAGGAGGACTTAGGGGCCTCCAGGAGCAATGGGCAGTGCCAGAGGTGGTCCCAGAGCGCTTGGATCCATCATGATTGCAAGTCAGCATTACAGACATAGCCCGAGGGCATCAGGAGACAGCAGGGATAACCCTGATATTGGCTGAGCCTCCCTCCCAATGGACCCCAGTACAGAACTTGAGGGCTGGCCCTCGGGGACGGTGGGTAGTCCATGAGTGTTGTGTGGTATTTTTATGAGTACATCTCACTGGGCAGTGACTATTGCTCACTCTGCTTTGGCATGGGAGCTACGCAGTAGCAGAGGTGTTGTGAACTTTCAGCCCATAGGACTGAGAGTGGTCAGCCATTGGGGTGCGGGTTCCACAGGCCTGGGGACTTCTGGCAGCCCTGGGTGTTGCAAGGCTTCAGCTATTGGATAAGCTATTTCCTGGTTGGATGAGGGGTGCTGGTCTGTCCAGTGCCAGGATGGAGGTGATACTTTGAAGGCTAAACTTTCCATATCTGTACACCAATTAGGAACTCAACAAAAACACCTGAAGAATATAACCAAAATCTGTCTTAAACTCAAGAAGGAAACACTTAAGTTTTACATTAGAACCACAACCAACAAAGGAAATCCAAATTCCTAAAGCTCAATGAAAAAGCAATTATATAAAAACCCAAATGGACCTCCCCCAAATACTAATAGCCATACTGAAGAACCATACAGTGAAGACTTGTTAGATATAACTCAGGATACAGATCTTAAAAGAACAATAGTTGAAAGGCAATCTGTGTTAATGTTATACTTCTTTTTTATTTGAAAGCTTTAGAAATAACTTTCCATTTATTTTCAGACTTTGTAATTGTGGTAGATGGGTGGAGGATATGTATTCATATTTTAGATTAGTACAAAGTTAAAGGGAAAATGTGAATTCCTAAACATATTTTGGAATTAACATCCAGTTTAATTTCATAGGAAATAATTCTGGTATATATGTGACATATATATATATATATATATATATATATATATATATATTTCATAATAGTACAAATGTGAAGGAACAACAACATAAGGGCTGTGTCAGATGACTGTCTGAAACAGTTAACTTCTGCCCAAAACAATAAACCTCTGCAGAGAAAAACTTTCCAAAAGACTGAGAAAAAGTTGCAAGACATGTATGGCAGAATGCATGAACTGGGGTGGTGGGGTGGGGGGCATGGAAAGGGGAATGTGTGTTGGAATGAGAAATGGTGTGTGAAATACACAAAACATCAATAAAAATATTTTATAAAAAAAGAAGTATATACATGATTAGAGAAATTAAGGATTTGAAGGAATTTGAAGAGCATGTAAACAAAGAAGTCAGGGACCTAAAAGAAGATAGGAATAAATTAAAAGAAGACAACAATAAACTGTGAAAGGAAATTACAAAAGATATAGAAACAATGAAGAAAATTCAAGTTGAATGAAAAAAGAAATGCGGCCATCCACAAACCACTTGGAAAGGATGGGAAAGTCTTAATAACAGAATGGATGAAATAGAAAATAGAATATCAAGACTAGAAGACAACATGGAAGAACTGGATCTATCAAGAAAGATTATGAAAAAATTTAAAAAATACAAGAATGGAATAATTGGTAACTGTGGGGCACTACGAAAAGACCA
Source organism: Rhizomys pruinosus (assembly GCA_009823505.1). NCBI lineage: Eukaryota > Metazoa > Chordata > Mammalia > Rodentia > Spalacidae > Rhizomys > Rhizomys pruinosus. Next base: position 4,207,906 of record VZQC01007402.1, on the reverse strand, counting down.
AACTTACAAATCATAGGGATATAAGAGGAAGACGAGTCACAGGATAATGGTTTTGCTTAGATTTTCAACAGAATTGTAGAGAAAAATTTTCCCAAGTTAAAGAGATTCCTATACAAATACGAAAAAAAAAAAAGACAAAAAACAAAAAAACCCATAAACAGCACCAAGTTAAGAGAACCAGAAAAGAAATTCACCATGCCATATCCCAGTAAAACACTAGATGTTCAAAGCAAAGAGAAGATACTTAGGGCATAAAAAAAAAATCACTTATAAGGGAAAAACCTACCAGAATTATAGCTCATTTTTCATTGCAAACAAAGAAATCCAGAAGAGGTTGGTCTAAAATATCTCCAGTTCTAAATGACTATAGATGTTGTATTAGTCACTTTCCTCTTGCTGTGATAAACCACCATGAGCAAGGGAACTTATAAAAAGAAGAGTTTATTTGAGCTTACTATTGATGGTTCCAGGGAAACAGAGTCCATTGTGGTGGGAGACATGGTGGCTGGGGCTGGAGCAGCAAGCCAAGGGTCATATCTCGCAATGAGCACAGGAAGTCAAAAAAGAGAAAGAGAGAGAGAGAGAGAGAGAGAGAGAGAGAGAGAGAGAGAGAGACTGGAGACCACAAGGCTTGTTAAACTCACTAAGCCTGCCCCCAATGACGTACTTCCTCCAGCATGGCCACACCCTCCAAGACCTCCAAGAACAGTGCCACCAACTGGAGACAAAAATGTCTGAACACTTAAAGCCCATAGGGGACATTCTCATTCAAACCAACACAGATGTCAACCCAGAATATTCTATCCAGCAAAAAAAAAAAAGAAGTTTATTAAAATTGAAGGAGAAAGGAATATGTTCTATGACATAAAATAGTTGAGAGAATTCTTGTCCAGAAAGTTATCCCTTCAGCTAATATTTGAAGGAGTACAAAGAGCTGAGGGTAGGGACAACCATAACTGACTAGTACCAGAAAGTAAATGATACTACTACTGTGGAAATAAAAAAATTACGGCAAGATTGCACCAGGTATCAAAATGATTGGAAGTAATATAATTCTCTTAATAATGACTCTAAGTATCAATGGACCGAATTCTCCAATTGAGAGACTTAGACTGGTAGAATGGATTAAGAAACAAATCCTATATTTTTGTTGTATGCAAGGAGCCCATCTCACCTTTAAAGACAGGAATTATCTCAAGGTGAAAGGATGGAAAAAAATAATACAAGCAAATAGCACTAAGAACCAAGCAGGAGTCACTATTCTAATATCAGATAAAATAGACTTCAAACTAAAACTGATCAGAAGAGATGAAGAGGATCATTTCATTCTTTTCAAAGGAACAATTAACAAAGAAGATATCACAATCATTAATTTATATGCACCAAATTCTGGCACACCAAACTTCATAAACACAATTTTATAAGACTTTCAGACAGAGAGACATCTGAACTGAAAAAGAAGATACACCAAATATTGGAATCACAAAGATATTATTCGGTACTCTACTAACCACATATGGCCTCTTTCTACTTACTGGTTACACTCCTTTGAAACTTGAGGCAAAGTTTTTGGTAACATGCTCACTGATAAACAAATGGCCACATATGCTAAGATTGATAAATCACAATAGGGTTCTTGATCCTCAAGGATAGTAGTTAAATCAAATGATTATTTCTACCCCAAGGACTTATTCATTTTGGCATTTGGTTATATTTTATATGCAAGACATTTGACCATTAAGCAAAACATCTTTGGAGTGAATAGACAGGCTTTTTTCCAAACCCGTGTCAGAGATTTAGTTATCTAGAACCTATCCCAAGACTTGCAAGGACACTTCAAAGTTTTTCTTTTGTAGTGGTATATTCAAAATAACTGTACCATCTATCTAAATGGGTATAAATATTGAATATATCATAAATTATAAGTAGGAAGAAAATCTTATTTAGTTTCACAGCATTAACTACAGCTTTCTGTATAAGATTAGAATGGATGGCCATCTCCAGAATAGAAAATAGTAACATGTTTAAGGTAATCATTGATACAGAATTGTTGTTAAGTTTCAACCCACCCCTGACTTGTACCAGAGTCCCAGTTATAGCAATTAGACTAAATGGATATGAATGTTCTCCATGTTTCCCTGTATTATACAAGTGATAATTCTGACATTTATTTTCCATATAAGAAAATAATTTGGCTCAGGAAAAGCTGAGTTCTACCTCCTTGAACCAGCAGTATGCAATCCATAGGGTGGGGTGTCTGAAAGGGACTGGAAAACCCCATCAGTTTGATACCTGTTTATAGGTATGTGATACAACTCCTGCCTTCTGGAAAACTATAAATCAGGACTTAGTGGTCTGGGAACCAAGAGAAGCTGCTCAGAATGTAGTGACAATTACAAAAACAGGGGGAAGGAATATTCTTCCTCCCCCCAAGATGCAATTTTGCCCTACAGTTAAATAAAAAACATTGGTAGATAAAGGCTTCAGTACCAGATCTGGGCTGCCCTATCAGAAGCTGTTAGTTTTCTCATCCAGGGAGTTTTTCATTTCGACATTTAGTATGCTTTGTATGTAAGACATTTGACCATTAAGTAAAACATCCTTGGAGCGACAGGCAGGTTTTTGGCCAAACCTGTGTAAAACATCTATGAATACCTGGAGAGATTTGATTATCTAGAACCTACCCCAAGACTTACAATGACATTTCAAAGTTTATACTTTATAGTGGTATATTCAAAATAACTGTTCCATTCATACATAGGTATAAATATTGAATATTTCATAAATTTTAATAACTAGGGTCAAATCTCTCAGGACATGTTGCCTTTAACTAATGGCCTCCTGTCTAAGATGAAAACTGATGGGTATCTCCAGAATAGAAAATTGTAACGTGCTTAAGCTAATTAGGGATATAGAACTATTGTTAATTTTCAATCTATTCCTGACTTCTATTGAAATCCCAGTAACAGCTATTAGGTTAAAATGTACACAAATGTTCTCCACATTTCATCCTATTGTGCAAGTGAAAATTCTGACAATATAACAATTGTTATACTGTCAGAATGTATCAATATTCCCCCATAACAATATAATTTGGCCCAGGCAAACCTGGGTTCTACCTCATTGAACCAGTATGCAGTCCAGAGGGAGACAGTCTGAAAGGGTTCCTGTTTATAGGTATGTGATACAACTCTTTCCCTCTGGAAAAATGCAAATGTGAATTTAGGGGTCTGGGAAACAAGAGAGCCTGCTCTGATTGTAGTGACCATTACTAAAACAAGGGGAAGGAATATTCCTCCTCCCTCTATGATGTAATTTTGCCCTACAGTTAAATAAAAAGCATTGGTAGATAAAGGCTTCAGTGCCAGCTCTGGGCTGCAGAGTTGTTGGCCAGGAGTTGTTGGCCAAGGAGGCTTTAAAAGCCCCCAGAACAAAGGCTGTTAGCTTATAACTTTGTGTGCATATAAGGAATGGACAGAAAAAAAGAAATGGACAGTAAGACCCTATTGCTGAAGATACGACATGATATGAGCATGGAAAATAATTATGCTGAGACCCTGTACTACAAATCAACAGCTGATCTTCATGGTGTCAGAGAGCACTATGCAAACTGCTGGAAAGAAATGGTCTCTGAAGCTTTACTACAGACTTCTTGTGCTATACTTTTACATGCCAAAGAAGATATAGTGCAATAGTGGTAGCCTGATAAATGTACACCCAGAAAGAAAAAAAATCCCAATTTGATTTATTGCCTGCCCCTTGTGGGGTATGACACAGAGCTAACCCTGTTGCTCTGGTGGCTCCTAATGTCAGGAGCCTGTATTGATCACATTAGAAAGCTATTGGCATCCTTTTGTCAAAGAGTTATAATGCCCCAACCAAAATATTATCTAAGCACATGTGTCTGTGTCCATAGAGTAACTTGTTATACTCTTTAATATTTCCTACTATTTGTGTTTTATTACTAGAATTAAAAGGAGATTCCTAAATGACCCACCAGTCTGTTGTAAACAGAACTTGGAAAGTTCCAAGAGTTTGATGTGCCACCTTAGAAAAACAATCAACAATAACAACAAAAAATCCTTGATCTTCTATTTCTCACTCTCTCTCACCCTCCCCTCCAAAAGCACAGGGCCTCTCATGAAAGAGGTTGACAGTTTAGACTGTAGTAGGGGCCAAGAAGTGGGTATGAATTGTGAGATCACAGCAGAAAGGGACTGGATTTGTCTTTTCTTTTTTCTTTTTTTATTTGATCAACATGTTTGTTTAACCAAACCTTTACACTGGACTTGAGGACCTTGGGTTGTACAAAACTGAACTCAGATGTTAACTAATTGGGTTTATATTAACACTCTTTTTGTTTATTGCATATGTGTAATTACTGGTCAAATAAAAATGCCTTTAATCCTTGGGAGGCAGAGGCAGGCGGATCTTTGTGAGTTCAAGGCCAGGCTGGTCTACAGAGCGAGTTCCAGGACAGCTCAACTACAGGGAGACCCTGTCTCAAAAAGACCAAAAAAAAAAAAAAAAAAAATTACAAGTAAATTAAAAAGAAAAAAAGTCTGCAGGTACTAAAAACTCTGGAGGCCAGAGTAAATTGTGGGTAGGTGGGACAGGTTGGGAAGCATAACTACAACAGATGGAGACCACCTGGATAACCTGCACCTCACTTGGGATGGAAGATGGCAGATGGTATCTAACTCACATGTAGGCCACTAGGGTGACTGTCCAATCTAGAAGTCTTTTTGGACAACAGGCTAAAAGATTGGTGTTTTAGTATTGATTTATTTTAAGTAATTTTTAGTTCATTAATTTTATAATTATAGTATTTCTATAATAAAAAAATTAAAAAGTTAGGTATCTACTTGGAATAATTATTAAAGCACAATTTCATGACATATTCGATTGATTAACAGGTATTAATCAATTTGTGCAATGTGAAATAAAACTGATATTTTTATGGGTACCATGATTTTGACTTTTCAAAAGATTTTCACATACATTTCATGTGAATCATGCATGCAGGGAAGGCAGCCAGTAATTCTTCACACATTCATTTCTTTTGTCAATGGGCTAAAAACTGAGCAATTCTCTGGAAGGAATCATTTTGGCTTTTCCCTTCCTGATTTCTAAGACCTATCAATACAGTTTAAATGATAGATGTAATTGATTTAAGCATATTTTCACTTTTATTTTTAGCTAAACCATGATGAAATTTTGATGAAAATACATAGCAGTACTCTCTCTATGAGGGAATTAAAGGGATTTTCATGAGTAGTTAAAATTGAACTGTAACTCTCCTCTGTTGAGTGATTGACAATGCCCCCTGTTAAATGCTCTACTCAAGAAGAGGACAGCGGCAATGTCTTGTAAAACATCTAGGGTGTCTGGAATCTTAACCTACTATAACTAATAAGGGTTTTTTTTTTTTATACTTAAGGAAAAAATTATAAATGTAAGGAGTTTCTGTGGGAATGTACAGGGTTTATTTGTGATTATATTTTAGCCTGTTTCTGAATTTTCAACCTCAGCATGAAAATCATCTTCAACTAACTTGTAGACCAGAACAAGAGTTCCCACTTAACAATCCTTGAAATCGCAGGTCAGCAGGCAGTGTTTGCCTCACTGTAGAGAGAGATTGAGGTCTGGTATACCCAGTAGCAGAGATGTAGCAGAGGCTCCATGTGTGGGAAGCACAGATCACAGCTGTGAGAGGCTGATCCAGTAGTCAGCAAGCTACACAGGCAGGTTTTACACCATGGGCATTGGCAACAGCTCATCTAAAAAAAAATGTTTGCTTCTTTAAATTTTTTCAACAAAATCCTTTTTAACCAGTATATGATTTGACTTGCTCTTCCTGCGAAGTAAAGAAACAGTCAAGTAAACTTTGAGCCTTTCAAGAGCACCAGAAGCGTAGACTGTAGACAAGGTTTCCTTGTCCCTGTGTGACTGCACATGAACCAAACCTCTGCCATAGTAAAAGGTAGGGAACAAACAGCATCAGAGATTTTCCCACACCCAGTCAAGGCAAAAATGTAATTAGTAAAAATGCTAGGTGCGAACACAGTACTATTCAATCAGAAAGTGCTGATTGAACATATATAAGCACAATCAAAGCCTTTATTTAAATAGGGGTTACAGTCCTAATAAAACACAAAGGGAAGTGGGGGCATAGGCCTCCTCGACAGGTAATGAAAGAAAAAATTAAACTCATCCAATTACATCTGGGGAAAAATCCATTACCTATAACAGAGAGAGGACTGCCCCAGGAAAATTCAGAAGCAAACTAATAATGAAGGCACATGTCCTTTCAACAGATTCTAAATGAGCTCTAATTTTCTTATATCCACCATTCCTAAACTATATAAATTTCAACTAAGCAGAAAAAAAATGACATGCTAGCACAATTGTTATTCCAAACAGGCCCAGCTGCTTGCTCACCTTAATTAGACCTAGTCCCAAAAGGGAGCCAATCTTTCCTTATTTTCTTCTAGGAGCTAACCCGATTTTCCTCAACTTTTCTTTCCTAATAGGTTTTGCTGTAACCTTTCAGCAACTGTCGTTTTAGATCCTCTCCCAGGAATCACAATCAAGCTCAGTCTTTGGCCAAACAGAAGTTGAACTCCTGTGGGACCAAGGATGTGAAAGTCAGGGCACTAATATGAAATCTGGGTGTCTGAAGGAAAAACAATCAACCTTAGTCACCTTTCTTTAGGTTCTTCATTGTGTGTGTGTGTGTGTGTGTGTGTTAATATTTGAAATTTGAATTTGATGTTCAATAATGACAGGCCTTGGGCAGCAATCACAGATCATCTCCTACAACTGTTATTCAAAAGGATTTGAAATATCTTTAAAATTAAAAAAAATGTTTTTTTAGGTTCTTAAGGCTGAATCTTATTAGAAAGGCTAGATTGTCTTCCAGAGTGCAAACATACTTAACCTGCTAAAGTCTGTAGGCAGTCTTCCTGTTCTGTGTTTTTCAGGTGCACTGGGAAGTAAAGTCCTTCAGAACTTAGTAAATATACTCAGACTTCTTTTATCTCCACAGCAAGAAGTGTTCCTCCAAGTTTGTCAAATGTTCCCTGCCTTCTAGTCATAGAACAGCTCTTCTTTACATGAGAGACCTGGAAGTGACCTTAGGAGTCTCAAAGAAAGGACGTTATTTAGGACTCTAGACTGAGAATTACCTTGGTAAATATTGACTGAAAAGATGGACCTATCTATATAAATATATGTTATTTTTAAGTATACCATTTTAAACTGCAAACTTTACAGAGTGGATTTTAATAACTATCTTCCTCCAAGCTCTTGGCCTTCTTCAGGCCTGGCATGAAAACCTGCTTTCAATACTTTTCAATATCTAGCTCTTTTTTTTATTTTTTATTTTTTATGAGTACGAGCATCCTTCATGTAAAACCAATTTGCAAGCCCTTGTGCCTAAACCCACACAGCCCAAGGCTCCCGCCATCCAGCTGGAGGGGATTGTATATACAATCATGTTGATCAAATAAGTGTCCAGTCTACATAGCTGTAGTTTCACCATTTACCCCAATTGGAGCCCTTACATTCTATCACACCCCCTCTTCCACAGATTGTTCCCTAGGCTTAGAAAAGGGGCACAGGTGGACCAGAAGCAAAACAGTCTACTTTCTCTGGAGATGTTGTTTTGGACTTTGGTCAGTTTTGGCTGTTTTCTTTCATGGGCTGACAGTTTGTCCAGGAATAACCTTCCAATCCTACTAATGAAGCAAAAGCGATTAGATATATAAGTATTTAAACAGTACTAATTATTATGGTAGGTTACTTTGGTATAGACACAGATGTTTGGATGGTATGTTAATCCATGAATTATGTTTTTTCTGTAAAAGATGACAGAGTCTTACTGTGGCTTATAACATCTCCTAACCACTAGAGGATGTAAGATTGTGGCATCAGCTGTGAGTTATTCCTCCAAGGAGAGAGCTGCTAGCCAATTAGATTTGGGATATACAGACATATGGCTGCCACTGCTGCACAGTATTTCCAGGTGGGTGAGGTGTAGCTGGTGCTGACAGGGGAGTCATTCTTGACTCAAGGATATCAATATTTGCTTTATTGGTTTAATGGCCTTCGGTAACACTCTCTGGTATTCCAGAGACCAACCGTACACTTGCAAGAGAGGTATCAATACATCTTTCCCATGCTTACATCAGTTCTTCGACAGCAGGACTTTACCACCTCTCTTCTTGCAGGTATCCCAGTTTACAGTCAAGAAGACTTTACCTTATGGGGGGGGGGCTTAGATCCCCTGGCCAACATCTCCTTGGCAGAATAATCCATTGCTGATATCAGAGCTCTCCTGTATTAATATATTTTGCTTAAATGCACAGCTTAAGGAGACTTTAGTATTATATTTGGTTCTGAATAGAGAATAATCCTTTTCAAAGTTCCTATGTCTATTAGTCAATTAAAAAAGGCAGTTTTACCGGTTTTATAAGATATTACCTCTATAACAGTTGGCTCCAATTTACAGTTAGAGAGTGACCTCATCACCATCATAGTCCTTATTGTTTTATGAAAAGGAGGCAAGAAAGGCTCTCATATTAAAACTTTGCGGCACCTAGAAGGTAAGGTTCATTAGGACTTATTATAAACAGTTGTTACAAATAGGATCCACAGAGAGGTTTGATGCCTGTAGCAGCCTGAGGCTTTTCTTCCTTTCAATGTTCAGATGGGCCAACCTCTCTGCCGGCACTTCCTGGTACATACTACACAATGAAAATCTGTATCTTTTCTTTCTTAGCCTTTAAGTTGGTGACATTTTGACCTGTGGGAACATACAAATCTTTTCCCATAGTTAGTTTTAAGATTAAAATTGCAAAATTTTAAAAATGGTATACTTAAAAATAACATATATTTATATAGAGAGGGAGAGATTTATACAGAAGTACAAAATAAAGCATATAAGTTAATGGACTTGATTTCTCTGAAGTCATACTCTAGTCATATAGTTTTAAAGAGCAAAGTGTGTATTGGGTAAAATTTATTTGGCAGGTATTCAACTCTGCCCAAGCTTTGTCCCATATTATAGGGTATTTTAAGACTTAGTAAAATGTTTAGATTAGTTAAATTTGGTTGAAGGTTTTGGTGAAAATGGCAATTCATCTGAACTAATTAGGAATTATAAAATGTTAATTGTTTTATTTATAATTTGTATTGAATTTCCAACAATAACTTTGGGGTAAGGTACACAAATGGTCTCCATATTTTTCTGTATTGTACAATATCACCTTCTAACACTTTCTTTTACTTGTAGGATAATTTGAAGGAATTCAGTTTAAGATTACTTCCCAAATAAGTAGCATACAGTCAATGTAAATTTAATGAAAACTTACACCTTGTTTCCTGTTCATGGATATGTGAAATACAACTTAGGCATCTATAGGTCAAAACATAAAAATTTCAAAAACAAAGAGGGAGCTGGGAGGTGGTGTAGTATCCCTTCTGGGATACAAATGGAAAACTCTGTGTTCCAAACCTATTGATAACTTTTCAATTTTGAGATCTTGAATCTAACAATGGGAGGAGATTTGTATATTCCCACATGTAAAAACACCAATCTAAATGCCTGAAAATGTACAACTTTTGGCTGTGCAGGACGGACTGGGAAATGTCAGCAGAGAGGCTGACCCATATGAACATTAAAGAAAGAGGATCTTCAGACTGCCTGAGTCACAGACACTGAGCATCTCTCTGAATTCTATTTGGGTTAACTGTTTATAATGGGCCCTAATGAAGTTTACCTTCCAGATGCTGGCAAACCTTCCTACCTCTCCCTTTTATAGGAAAAAGAAAAGCATGATGGTACTGAAGTCATTCCCTAACTGTAAATTAGAGCCAACTGTTATAGTGGTAATTTCTTATAAACAGGTATAACTACCTTTTTTAATTGACTGATAGACATAGGAACTGTGAAAGGATAATTCTCTATTTAGAGCCAAATTCAATAGTAGTAAAGACTTTATTAATACAGGAGAGCCCTGATATCAGCAATGGATTATTCTGTCTAGGTGTTGTTGGCTAGGGGATACAAGCCCCCAAAATTATAAAGGTCTTTTGCCTATAGGTGGTATATATGCAAGAAGAGAGGTGGTAAGTCCCTGTTGTCTAAGACCTGGTGTAAGCGTGAAAAAATGTTTTGAGACGTCACTTGCTAATGTACAGTTGGCCTCTGAAATGCCAGAGAGTGTTACCAAAGGCCACTAAAGCAATAAAGCAAAATATTGGTCTTCATGAATCAAGCAAGACTCCTCTGTCAGTATTAGCTACACCTCCACCTCAACTCTCAACTGCCTGGAGATACTGTGCAACAGTGGCAGCCATGTGTATATATATATATATATATATATATATATATATATATCCCAAATCTAATTGGTTATTAGCTCTCTCCTTGGAGGAATAATTCACAGCTGATGCCACAAGCTTATGTCCTCTAGTGGTTAGGAGATGTTATAAGCCATAATAAGAACTTGTCACCCTTTACAGAGAAACCATAGTTTGTGGATTAGCATACCATCCAAACATCTGTGTCTATGCTCACAGCTTAGCTTGACATAATAATTAGTACTGTTTAAATGCCTGTACAATTGCTTGTCCTTTGTTAGTAGGATTAAAAACGTACCCCTGGATAAGCTGTCAACCCATGAAGGGGAACAACCTGAACAGACTAGAGTCCAAAATGACATCTCCAGAGAAAATAGACGGTATTGCTTCTTTCCCAAAGCCTAAGGAACAACTTGCAGAAGAGGAGGTGTGGTAGAATGTAAGGGCCGCAGCAATATAGGTTGGACTATTATTTGATCAACATGCTTGTGCATACAAGCTTCTCCAACTGAACTATGGGAACATTGGGTTGTTCAAAATTTGGACATAGATACTTGCAAATTGGTTTTACATGAATGTTACTTACATTCATTGCTTATGCTTAATAATTTGGCTCAGTTCAAATAAATGCATCAATTACCTAATTGTATGGAAAACAGAGCAACGTCAATGTTATCTGAAAACAACTGTCCTCTTGTATTGTAGAATCCCTTTAAAAATAAACAAATAAAGGAGAAAAAAATAAAAATAAAAGATGGACCTAAGATTGCCTTTGATGCAGTGTGCTCCATGAGATCCTAAACTATAATCTAAGTCTCAAATAACAGAGATTTCAAGAGACATGCCAGTATTAAATATATACACAACAAAACAGAAAACTAATAGCTACCTCCCCGTTATATGGTAAGTTTTAAAAAGTAGGGATATAGATTAATTAAATGAGGAGATAGTCTAGAAAGACTACAGGAATTTCCATACAGAAGGTAAAGTTTAATGAAAGTTGGAAGTTGGGGAATATTTTAAATAACATTTGGCAAAGTAGATAGGGAAAGCACTATAAAAGAATGAAAACATAAATGCAGGTAGAAGTCTCCTGTGTTCCAGAGAATGAGGAAAGTCAATTAAGTCTCTCCTGACCACACACTCTGAAACGATCTCTCATGGAAAAGCTCGTAGTTCTTACTAGACACCTACCTGATTTATATTCCTATATTGCCATTCAAATCCAGAATCTTGATTCAACATTTCATGCACAGATATCATGTCTTCCCAAACAGGAGCAAACTCCTTAGGGCAAGAGCAGCATATGATAATCTTTATGGTTCCACAAATGCATTATACATCCCCCATCACCCCAAATGCATTAAGGAGAAAGTTAAGTATCAGCCATGTTGATTAAAGGAGGAACCCAGGGAGAAGAAAGAAAATGGCGAAGAAAATGCAGAGAAGGAGAGGGAAAGAGGAAATGGCTCAGCTGTTCTAGGAAATGGCTGGCAATTAGACAGACTTCAGAAACAGCAAACATGCTTCTTCTACCTCAAGAAATGTCTTCATCTGCCTCACTAGATTGACAATAACTGCATGAACTAATATACTATGAAATACTGTTATGGTAATTCGAAATATTCATTTTAAAAATCCAAGAAATTAGATTCAGTTATTATGTCCTAAGTAGGAAGGTAGAACTTAACACAAAACAACAACAAAAATCTCCCAATAAGAATCAACACCCACTGCTTCGTTAAGTCTTTCGTCAGCTCTGCCTGTCTTCTTTGTAAAATTTGAGGGAAGCCTTTATTCAGAAAAACAAGCCCAACCCAGATGCACCCAGTTATTTTTAGAAAAGTAGCGTTTCCTAGCAAACACTTCTATTCCAGTCCATTAACAAAGATCCCCAGCAACACCGCTCTCTGCGTTGCCAAGCCCACTGACTTCCCTCCTCCTCTCTACCATCTATCTTCCCAAGTGTGCAGAAATCACATGCCAACTCTGCCACCTCTACAACGGCAGAAGTGCAGTTGGGCAAGTGTGACTATTCCCAGAGTTAAGTTGCCAGACAGACATTTGCTCAAATTAGCTTTTAAAAAAAAATATTGTCACATCTGTGTGTGTAGGATGTCTTCCGAGTACAGGAGGAAAGCAAGCAAGCAAGCAGAGGAATGCATATTTTCAGAAATCTGCTATGGAGAATTTTTGTCTCCCATTCTTGATGTTTTGCTCTATGTAGTTTCTTTTTTTTTCATTGTCTATTAAGAATAGAAATGCAATTTGTGCTAATATGAGTTTAGGTAAAGGAAACTGAAGGGACAGGGAGAGGCAGGTAGCCAAAAAGAAAGGGACTGTATTTTCTTAAGATTTATAAGAAAAACAGTCCAAATGACAGTGTTCCTCTCAACCCTAGAGAAGGCTGGGCAGTTTCTGCAAAGGAGTCCACAGGAAAGAATGTGGCAGGATCATGTAGAAGGCATCTCCAGTTAGACCTGCCTGGGTTGAAGCTATGCAAGTAATTCCAGCCAGGTAAACTCAATTCCAGTTATTGCAGGATCATACCCAACCTCACGACTGACTGTTAATTCATCCCCTTCATCACATGTTAGGAAGGGTAGCATGAGAGCTCTGACTCATCAGCAATAAGGAATGTCCTTATGCCCTCAGCATGAGAGCTCTGACTCATCAGCAATAAGGAATGTCCTTACGCCCTCAGCATGCTCTGCCCACACTGATTCCATGCCAGGAAAAGCAAGCAGTTTATCCTGTGTTAGATGAAATGCTCAAATTTCTGGTCATTACAATTGATACACAAATAGTGAACTCATATGGAACAATAAGACCCATAGCAGATGCTGAATTATCAAATCCAGGTGATTGAATAAATAACCCCCAAAGAGGCTTTAAGGCACTTTTTAGCCTCACATAGCAATGTTAATGTATATGCAGCAAAAATAACCAGAGAATAAGTCATGATTTCTGGAGGATTTAGATTTTTATTAGATTTTTATTGCAGTCCTGTCTTGAATTATTCATAAGGTAGACTTGTGTACAATTCATGGGCATAACTGTTCACTCAATAATCATTAAATGAGCAACTCTTATACCCATGGCTTTGAAACAAACAGGCTGGAAGATGCACCATATAGAGATCACAGATTTTGTCTTCAAGAAATCTAGAGCCTGAGAGTTATCGAAAAATACCTGTCCACCCTCCCCTCCCTGTCTGTTTTCCTTTCCTTCCCCTTCTGAATAGTAATCAACTTGCTGAGGTGCGCTGATGTTCTCTTCTAGCTTCTCTCCCATCACTATGGCAAGATGCCCAGTGCATCTCACCACTCTGCAAGAGAAGAGCACAAACCACCTTGGCATCCTTGGATAAAGAGTTCCATGGCATGTCTCATATCACTTATTTGCAGAAGTTCCCACACAAAACTCTTGTATAGATTTAATGCAATCCCAATTAAAAACTCCAAGAGTTTCTTCACAGGCTTGGAGAAAAAAAGTCCTTAATTCCATTTGGAAAAACAAAAGACCTCAGATAGACCTGAGGGAAAAGAGCAATACAGGGGGATCTCTATACCAGACTTCAAACTATACTACAGGACTATAGTCATAAAAACAGCCTGGTACTGGCACAAAAACAGACCTGTTGACCAATGGAACAAAACTGAAGATCCAAACTTGAGCACATACAATTTCAGCCATCTCATATTTGACAAGGGGGCCATTAAGACACAATGGAGAAAAGACAGCATCTTCAGCAAGTGGTGTTGGCAAAACTGGATCACCACTTGTAGAAGAATAAAGTTGAATCCCTACCTCTCACCCTGTACAAAAGTCAACTCCATCTGGATCAAAAACCTCAATGTGAAACCCCACACTCTGAAGGTGATAGAAGAAAAAGTTGGCAGCAGATTACAAGACATAGGCATAGGAGAAGACTTCCTAAATCAGACATCAGCTGCACAAGAATTAAGGTCTACAATTGACCAATGGGACCTCATGGTCTACAATTGACCAATGGGACCTCATTAAACTCAAAAGCTTCTGTACATCAAAAGAAACAATCAAGGAAGTGAAGAGAAATCCCACAGAGTGGGAGGGAACATTCACCACAGAAACATCTGACAAAACATTGATTTCCAGAATATATAAACTAATCAAATAAACAAAGAAGAAAGAAAACAAATGACCCACTCAATAGATGGTGCAAAGAGCTGATCAGAGACTTCACAAGTGAGGAATTAGAGATGGCTGAGAAACATCTTAAGAAGTGTTCAACATCATTAATCATTAAGGAAATGCAAATCAAAACTACTTTAAGATATCATCTTACTCCAATAGGACTGGCTAGGATCAAGAAAATAAATGATACCAAGTGCTGGAGAAGTGGGAAAAGAGGAACACTCATCCACTGCTGGTGGGAATGTAAACTGGTACAGTCGTTATGGAAAGCAGTGTGGCGAACCCTTGGAAGACTTGGAATGAAAACCAGCCATACCACTCCTGGGCATGTGCCCACAAGACTCATCTTACTGCAGAGATACATGCACAGCCATGTTTATTGCAGCTCTCTTCACAATAGCAAGGAGCTGGAACCAACCCAAGTGCCCCTCAACTGACAAGTGGATAGAGAAAATATGGTCATCTACACAATGGAGTTCTATGCAGCAGTAAAGAAAGATGACATCATGAGCTTTGCAGGTAAATGGCCTGAGCTAGAAGATAACATGCTGAGTGAAGTAACAGTCCCAGAAAAACAAACGATGAATGGTGTCCCTCATCTGTGGATGCTAGAACCAATTACCTAATTGTATGGCAAACTGAGCAATGTCAATGTGATCTGAAAACAACTGTGCTCTTATATTGTTAATCCCTTAAAATATAATAAAATTAAATTAAAAAAACCAAAAACATAACTACAGAGGGAAAGAAACAAAAGTTCTTGACTGGTGCCTGTGAAAATAAAATGAAGGCAGGAGTAGTTAGGTAATGATGTAGGTAGGGGACTAGGAAATGTAAGAACAGGGTGAATTCAAATACCCATATAATTTCATGACAAGTGTTTTCAAAGTGTCCATTTATTACTTTTTTTTTTCTGTTCATTTGGCCATGATGTCTGGATCCATAATCTGCTTTCCAGGCATTTTAATAGTCGGGATATGAGTTTCCACTTAGATAGATAAAAAGAAAGGGGAAATTTTGTTGTTGAGCATTAATTAACAACAATTGTGGGCTTGTCCTTTGGCTACAGGTGACCCTACTCTGTTAAGCAAGCCTAATATATAAGGTTTTAATGTCAGTTTAACATTATTTCATATAACTTTACACCCAATATGTGGAGGCACAAATTTTCAGGCTTTAAAAGAAATATATTGAGTATCTTTTGGTTATCCTTTCTCTTTGGGGGCTTCAGTCCACACAATTGGCCCAGATTAATCAAATGTTGTTTTCTCAAGGTTAATTGAGGTTCTGGTATTCAGGGGGCACTTGGCTCTTTCTGGCCATTTTTAATCAGTTCCATTTACCTAGGACAAGGTCAGGTCTTGTTAGACTAGTTTTCCCTTTGGAGCACACGGTGACTCTCCTCTATGTTGACCTTCCTCTTTATAGACTGGATACTGGTTGGGGTTCTGTTAGTGGATCTCCAAGACCTCTCTGCACAGGAAGTCTGGTGACTCACAATTGCAGAACATTTTAAGAGATGCCCCCATAGAAATATCCCTTGGGACTAATTGACTTCAGAGGGCAAGGAACAAAATTGTACCTTAAATCCCTTGGCCAAATTGGTATGGGCCTTAAGAATGGGCATTAAGCAACCAAAAAAGTTGTTATGCCAATCTGATACTTTTGATTACTGTATAATAATTAGATAAATTGTGAAGAAAAGTCTAAGAAGCCTTGCATAAACCTTGACTGGAAGAGATTTAACACCACAGGATAAGTAGGCAGAGCTAATGTGAGAGATATGAACAATTTTAGGTGTATCTTAAATGTAAATAATACACTACAGACAGTAGTCTCTTTGCTTTCCCAAACCTCATATCCTAGTTTATAGTTTTCCAATAACAGGAAACATACCTATTGGCCGCGATTAAGCTGATAAATGTTACCAAGTCCATCCAAACTGTCTCCTTCTGGGCTGCATGCCGCTAGTTGAGGGAAGTAAACCTAGCTTTTCCTGAGTCAAATTATCTTGAAATGGGCAGAACAGCTATCAAAAATATCACTTGCATAATAGACAGAGACAAATAATATATTTTTTAAACTTTATTTTTGTATGTGTATGAATGTACTGTCTGCGTGTAGGTTTGTACACCTGTGTCATGCAATGCCACGGAGGTCAGAAGAGGGCGTTGGACTCCCCTGGAACTGGAGTCAAAAATGGTTCTCAACCTCCATGTGGGTGCTGAGGATCAAACCCGGATCCTCTGTAGAAGCTGTTGGTGCTCTTAACTGCTAGGCCATCTTTCCAGTCCCCAAGGATATCTTTCAGTAGTCAGCGGTAACCCATTACTTGTCTATGACCCTTTAATCCAAATCTACAATTGAAAGTCCAGTACAACCCAGGAATGGACTGAGAACCAACAACAACCCTGTATGATTATTACCCTATTTAAACCATTAGTAAACTGCCTTTAGTGTTTATACCATTCCACTCTGGAAATATTTAACCAGTTCATTCCAGTACAAGTATCTCATTTTCTGCTAAACTTTGCAACATTTATACCCATTGGGATGAAGGGGACAGTCCCCCCCCCCCAAACACATCACCGCATATTTAAAACCTTAAAGTGAACCTACATGTCCAGAGGCAGCTCCAGACAAACAAATCTTTCCAGATATTCAGAGATACACCGCATAGGCCTGGTAAAAAGCTTGTCTATGCACCCCAAAGATGCTCAACCTAGTGTTCAAATATCCCACATACAAAACACAAAAGACTGAATTCTATTTTATCTAATATTAACATAGTGACTCCTCCTTATTGCTTAGTACCATTTACTTGTATTTTTTTTTCCATCCTTTCACCTTAGGATAGTGTCTATCTTTAAAGGTGAGGTAAGTTGCTGCAGACAAGAAAAAAAAGATGAGTTTTATTTCCTAATCCATTCTGTTAGTCTCTCTTAATTGGAGAATTCAATCCATTGATATTTAGAACTGTTGTTGAGAGAATTAAATTGCTTCCCATCATTTGGATTTCTAGCAGGTTCTGAACTGCTAGTTGTTGTTTGTTTTTTTTTTTTTGTTTGTTTGTTTGTTTGTTTGTTTTCCATAGTGGTAGTATCATTTGTTTTCTAGAGTTGATTGATTATAGTCATCCCTGGCCTCTGCTCTTTGTATGCTTAAGTATTCTCTGCAGGGATGGCTTATTGAAGAGGAATTCTTTCAACTTATTTATATCAAGGAACATGTTCCTTTCTCCTTCAATTATAATAGACATTTTTGCTGGATAAAGTACTCTGGATTGACATCTATAGTCTTCTAGAACTGGGAATATTTTAGACCAAGCTCTTCTGGGTTTCATTGTTTGCAATAAGAAATCAGCTGTAATTCTGATAGGTTTTCCTTTAAAGGTAACCTGTTGCTTTTCTTTTGCAGCCCTCGGTATCCTTTCTTTGCTTTTAACATCTAGTGTTTTTACTATGATATGACATGGAAAATTTCTTTGTCTGCTTGGTGTTCTATATGCTTCTAGTATTTGTACAGGTGTCTCTTGCTTTAATTTGGGAAATTTTTTCTTGAAAATTCTGTTGAAGACATAAGCCATATCATTATCTTGTAAGTTTTCTTCCACTTCTATCCAGGTAATTTATGTTTGGTCTCTGAATAGTATCCCATAGTTCCGATTATTCCATTTTTATATATTTTTTATTTCTTCATAATCTTTACTTGATTTACCCAATTCTTAAATATTGTCTTCTAAACTTGATACTCTGTTTTCTACTTTATCCATTCTATTATTAAGAGTTTCTCCCATCCTTTCCAAGTTGTTTGTGGAATGTTGCATTTCTTTTTTCATTTCAACCTGAATTTTCTTCAATGTTTCTACATCTTTTTGAAATTTCATTCTCCAATTTACTGTTGTCCTCTTTCAATTTATCCCTGTCTTCTTTTAGGACCCTGATTTCCTTGTTTATATAATCCTTAAATTCCTTCAGTTCCTTAATTTCTCTAATCATATTTATAATTGTTCTTTTGATATCTGTATCCTGAGTTATATCCAAGTTGTCTTCACTATGGGGTACTTGAATAGGAGTATTAGTATTTGGCAGAGATCCACCTGAGACTTTTGTATTTTGTTTTCATTTAGCTTTAGGTATTTGGGTAGCTTCTGTTGGGAATTGTTCTAATGTGAAGCTTAGGTATTTATTGAGCTGACACTGATTGTGATTATATTCTTCAGGTATTTTTGTTGACTTCTTAATTGATGTACAGGGGTGGATACTTTAGGCTCCAAAATCTCAACTCTATCCTAACACTGTACAGACCAACACCTCTCACCTAACCAGCAAACAGTTCATCCAATGGGCTAAGCCACACAGCACCCAGGCCACCTGAAGACCCCAGGCCTGTGGATCCTGTACCCCAAGGGCCCCAGACACTTCCCCTGCCATGCAGCTGGAGTCCCCCAAATCCAGGTGGGGTGAACCCAACCATGCACCAGGTGAGATGTACTCACAGAACCACCCTACACAACCCATAATCCATCCTCCAATCCCCCAGGGCCAGGAACCAAGGCATGCACCCTAGTTCAGTAGCAGAAAGGCTCAGCCAATACCAGGACTGTCCCTATTATCTCCCGATGCCCTCAGGCCATGCCTATAGAACCAAATTGTAGTCACTAAGGATCCAAATGCCCTCAGACCACCTCTGATGCTTCCCAATGCTCTTGGGGTCCCCTAAGTCCCCCTCAGCAACTTTGCCTTAGCTTCTCAGAATGCACCTGGGAGCTGCCATCTTGGAAAAGACCAAGCTTTCCATTTCTTATCCCCAAGGAATGATGTTAATATTAATAATACAAGATAAAATTAGTACATTAAAAGTCTCACAGTCATTAAAAAATATCTAAATACTTTAACAGTTCAAAGTTTTCATCTTTTAACTGTGGGCTCCCACAAAATTCAAAATAAGAGGAGTCCTGTCTTATTTCCAAAACCAAAGTCCAGTAAATTAACTCAAGGTTGGACCACTGGGATTCATTCATTATCTTCTGGCCACTAAAGAGTTTCAGAAACTCCACTTCTCTGGCTCTGCCTTCTGAAGCACACAGAGCTTGTCTCATAGACTAAATTTGGCTTCGTTTCACAACTGCTGCTGGCCTTGGTTGTCTCATGATCCTGGGGTCTCTACCGAAACTGAGGTTTCACCTTCACCAATAAGCTCTCTTGGCCCCTCATGGTGCAAAGCCTCAGATTCTAAAGAACCCCTTCACACCTTCAATACCAGAACCATCCAGGAGACTCTTGCACATTACCAACTCCTGCTTCCAGTCAGAGATAGAGTGCCAGGCTCCTCTGGACCACAGCTTCTGTGTGCCAATCCTGAGGAAATACTTCCCAGTGGTGATGAGTGTTCTTTGCTAGGATTTATTTGTGATTTATGTTTTTCCTGATGAGATTTATCAGAAATTTTTTCTTAAGTTTGAAATCAGCTGAGATTATAAAGGTAGCAGGTATAAAACAGACTAAGTGAAATGTCCAAACCAAGGTTTATAAAATAAATGTGTTGCTTTTAGTAGGCAAACACACTGAAGAAAGGATTACAAAAACAAACAAAAAGAAAAAAAAAAAAGCCTGTCTCCACCTGCATTCCTGTGGAAGAGGGGGCATTGGAGGCTGATTTGTATAAATTTCTCAGTGTTAGTGTTAGATGCAGCTGAGGTGAGGCACCAGTACATCCAATGTACCCAAGATGAAACACATTAGAAATCTATAAAACCATCCTGGTGTCAATTTTGTTTAAATTATTGTCCTTCAGCATCCTAGGCACTGCTCTGCCTGGTATAGAATAGGGTAAGATTTTATTTCCCTGCAACTTGATACAACTTTTATTTTGTGCAATGTTCTCACATATCAAGTAAATTGTGTTAGCCATAGGGGGACATTTCTGAGAATCAAAGAGAAATACATGTTTTATAATCATTACTGTACCCTTGCAAAGAGCTGCCTTGTCAGAGACTTTATAAAGTCGGGATTCTAATTCTAGTGCTTTAACAAACTAGGTGCTACACTGACCTTAAGAAAATCCCTTTGCTCCTTGGAGACCCCAAGGTTTTATCTGAAAAAAGTTGGGGCATGCATTAGGCACTGCCTAGGAACTCTGAGTTCTAACTCCTTATGAGGTAAGTGCCTATCTAGGAAGAATGAAAGAACAGAAAATGCCCTCTGGCTTCCACACTTTCTGGTCATGACTATTTTTGTTTCCAACTTTCCTGATCTAAAAATGATTTCTTAGCAACTTAACATTTTAAATGACCACTCGCAGTATTTATAATATTTTCCTGTTTTTTCCTCTAGCATTATAAAATATGCATGTTTGCGGAGCTGCTGGCTGCTTAACCTTAGTTCATCATTTATAGTTTGATGCATTAACAATTCTAGCACACACCGATGCAACTAATTAAATAAAAGTAAGCTCATATGAAGTTTCATTAGTATTATAATTGATTTGTAACAGAGTGATGCTGCCTTATCTGTTATTTTGTTGACAAATTAAGTTAAATATTTCTTATTTTTATTGCATTCATTGCAGATAATTCCTCTCTTCTAGGAAAAATTATCTGACTTTTTTGGCCTTCTTCATGGAGAAATATTTTAAATTAATGGATTTAGGACCTGCTTTGTTTCTGCTGTGGTTAAATGTTTAATTGAAAAAGAATAATTTATAATGTCTAATTGCCTTTTCCAAGATCAATTATAGTAAATTAATACTGGGCACAGATAGGAAATTAACCACAGTCCTGCCAGACTGGGTCACTGGATTCAAATAGTGCCTAGAAGCACTCTGGGTAGAGAGGTATGTATGATAATATGCAAGGAAATTTTGTAGTGTACTAATATACAAAGGATGGGTATGCTAATATACAGTCAAGGGAGAGGCATGTTGATACACAAACAAGGGAGGACTGTACTAATACACCAGCGAAGGGAGGAGTTTGCTAATAAACAAAAATGGCAAGGGCTATGAAAAGAAAGGAGGGAAGAGTATGCTCATATGCAAGGAAGGGGAGGAGAATGTTAATAGGAAAAGAAAAGGAGAGTAAGCTAATAAACAAGCCAGAAGAGGGGTATGTTAATATGCAAGGAAGGGGGCCCAGGAAGAGAGGATCAAGCCCTCAGTCAATTGATCAACATCAGTAACAAATGGTTAATTATGTCAGAGGCCTTTCTCCCATATGTGTGGTTAGCAGAGAAGAGGAGGCAGGGTGCTTCCTCCCCTTCTCCAGAGGCACCAGGCCCAGCCCTCCTTTCTAGTATCAGTTATCAAGGCATCTCAGGTTACCTGTAAAAGGGAGAAAGCAAGTGAAGGAAGAAGGTTCCCAAGGAGGAGAGGGCAAAGATGAAGCTGGGAAAGCTGAAACTCAAGGTCTCAGCAGTCTGTAAAACCATAGGCACAGAGCTCTGTCCCTTATCTGTAATTCCAGCAGTATCTGATTCTAAAGCTTACCAACTAAACCTCTGTCCACATTAGGAAAGACTGATTGTTTATACAATTAGTAGTCCACTGATTGGTGGGCATTGCTTGGTCAAGCCACCTTAAGAAATGAACACTAGGGCTGGAGAGATGGCCTAGTGGTTAAGAGCACAGACCGCTCTTACAGAGGGCCCGGGTTCGATCCCCAGCACCAACATGGCGGCTGAGAACCATCTGAAACTCCAATTCCAGGAGAACTCCAGTTCCAGGGGAATCTGACGCCCTCTTCTGACCTCCGCGGCATTGCACAGACCTGCATGCAGACAGTACATTCATACACATACAGAAATAAATAAAATTTTAAAAAAAGAAATGAACACTAGTCACTTAGGATGTTAAATTGCATTCTTCTAAGTCAGGATTATATATATATATATATATATATATATATATATATATATTGCATGTATAATATATAAATTGTCACTGAAATACATGATACATTTTTTAAAGCAACATTTATGATTTTTCAACAGAGAAATTTGTATTTCTAATGCTCAACGTGTATCTATCTGCATCTTTATTTTATACACTTTGCTTATGTCTTTTAAAACCTTTGTAGTTTGGGAAAGACAGGATCACTATGTGTCGAAATCAAGTCTTACTTTCAAATGATAAATTTAAGGCTTAGAGCCCACAAGTTTAATGAAAAGCTAAGAAAGAACAATGCTGGGTAGAGAGTCTGCCATGTGGCTGATTACGATCAGTTACAACTTTGGCAGCTCTGACAAGCACTGTAGGGTCATACAGCCATGGCATGAATGTGGGCATCACTCTCAGGACAGACTCCAAGGATGATACTGCACAAGTAGCTTTGAAGGAGAGATGGGTTTGTCTTACACAGATCTGTTACAGTAAGCAGCCGTGACAGAAAATACTATGTAGGTGTCAGTATATGGATGCAGGGAACAGAAGAGTTTGGAGTTGATGCTTGCTTACGTAGTATGAACACTGATTTTCTGTAAATCACATAACTTTGGGGAGAGAAAATAAAAATTATCACCACACCCATTTGACAAGTCCTCCTCAACATTTAAACTCCATGCTATTCTGATCAACACTTGGATATTTTGTTGTGAATCCATGCCAACTTCTTAACCTGAAATTCACAGACCTTTCACAAACATACACTGGCCAGGAGATAGGAAATCTGAGCTCCCTTGTGTCAGCTGTGCCAGGAATCCCTAATCCCCTGGCCCATGGCATGCCCTCCACCGTCATTTTCCCCGGAGAACTCCTATGGATTCTGAGAAGATGTCATTGCTCAAAGTTAAGACAGGCAAATTCAGGGAGAACTTTTATTTCAATTTTGTCATTTTCCCATGCTGGGATCAGGCTCAGGGCCTCACATCTGCTTTTAAATTCCTCTACTGCTGATAATAATTTCATTCCAAAATTCAATAATATCAGTTTATCTATATTCTTTTATCAATGCAATGACAGGAAGTTTTAGCCTAAGAGACACCAGTGAAATACAGAAGACTGAGGGCAACCAGGTAAAGATGGACTTGTTCTCTGCTGGCCCTTCCCTCTTCAGTTACACAGCCTCATACACAATCTTCATTTTAAGGCCATTCTAAGTGTGGTTTGTTTGTTTGCTTGCTTGTTGTTTACAGCCTGAAGCATCTCACCTATAAATTTAGGATTTGTTTCTCCTGACACTGTTCTTGAATCTCCGATTCAGTCAAGGCAGCAGAAGGGGAAAGCTCTTCTAGAGGAACTTTGCAAAGAAGCTCCAAAACCAATCTAAAACAACCAGGACATCAGGGAGGAAATAAAATGCCAAGTGCTTGGTTCCTCCTACCTTGCTGCTGCACCTCACTGCAGTCTCTCTCTCACCAGTGATCATCATCAAGCCCTAATTGCCAGCTTCCTGGTGGACACACTAACAGCCCAGAGCCTCCTCTTACCTCCCAGGTAGAGATTTGTTCTACAGTACTATTCTATGGGATTTTAGTTGACCTGAATCAGAGGTCACCAGGTCATAAGCATTGGCCTGTTAGAATATAAAAGGCAAAGGTTGAAACTATCCATACAACTGCATATGCAACTTGATGAAATATATCTAATCACACCCTTTGGCTAAACCATGAATTCAACTGGTATTACAAATCACCTGTCCATTCACAGAAAATCTTCATCAGTTTTAGAAAATTCCAGTAGTTTTCAACAATGATCATCAATTACTGTCCAAATTGCATGCCTTCTGCAAATCTTCACTGGGATGGAGTCTCTTGTTTGGGATCTATTTGATTTTGAAAATTTCTTCGATCCATGGTCTGCGGAGGCTCTCATTGGCTCTATGGAACATACCATGTGTCCATGCTCATATCCAAATTTAGATTATAGCCAAGATTACACTGCAATTGATTTGAAAACATTCTAAGCAGGAATACCTGCTTGAAGGAAATTTGCTGCTTGAAGGAAAAAGTAGCGTTGAGGTCAACATCCTGTCAGTTTCACCTTTCACCTAGCTGTTTCGTTTATTCTTTCATTACAATTGAGAATCTCTGAAATTCAATACATTTCTTGGAAGTAAACATGAATCTATATAAAATACTTGTCTCTTTAATGAGCTTATAATCCACACATAAGGTTATATAAATATCCTGTGGTTAAATATTATATTGGTTTTGACAACATATGGAGTTGTAGCCACCAGTGTTGTAAGAATGTACTGTGTACTGGTTGATGATGGCTTCAAAACCTTTGCATTACCATTATGGAAAATTGAGGTGAGATACTTCAATCACTATGACTAACAACATAAAGGGGAATCAGATAAATCAGTTACAAAACTCTGTAGGTTTGCTTGCAGTCAAGTCCCCTTAGTTTTAAATTATTGATGAGTACTAGTGTAACAAGTAATTAACAAGTAAGTCACATTTCAGCAAGTAGAAGTAAAAGGCATACACTACAAAGAATGCAACTATCAACCCTAAGTAGCCTTGAAAGAACAATGTATTCCAGTATAACAAACTGAAAGGAATGCAGATTGTGGAGAGCTCCACCCATTGATTTCTACTGCCTTAGAGTCGATCTTCTGCAGGTCAGCTCTAGATCATTAGGAGAGCCAGTAACTTGGGTAGCAAGGCAAGCTGAGCCATTAATCCACAGTAACTGGGTGACTGCAGTTCTGCCTGTCCACTGAGGTCATGCCAACCAGTAAGTTCAAAAGCAGGCCACTACGGAGCTATTATTATAACCCATTGTGCTAATTTGCTGTAGATAATCTTTCTTCGCTGTTTCCACCAGGGTTTTCTATCCTCCCTATATTAACATCATACTGAAACTTGACCACCTAATCCTGACATATTTGCCCCTTGTAAAGATAATTAAAGCTCAATCTGACCATATTATAAGTGTTTTCTCACTTGGGAGAAAAGAAAGTTACAATTCTTTACTTCCAACCAGTTGTTTGGAAGAGTGTGAACTCAGCTGCTCTGTGGATGCCAAATGGGTCACTAGTATTGCATTCTGTGCTCTGTGGCTTTACCTCCTGACTCCTCTGAATGTTATTCACCTTCTCTTGACAGAATAAGTCACCTCAGCCCAGCCAGCATTAGTCAGTCCTTTAAATAATCCATGAAATTCCCCTCGATTTTTGTTTAATAAATAAAATATGTTTAAAAACAGAGTGGATTAAAGGTAACATCTGGCGTCAACCTCAGGTATTCATGTAACAGGCATATTCTCTACACACTACACATATATACATGTAAGCAAACATGTGGGCACACACATGCCACATCACAAGTGGATACTCATTCAAAGATCAAAGTATTTCACTTGGTTATATTGGGTATTGCTTATATTGGATATTGCAAGTCTTTAAATTTTGCTCTCTAATGAATATAGATTTAAACTGTATGAATTTGATTCCTCATACCTATTTGATTCTGATATGCATTCCTTCTGAAATAGCTATTTATATATTTGGTTTTTGTAGGTGGGCTATGCTTCTGTGATTTTTAGAGATTTGATTATAAAGTTTCACTCTGTAATTTTTCATATATAATATGTATATATTGGGGCTGGAGAGATGGCCTAGCGGTTAAAAGTGCTGACCACTCTTACAGAGGACCCGGGTTCGATCCCCAGCACCCACATGGCGGCCGAGAACCGTCTGAAACTCCAATTCCAGGAGAACTCCAGTTCCAGGGGAATCCGACACCCTCTTCTGACCTCCTCGGCATTGCACGACACGGGTGCACACACTTGCATGCAGACAGTACATTCATACACATACAGAAATAAATAAAAATTTTAAAAAAATATATGTATGTATTTATTCATTAGTTAATTTTTTGCGGCTGTGAGAAAGTGTCATCTAAAAGCCAATAAAAATTGTTTTTCTTCCCCTCCCCCCTGACCCTCAGTATAGTGGTCCAGGAAGCAGACTGATTATTGTTTTAATAAGATCACTCTTATTCCTGAATAAGATCACTCCCATATGGAAACAATGCTGGTGGGCCTGGTCCAGCCCTTTGAGGCCTTAACTAGATCCAAATGAAGAAGAGAGAATTTTCCCCATGCTTGATTTGGGAGACCAGTGTTCTCCAGTCCTTAGATGCTCATGGTCCTGTTCCTGCTCGTTCTGACCTTTACACCCAAATGGGATTAATTAGCAGATTTCTACACTCTTCAGCAGGTAGATGGCTGGGTTTTTTTCTACACTCTTCAGTAGGTAGATGCCTTCCCTCATCATCATATTAGATAATTACTGTCACACATTTCTTATTGAAATCTCTTTGTTTCTTATTCTGCTTTGCTAGGGAACTACTTATTGTAAAGATTTTAAAGCCGGCAGGAAAAGTTTCTATTCACATCCTTCATCTGCCTTTTAGAACATCAAGATTTTATAGGAAGAATTCCTTCAGTAAATAAATACTTGTTAATCAGAGGCCAGTGAGGAGAGTGGGGTTGATTTGAGAAGCTCTGTGGTCCTTAGATAGGTAATCCCTTCAGTAATCTAGGGTGAGGATGGGAAAATTAATGGGTTTTGATGAATGGCCAGCAGCTCTGTGCCTGCATATCACACCTTATACATTAACTACTATAAGAAGGATGTTTGTTAACTTTTTAGCTGAAGGATCATAGAGAGAGATATTCAGATTTCATCCAAAGTGTTTCTGGTTTCAAGTGTTTTGAATTTTAAATATTTCAGATTCTGTAATATTTTCATATTAATGATGAGATTCATTGGCATACATTAAATATAGACTCATCAGTGATTCAAATATCCGACTCATACAAAGGCCTACAAATGATTTTGTTTCATGCTTTTAATATGTTTGTACTGTGACTTTTCCCACAGGGTTTGGTGGAAGATTTTCCTATTTCAAGTGTCATACTGGCTCTCAGAAAGTTTTGGATTTGGGACATTTTATATTTCATATTCTCAAACTAGAGTTTTTCCTGCTCTAGAAACTATAAATGCGTCTCCATGATTTTTGACCTCTCTGTGATTCCTCTAGTAATTATAATAAGAGGCTTTGTTTAGGTTAGTTCAATGAATTATATTGTTTTTATACCTACTTTATCTAATTCCCTTGCAGTTTAAAATCTATTAATTTGCCACATATCATAAATATCTGAACTTCTCACTAAAGGATGTTTATTCTAGGGAATATTAAGGACCTGTTCAATTTACATTGTAATAGAAACAAATAGTTTAATACTGGACCTCTTGACCCCAGTAGCCATGTTGGGGGGCTGTGTATGTCTGTCATGTATCTACCATTTTGAAGTGTTCTACCATGAACAATTCTACCAGGTAGTATTCTTTACAAGCCACTCTGCTCCTCTAGTACATTACACAAAAAAGAGGAAAGACTCAGGGAAGGCACAAGTACACTTTGGACGTCGTGTGATGTTAGTCAGAGGGTGTCTTGGTTGGAGGATGTTTCAGAGCTGATCAAGAGACACCAAGTTACTAAACCCCAAAAGAAAACAGCTTGGGCAGGCACAGCAGGGCTTCATCATCAGACTGAAACTGAAAAGATTCCTGCTTGACCATAAAGTTCTTTCCTTCCTCAGGTAAACATGTATGGTGCTGATCTAAGACTCTACACTTCCACATGCAGATAACAAATAATAAAGTTTGTTTATTTAATTTGATTT
Organism: Rhizomys pruinosus; assembly: GCA_009823505.1. Classification (NCBI taxonomy): domain Eukaryota; kingdom Metazoa; phylum Chordata; class Mammalia; order Rodentia; family Spalacidae; genus Rhizomys; species Rhizomys pruinosus. The sequence goes on along the minus strand of VZQC01007402.1, from coordinate 4,179,730 downwards.
GAACCATTTGTTGCTCATGATCAAGTTCTTCAGCTTCCAACTTTTCTTTGAATGTTACTGCATGTTTCTAGCAGGGACACTACATGAATGTGTGGTGGAGGAAGAAATCATACTTAATGACCTCTGGAAAACTAAAGAGGCCAGGTCAAGAAACAGGTCAGTTCTTGGCTCAGCATAGCTTTTGGGTAATGGGTGTGCTCTTTGAGGCTCACTTGGCTCAAATGAAAACAGAGATATCTGACTTGTAGGATGAAGGCTGGATAAGCATCAACTACTCTCTTCATCCACTTTGTATAAAAACTCAAATTTGCTTCAAAGCTTATAAACCACAATTTAGGTTTCGTCTGTGGTGATAGACAGGTTGTTGTGAAGAATGATTCTTTCTTGGATAATTTTATGTCTCTGTAGTCGTGGTTAGTGGTAGTATCTTAAATCACAATTTTTCATATGTCCTATTTACCATTTGTAAATGGCTGTATTGAGTATTGATTGCTGACAATTATAATTATATTTGTCATGCTGCAGTCTGTATGAAGCATGTGGAATTACATAGTTACATGACTCCAGACCTTGAAAATATTGAGTATGAGAATGTGTGATATGTGTCTGCTGTATATGATATTGTGAATATATGTGTCTCTCTCTTTTATTCATCATCACATATACTCACAGATTCTAAACGTACATGAAATATACAAGGAGGCAGCAGCCACAGGCAGGCATCTCTGTACAGTTCTAATATTGATCTGACTCCTTCCTGTATCTTCGGAGTGAGAGTCTACATGTGCACACACATGGTTTGTGTGTCAGTGTCCTGCACGTGCATGTGTATCTCTGTCCTTGTTTGTGTGTATCTGTGTATGTGGAAGTGTGTGTGTTTCTATATGCATGTACATGTACCTAAATTCAGAGTACCCAAGAGATTTAGTGTCCTGAGTATTTTGAAGCTATTAATGCATTTTCAAAACAACTGGCCCATAGGAAAATTTTATCACTTAATCAACTCAAGCAAAGTAGTCAAATTAGAGAACATACTCATATTGAGTAAAGAACCTAGATTACCATTTTTAACTGAATTCAATAACATTTATGTGCATGCATTCGCGGGCACGAATGTGTGTGTTTGTGTGTGTGTGTGTGTGTGTGTGTGTGTGTCGGTGTCTGTGTGTATGTATACATGTGTATACATGTATACATGTGTGCGAGAGCTTCCTGGGGAGCTCCTGGAGGTTAGAGGAATTGGTTCTCTCCCTCCACCTGTGGATTCCCAGACATTGGACTCAGCTCGCCAGGCTTGGCTGTAAGTGCCTTTACCCACTGGGCCATCTTGTCAGCCTTGATGGTAATTTTTAAGAAATCATCATTGAAATTTTTTCACTGTACAATTATTTTTATTTCAAGGTTTTATACATTTTTGAAGTTTGAAAGAACATAGTCATAAGGCAGCCAGGGGTTGAACTTTTAAACTGAGCCTGATCATGGGGTGGAGTGCACTGTCCCAAGACTTCCAGAGTTCTGGGCCTGAAATGCCTTCCAGGCCATGACCCAAGTGAAGGTGCCGCAATAAGTCTCTGGACTGTGATCTTACTCAACTGGAAAACTCAGGAAGGTTTTCTAGAGGCAAGCAAGAAGATAGAGAGAGGTCCTGGATATTGGATGAAAGGGGCCCAGCTAAGACCAATCTTTGCCATCCCTTAGTTACAGAATTTTCTTCTTGTTACTGTGGTGTGATGTTGAGAGTGGAGCCTGCCTTGGCTGGAGACTGGCTCACGTTGGTCCCCTGGCCTGTCCTCATACCACTGTGGGCCTCCTCAGAACCCTGCTTCAGCCTTTAACCTTCTGTTTGAGTTCTTCTGAATGAAATAAATTTCCTTTATTTTGTTTATCTTCTTTTATCTTGTTACTTAAATTCTAACTTCCTATCAAAATGCAATGGAACTAAGTCCATTTTTTTAGCTGGTCACAATCCATGTAATATGTACTAATGCAATAAAAATTCCAACACAATGAATGCTACAAAAATCCTAAAGAATCTTAAAATAAAACTCAGCCTACAGACAACACAGAGTCCTCTCAAATTACAAAAATAATTAGTTCATGTGAGCTTAAAAATGAACACTTGCAATTATTTCTTGTGCAGGGCCCCTTGAGCTTTTGTCCAAGCAGTTGGGAGTGATGCATATTGGAAACAACAACAACAACAACAACAACAGAAAGGACTGCATCAAAGAACTGACTGAAACAGTGAACTTCTGCTCAAAACAGTCAACTTCCACATGGAGAATTTTGAGAAAGAGATGAAAAGCATGTTTGGCAAAATACATGAGCTCTGGTGGGGTGGGGGGATAGGGTGGGGGACACGAGTCTACATTTGATAATCTTGTACAAAATATATATTAAAAAAAATGAACACTTGCAAAGGTTGATGTTTTTCTCTCCTATATAACTTGAGTCACGAGTTACTGTTGTTGGGTGGCAATATATTATTTAGGTATTTTCACTGAAAAATAGTTTAAGATGACTTAAGAAAATCAAAAGTTCACAGGAAGTCTACAGCATGTGCTGTTAGGAACAGAGAGGGATGGCTCTGGGCCTCTGGAGTACCCGGGTCCCACCATCTTCTCTCTGATCATGGGCCTCATTTTTGTGGAAAAGTAAACAAAGTGTACTGTCATTTTTATTAAGGGTTAAGTAAGACTAAACTTCATTAAAGAAACTCAATTTTAAAGAAGTCACTGGCAGAAATTTTAATTCTTCCAGTGTCAACACCTGTAGAAATAAATATATATGCACAAATTTCATTTATGCTGACAAACTACAGGGCTCTGCATTAGCCAAAAGGGTGTGAATCTGTCTCTGCTTTGTCCAAAGGATCTCTTTGCAAACGAATAGGACCCTTCGCATAAAAATAAAACCCAGCAAGACACCCACTGGGTGTGCTTGGGTGTTGGATTTAGCATAGCTGAGAACCCTTCTAAATAATTAAGACTTTGCTTTGTTGAAATACTTTGAATACTTTGGACTATGGGCCATTTTCTTGAGATGTTACATATTCCCTACATTTTATGCTGTCACACACTTCCTCTCCTTCCCTGATCTAGACTGACTGGCTTGCCATGTGCAGTCTTGCCTGCTTACAGTGGCACCACAGTCTAGACACTCCATGTATGGCTATCCTATATGCTTTCTATGGCAGGGGCAAAGTAGCCATGCCAGTTTGTTTAAGGACACTCTATATCTAATACAGTATTTCACTTACTATACACAATCACAAATCAATATGTACCTGCATTTGTGTTTCTGTACAATGACACATATAGAATAAACATATGGGTAAAACACATTTGATCCATCTATTTGTCCCTGTGTTTTAGAAAAAAATCTATATAACAGGAGTCTTTGAAACATTTGGACTGGCTTTTAGTCTACTAAATAAAAATAAGACTGAAGTTGCTCTGAGAGTTTCGTCTTTACACTTTAAAGATCTCTGGAAATAGAACTCTTCCAGGCCAGTTTCAAATACTCTCAGAGAACTATGGTCAACACCGATTACTGGGAATTGTTAAAAGTAAAATTTTCTGTAAATTTGGTTCAGTTTCTGTAAATAAGGACAGTTCAGGTCAAGAATTAGGCAGTACCAAGAGGCCTAGAATAATGGTAAGGCCATTACTGGACATTACTGGACACAGGTAGGCCTTTGTCTTATTTGGATAAGGTTTGATGCAGGATTCTAGAGAACAATGCAATTGCTACTTGGCTATTTGTGATTGGCCGAGTCTATCTATCTATCTATCTATCTATCTATCTATCTATCTATCTGTCATCTATCTATCTATCTCTATCATCTATTTTCATCTATCATCTATCTATATATCTATCATCAATCTATGTATCTATCTTTCAACTATCTATGTCTCTACCTATTAACAATCTTGATATCTATCAATCCATTTACCTATCTATCCGTGATTGCCAATTAAAAATAAGCATATACTTCAGCAATCATGTTGTTCTTACTTTAAAAGAAAGACATTTTCATATGTGACAAGAAAAACTGAGACCTAAGATTTCTTAGACCCCTATTCTCATTAGATGTTTGCTGGGCCCTAACCAATGAGATGGTGATGGGACTTTCTCCAAGCTAGAGTGGGAGGGATGCATAAAAGCCCAGACTCTGCCTAGCAGAGACACTCCATCTTAGTGTCTAGCTGGACATGTAATATTCAGGAGTCAAATTCTAGAACAGTATGTCTCTGCTGGTGATCCTTGTACAGGCACCAACACCATCAGTATTGCTTTAATTATCTGAAATACAAATTCTCTGGCTATATCCTTAACCAACAGTGAGTCACAGCATCTAAGGATGGGTTCAGAAAACTGTGCTTAACCATCTTCTAGGAAATTCTGAGTGGGATAAGGTTTCATCATTATTCTTTAAAATTCAAGAGTCTCACATAATTTGTAAGTGTGATCCAGAAATGTAAGTCTATTGATTTAAATATTACCAAGAAAAAGAGCAGGATGAAAAAGAATCCTGAATTTATTGAAGGAAGGATGTCTTTTATCTTAAAACATCAGCAAAAATATATTCTATGTACTGATTTAAAGGAATTATTAAAATAATTTTGAATCTATCACTCTGTGTACACATTTTACACATTAGGGTCAGCTGTGCCATGGGATTTGAGAGCAGCTAGGCTAGGAGGACGAGTGGCTGGTGCTCTATTCACATGGCTCTCATATGTTTTGATATCAGTCAGATGTGCAGAGAGCTTATGACACATCAAAAAAGCAGTAATTAAATTGCAGCACAGAGACAGGGATGGACATACTGTTCATGAGGGGAAAGAGGACGGAAGGGCTGGAGCTGATAAGGAACAGTTTGCCATGGTTCCACAGACCCAGGGACACCTGCAAATCAGAGGACAAGGCATCCACGTGAGGCTGGCGCTGTGCGGGAGGGATGCATGCAATTCAGCAGGGCCAGAGGAACAAAGGAGTTCAGTATAAGGATGACCTCTGAGAGAGGTAAGTAGCATGGAGAGACGCAGTCCTTCACACACACACACACACACACACACACACACACACACACACGCACACACGCACACGAAAGTTGATAACCATGTCTTTTCACACTCCAGATACCTTGTCCTTCACAATCCGATGCCCACCACACGTCCTAACAATTTCTTCCATTGAACCTCTTTTGGAGTTTAGCTATTCCACAGTGATGCCTTGTTCCTTATCCAGGGAGTCTTTGGATTTCAATGGAACAATTAATACAGGAACTAGATGGAATAGCTGGTGTTTACCAGAAGCCCAGAATCCCCTGTTCTTTTTGAGTAATTTATAACAATGTGGCAAAGCACTGAACTCCGTTTTCTGTGTTTTTTCCAATGCTTTCCACAGAGTTTGCTTGTGGATGGTTTGTAGAAGAGTGTAAATGAGAATGCAGGCTAGCAACCCCAACCTGTCTTCACAGAAGAAGTAGGTAAAGTGTGGACACAAAGGTCAGTCTCTGAACCAACACCCTACGTTGATAGAACATTTCTCCTTTAGCCAGACTTGTTACTGTTTTGCCATTCTTTTCATTTGTGCTTTCTAAGCACCCCCTTTGCCGTGGTCCCACATGTCAACATTACGGGAAGGTAACAGAATCCTTCACTGATTTGACTCAGAGAACAGAGCAGACAAGGAAGTGAAGGCGAGTGTAGGATGTTTGGTGTCAATAAAAATGGATGGAAAATAAATGCATGGCAAAAGAAATAGCAGATATTTTCCCTAAGCCCTTTTACAAAGCTAAAGTAATTGAGATAAATAAGAGCAAAAAAAGTCAACATGTTACATAAAAAGCCTTAAATCACATTTCTTCATTAAAATATTCATTCCTAACAATGCACCGACTGCATGTGTAGTTACAGAACCACCCACATGGGTGACTTCATTGCAAATTTCTCATTTCTGTGCTATGGCCACCTTGGTATAAGAGCATCCCCACGCACGCGCTGTGGGAGTGTGCGCAGCCCTGGTGCAATCCTCTCTTTTAGCACTTTCAGCTAGAGATCAGGAAAAAGAACACCTGTTTTGAGGGCCATCTATTCTGGAAAAGGACATGAGAAAACAAAAAACTTCCTTCCTTTTATTTGACCTTGCAGAGGACTTGGGACAACTCTAAGCAAACCCGGAGCTTCTTCTTCCTCCTCCTGGGCCCCACTTCTACCCTAGAAGGTCACTTCAGTTTCTCTACTTCCTAGGATTTACTGTGAGGGAGCTGAAATTCAAATGTTTATGCTCTGAGCAAAGGGACCATTTTCATTGTTTGCCAATCTGGGTCAGATTTAATCTAGATCTGTAAACAGCACTGCATTTTCAATTCTGATGCAATTCCCCTAAATCCAGCCTACGGAGGAGCAGGAGGCCTTCATTGTTATTGTTTTCTTTCTTTCCTCCAGCCTCCCTCCTTTTCTTAGTAATCTTAGATGTAAAAAAAGTTCCCTGAACCAATTGGTCAATCGATTAACAAATTAACTGCTAAATAATGGATTGGGTCCTGTCCATAGAGTGACAGAGTACCCAGAATAAAATATTTCTCCACAATATGTCTCTAAACACATGCCTAACAAAGCAGCACTTGCTTCTAACTCGTTTACACAAATGCCTAGAAACCGAATGGAAAAAACATAGACTGATAATATTTTATCATTCATAGAAGCTGAGCAGGCTCAGGCATTGCACTGAGAAATGAACAAAACTCGTTTTCTTTTGAATTAAATTTTAATGTAGCAGAACTTTACATGATCCTTTGAACATAAATAAATGCAAGAAGACAACAAAATGTTTTCCACTTCTAATTATGCCATTTCCATTGAACATGGTGTAGATGTACAAAAGAAATAATAGCATTAAATACACAACAAATTGAGAGAACCAGACAATAGGAGGGAGGGTCCAGGCAGAACAGCACTATGAAGTGTGCGTTATAGCAGAATTGTCCTCAGCATTCTTCAAGTCTTGGTTATTTAGTCTCAGGCTTTTAGTGGGAACAAGAGGATATCAGAAGCCAAGGCTGCAGCTTGGAAATTCGGTGAGAACACACATAGCAGAAACAAGGGACTGAGTATGCAGAGAAGGAGCTGTGGTCTGCTCTTTACTGTTAATACACCACTCCCCAAGAACTTTACAGAGGACAGTGAGGTTCTCCATGAGCAGCATGCTCTGCTGTTTGGGGTAGTTAGAGTGAGGTTTGGAGCCTTGCTTTCAGATTTAGGTTAGGTTAGAAATTTACAGCTTAGAAGATTTCCTCAGACTCTGAAATTTTAAAACATGTCCACACAATTTGAAAAATCAAATGGCTTTTGGGGGTGCCTAAGTTTTGAAGCCAATGGGTATCATGTGTACCCAGAAATAGCCTGACAAGCCTTCACCTCTTCAGTAAGTTTTGGGCTGTCTGGTAATGCTCCCTAAACATAACAATGAATCCTATGAGATATACGAGGAGACAAAGAAACAAATGTAAAAACGGAGAAAATATCATCTAGAGGATTAGGCATTTGGCATTGCTTTGATCTGATCTTGGTATTGGGTGAGGGTCAGAGGAAAAAAAGAGAACAAGTTGTGGAAATGAAAAAATTCCTAACTAAATGTAATTATTAATAATTATGCTCCCAAGATTACATGAAAATATTGATTACATGAAAATATTTTAATTTAGTATACTTAAGTAGTGTGTGGTTAATAAGAAAATGTCAGCTTACCCTTCCAGAGTTGGGAGGACTATAGTTTGGCCATTGCAGTTTGTAATATACACTTCCTCTTCAGTGGGCCTTGGAGCTAAACTCTCTCAATATAAGAGCACTGAAAAATTATTATGTGTATGGTCAGAGTATTAAAAATGGAAATGCTCTAAGAAATAAATACTAAGAGAAACTTATAAAGAAAGAAAGAAGCATGCAATGGGCATCATAGTAAATAGAACAAGTTCCCCAAATGCTATAGTATATATTAATATCTTAATAAACATTATGACAGAATTATAAACAAGCATACCAACATTCTAAAAATAGGGACAGGGGCTGGAGAGATGGCCTAGCGGTTAAGAGCACCGACTGCTCTTACAGAGGACCCGGGTTCGATCCCCAGCACCCACATGGCGGCTGAGAACCGTCTGAAACTCCAATTCCAGGAGAACTCCAGTTCCAGGGGAAACCGACACCCTCTTCTGACCTCCGCGGCATTGCACGACACGGGTGCACAAACCTGCATGCAGACAGTACATTCATACACATACAGAAATAAATAAAAATAAAAAAAAAATAAAAAAAAAATAAAAAAATAAAAATAGGGACAAAGTCATGGATAACTAAAACTCATTCAAGCAAACACAAGAATTACTTTAACTATTCAAGAAGTTGATGCCATAATTAAAACTCATCAACCAGAAAGCTTAAAACAAACAAGGTAATACAACTTAGCTCTGAAAGGCAGAGATCTTAAAAGCTATCCTAAAAGAAAAGTTTGATAAATATATTCTAAAACATTGCTAAGTTATAACAGACTAGCCACCACACAGAAGTTGATTTGGTTGACAGAAACAAGGAGTCTGGTGTGCTGGAGAGATGTCTCAGTGGTTAAGAGCACCAGCATCTCCACATGACAGCTAACAACAGTCCATAATTCCAGTTCCAGGGGATTCCATCACCTTCTTCTGATTCTTTGGGTATTGCAAGGCATGGGTGCATTTACACACATGTAGGCAATACACTCATACATATAAAATAAAACATAATAAATAAAATGTTTCAAATGTAAGGAGTCTAGATAATACAGAAGTCCAAGTTACATTTTACAAATCAATAAGATGAACACTACCTATTTTAAAAGAAATCCTAAATTAAGATTGGTACTTTATGAAGAAGGCACAAGAATGAAATAAAATTAGATTGTATTAGCAGGGAATTGAATTAAGAATTGAACAACAATATATCTTCATAACCACCTAAAATAAAAAAGTAAGCAGACAAAATATTAGCAAAAGCTGCTGACGTAGTGGCCTACTGTTGAAGAATGCTCCATGCTCTTCCACAATTCGATTCCTAGTACCCACATCAGGGGGCAAGCACACTCCTTCAAGCCCAGGTCTAGGGTACCAACACCCTTTTTTCTACCTTCTGACACCCCTAGACACATGCTTAACTTAGAAACAGGCATGAACACAGAAGTGAAATAAATAAAATAAATATCTGTTACAATACCAACAAGAACCCGTCACACATGGACCTGTGTGCCGAACGACCAGGAATATAAATTGATGAAGATCTGTGATCAAACTGATGTCATTAGTGAAGCTGGATTACTCTTTTCTCCACAACCTAACAAGTCCATGGGTGAAACTCTAGAGAACGTTTATACCAAAGATATGTTTGCCAAAGCATTTGGAAATGCATGGCCATTTGAGTTATAACATAGGAGAAGTCCAATTTTTTTTAATAGAATATAAGTGTACAGTGTGATAAATCACAATTGGGATGGGCAGACTTTGGCTCTCTCTGCAGAATGAGGATGCATGTAGCAAGAGACACTCGGGATACGCAGGCACAGAACAGGAAGGGCCAGAGCATGCCGTGCCTTAGCTCTGCAGCTCAGGGAGCTCTGTATGTGTTATCAGACAGTGAGTGACCCAGAGCAACATGATGTTGTACACAGTGAGTAACATAGGACAACATGATGTCATCAATGAGTGACACAGGATAACATGATGTCATCAGACAGTGACACAGGGTAACATGATGTCATCAGACAGTGATTGACACAGGGTAACAAGATGTCATCACAGTGAGTGACACAGGACAACATGATGTCATCAGACAGTAAGTGACACAGGGTGACATGCTTGCTGTGGTGCCTGCATCATAGCTGGGAGAGGAAAGTTGCAGTGATCCTATGAAATTTGGTGATTTGAGGGGGTGAGGAGGTCTGCGGTTCTTTATGTTTTCTACCTGACCTGTGTTTTATGCTATCAGTTTCTCATAATAGGAAAAACCTATCACGTGATAAAACTCAATGCTTTTTGAATGATTATGATCCCTGCAGATAGACAGTGCTTATAGGGATTTAAAGTTTTATGTGCAGAAGGCTCTCAGAATGCTTTTAATGTGAAATTCAGACGATGATGCTCCCTACATTTTCTTGGAGATAGTAGTAGGATAAAAGGACTGAAATAAAACAAATGGCGACACACTATAAATGGAGTATTTATGGGTGAATAATTATCCCTAGTTTTGAATAAAAGAGGGGGACAGATGCGTAAGGGGAATGCTGAAAGGGCAGATCAGCAGTTGGTGCTCTTCAGTAATGTTAAACTATGGTGAACTCAAGGTGCCTGAGAAAAGGCTCCATGATGAAGTGTGCTTGCTGCTCTTGTGGGGGATCTCAGCTCCACACCCAGCTCCATGTGGGAGCTGAAACACTCTCCACCTGCACTTCCAGGGTATTCATCATCTCCTGAACTCCACTGGCACCTGCACAGTAGATATCACAGACACACACATCAGTGTAAACAAGATATTCTCAAAAAACAATTGGGCACATACTTGAGTGAACCACCATCAAGTCTGTGAAAGGGGATTCCCGATGAGTAGAAATCTACTCAGAAACATCATGACATTTTACACAGAAACAAATGTTTGTAAGGAGCATGGGAAGGCATTTGTGCAAGTTCTTTCAGAGCACTCCACCAAGGAAGATGTTAGAATGAGATCTTGATTCTTCTTTAGCAAATGTAGCAAGAAAGGGCTCCCTGTGTGGTGTCTGTCTTCATTGATCATGTAGATTTTACAATCCTTTTCCTACTCCTACGCCTGTTAATTTCTGCATGTTGGTTTGTTTCTACACCCAACACTTCACACATTAAACAATATACGGTTTCAAGGACAAAGCTCTGTTTGATTCTCCTCTTGGAGCTGCCTATGGGACAATGGCTCTTTTTTTTTATAGACCTTTAGCATCCTGGTGTCTCCTCCCTCACACAGCGCCCCCCCCCACTTTCTTACCTGCATATTCTTTTTTTTTTTAATTAATTTTTATTGATGCTTTGTGCATTTCATACATTTTTTCCAATTCAGTTCAGGCTTATTTCCCTTTCCCTCCCCCCCACCCCCACCCCATCCCAGATCATGCATTCTGCCATAACTGTCCTGCATCTTTCTCTCAGATTTTTTTTTTCATTTTTAGCTATAAGTGATAATCCATGAGTACAAGCATCCTTCATGCAAAACCTATCTGCAGGCTGTTGTGCCCAAACACCTACAGCCCCACCATCCAGTGGGGGGTGACAGGTTGTTTGTTCAATCAAGTTGATCAAATGAGTGTCCAGACTACATTGCTGTAGTTTCACCATTCACCCCAATCGCAGCCCTTACATTCTACCACGCCCCCTCTTCCGCAGGTTGTTCCCTAGGCTTAGAAAAGAAGAAAGAAAACAAATGAATCATTACCTGCATATTCTTACCTTATCCACCATTCCTATCGCTGTCCCTTCCTGCCGCCTGCCACTCTTCTCTCAGATGCTCTTCAGGGATGTCTGTTTTCAGCACGACCTTCACAAATATCACCTTACCTAGGTGACCAAAAGCCAAAAAGTCATGACAGGAATCATCTTTCACCCCACTCTTTGGCCCTATTTTTTCCCTTTCTGAATTTAGACTGATTTTATACAAAGTTTGTTCAGAAGATAATTGCTGACATCCATGAGATCTAGGTTATTTCTTTTTCCTGTTTCTTCACTATGGTGATAATGCTTAAAATAGTACCTGAAATGTGGCATATACCCCAAAATATATAGAAAGGGGGGACATAGAGAGATTTTCATCTGGAACAAGAAAATTATAAACAACTTAGGGACCCAACTTACATTCTGTTTTAAACTTCCCTATCTTTCAATAGTCATATTACTGCATATATATATACATATATATATATGTATATATATATGCAGTAAATATATATATATATATGTATATATATATATGTATATATATATGCAGTAAATATATATATATATATATATATATATATATATATGTATATCAGCTCAAATAACACTATATCATCTCTGAAGTTGCAGACAGACAGGCAAACACACACACACACACACACACACACACACACACACATACACTGCTCTACACCAAAATACATGCACATACACAGACGTCAATCTATATAAAAATCAATGTTTTGCTACTTATGGAATACATTTCCTTGCAAAATTAATAGTTAATTACCTAGTGTGTGAAAACTTTAGTCACTGTCCAAGGAGGTATTGCCCCTCCAGGGGTAACTGGTCACACTTCAGTGAGGCAGTCAGTAAGACCTGCCCCAATATATCATGGTATTTATATTAACTCCTACATAACCACACTGTTGTTATACAAACATTATACATCTGAATGTTTACAAAAGACCAATATACACAACTAAGTACTCTTAGAAAACTTTCATCAGCCTGTCATTTCAAAATTAAAGATATCTTGAGGTCATTACTTCTGTGCAATTAGAGCATCTAATTTCTAACTTTTTTCTTCCTGATAAAAACCTTGTTTATGAACAAAAGAACACACTGATATCTTGCCCCAGGAAATTTAGTTGATAAGAACTTCCTGACTTAATTTGCTGTCATTTGGGTAAATGGAAAAATTAAGTTACTTAGAAGGCAAATTTTCCAGCCTCCCCAAATTAGATGTATTTTGCCTTATGTAGAATGAGGAGTGTTTGCATTTCTTGACTGATAGGAATACTATGGAAAATCAATATTATGAGAACCTGTGTAGACAGCTTCAGAACCTAGATCTTGAAGCATAGGGCAGAGACACCACACTCTGATTCCCTCCATGAAACTCCCCTTGAATCCCTGAAGAATTTCTCTGTCCATTCCCCACACGTGCTCTGCATTCACCATGGCCCCGGGCTCAGAGCTCTCTTCTGATCAGCTGCCTCAGTGCTCAGCTCAGCTTACCTCCTGCTATCCTCCCTGTGGTCTTCAGTTCTTGCTTCACATGACAGCTAATCTTTATTTCCTTCATTCCCCATCTTTTCTCTTCTTCCTTTCTCCACCAAGATTTCTAGTACTCATTTAAAATGATTTGAAATAGTCATGTGCAAATGAAAACCAGCTTCAAATACAGAGGGAAGAAAAAATATAAAGCTAAATGTAGGTATAAATTTCTCATGACAATGAGGTTTCTTGAACTGAGGCAAAGACGGGATTCTAAAATCACCTATAACTGGAACTTAACATTAATAAAGATATTTTTTAATTTACCGATGGGTTTCTTAAGAACAGAATGTATGCTTGTAGGTATATACATTTATAATGTATACATATAAATTATGAAGTTCCTTTCACAGTGGTTTTATTCAGCCACATGACACCCAATGTCAATGACAGTGTGTTTGAGAAAATCTTGTCATGTGACTAACCTTTTGTCTTGGGCCTTTACTATCATCATGATAATGTCCATGATGTATCAGTGCTTAAGAGTGCTTTCTCCTTAATCCTGAGGACCTATAAAAATTAGAGTTTGTAACCTAGTAACCAGGAAACAAGCAGGTGTCAGGAGCATGGCTGTACCCCTAGATCTGACTTGTACTAAGACAGTAAGATCACTGGTGCCTCCTGACTTCTAGCCAAGACAAGAAAATGGGAGCACCAACTTCAGGGAGAGCCAGTGCCTCAAAGACATTCAGTAGTAGAAGAGGAAAGCCCATGTACTCTTGATTCTGTGTACACCCACACACGTGCACATATGATCACATATAGACACATACACACAAATTAATTCAAATAAATATTTGTAAAAAGAAAAATCACGGTCTGGAGAGATGGCCTAGTGGTTAAGAGCGCCGACCGCTCTTACAGAGTATGCGAGTTCAATCCCCAGCACCCACATGGCGGCTGAGAACCATCTGAAGCTCCAATTCCAGGAGAACTCCAGTTCCAGGGGAATCCGAGACCCTCTTCTGACCTCCGTGGCATTGCACGACACGGGTGCACAGACTTGCATGCAGACATTCATACACATACAGAAATAAATAAAAAAATTAATAAAAAAAAAGAAAAATCACATAGAGACCCTTTGTAAACAGATTGCAGGCCTCAAGGCTGTACCATATTGAACCGCCATCTTCAGTGGAGGTTCATGCTTATAAAATTTCAAATCTGTCTCTGTATATTTATATAGATCATATCTAAATGAGAAAATAATTAAAAAGATACTTTTCTCTAGAGTTTAAACATTTAAAAGTCTCATGGTATGTATGGTAATTTGCTTCTTGAATATCTTGGTGCCCCAAATTGTTTCAGTTTAGGTAACAAACTCAATAAGATAACTTGGGAGGTGAATCTCATAATGTTACCATTACTTCACCTTCTGTTAACACTTCAAAATACATGAGACAGACACCCTATATACAATGAAAAGTTTATTGTGGACATTGATCTGTGCTGAATCTGGAGATTCTGTTTAATTAGCTTCTAGGGACAAGCCTATAGCATTATTGTAGAAGTATCAACAGAAGCCGGAGGTCAGACCACTTGACAGGAAGCCTGAGACCGTTCCTGGTTCCATGCCTGAATTTATTTCACATGTGGCTCTAGTGAGAATTCACTAGAGTTCCACAATCAATTCCCCTGTTCCCCTTGAGGGCTATACTTTCAGTGATGTAAAAACGTCTCCCTATGTCCTAGAACTTGTAAAGTACTAACATCCAAACATATGAACCTGTGGGAACAGATAACATGGAAGCCTGTCAAGGAGCAGGAACAGCATGTCCAGAGGCGGAGGCACATGTTAGCTCTGGCCTGGTCCCCGGACAGACTTGTTCCGGGAATCAGCCTCTCCTCACCAAGTTTGATATTTCACTTGAGTCAGGGCTTTGCCATGAAATGCCCCAAATGACTCACACTTAGGAACGCATCTCTGACTCTATAGGTCATAGGGTATATATGAGAGTACATTAAATTGGGTGGGTGGGGGCAGTGGGAGGAGGTGAGGATGAGGGAGGAGAGGACATACCATCAAGCTACATTGTAAAAAAAAGTTGAAAATTTTCAGTAAAAAAAAGTCCAACATCAAAAGACTGAATGGTAGCACAGCCTGAAGCAAATCCTTGATCTGATTCTCCACCAAGTGCCCGGGTCAGCAGCCCTCCACACTCTTCCCTCAGCTGCCTCAGCTCCTGTGTGGTGGGCTCCCCACAATGCTGCCCAGGTCGGCAGCCCTCCACACTGTTGCCTCAGCTCCTGTGCGGTGGGCTCCCCGCAGGCAGTGCTGCCCAGGTCGGCAGCCCTCCACACTGTTCCCTCAGCCCCTGTGCGGTGGGCTCCCCGCAGTGCTGGCCTGCTCTTCTTGAAGCTGCAGTGTCAGTTGCCTTCCTTGGTGATTGCCTTTTCTCCCATACCCTCCTACTCTTTCAAAACCCTGGGAGATGGTGTGTGCTTGTTTCCATCATTTAGTATTATTTTCTCTATTTTCTTCCACTCTGCAGTGTAACTCCTGCAGCTGTCTGTGAGGGTTTTTTCTTCTTCCCAACATTTAAAATGCCATTATACATAACTCTGAGAGCCATTCAAAATTTCTCTATTGAAATTCAAAACCCAACCAAACTGACCTCATTTCAAAATAAGACCAAATCTCAAACCAGCCTGTTTTATTTAAACCATACTTTTCATATTTTGATTTATTTATCTGAAAATGACTTTTTTCCTGTGCACATTCTCCATCTTCTTTAGAGAGTTCACAGTGCTAATGAGAAGTGGCACGAGCAGGGTTTGCATTTACACTGCTTTACAGCCCCCAACCCTGCTGCCAGCACCATTCCCCCAAGCAACTTTCTAGTGAAAGCATTGAGGAAACTGCGTACATCTCCCTGACCTCAACACGGGGACACATAGGCATGCACACAGAATGTGTGAGCACACACAAGTGCACACACCCATCAGTGGGGTCTTTAAAGACATGTAGAGTGCAGTGACCAAAGGCTGGAGGACCTGAGGTAACATGTATACTCCTGAGTAATGGAAGCCTCAGGCACTCCCAGTAAGCCTTATTTATGATGTAATCTACACCTACAATATACTGTGGTGGAGCCTGGGATATTTCTCCTTGGCTCAGTTTTATGTAAGTCCCAGTCCACCTGGGAAACTTGCCACGCAGAACTTCCTTTTAGGAAGAATATTAATGCCCAAATAACATGGAGAAATATAACAGATTTAAGATATGTGTTCTGAAAAGAAACCCATCCTTGCTTTTATCCAAGTGTTCCTCACCTTCCTCAGCCCCAAAGCAGAGCCAGGCTTGTCACTCAGACATGGCATTTGATAACTGGGATTCCCATCCAAGGAGCAGATTAGAAGCCTGCTTCCTATACGCCACTGGCCAAATGAGATATTGAAGAAATCTAGTAAGGCCTCCTGGCAGGCTGTCCTGGCTCCTTACAGTCACAAGGCAGAGAGAAGTTCCTTCTCATTCTCATTGTAGATTTTGGACAGGAAGCCAAGACAAGCTGAGGTCATTTTACTGCTTGCCCAGAGGAAGAACTGACTTCCAGTTGGGTTTTATTTTGCTTGAGGTCCAAATATCCCATCAGACCCCTGTTCAACTCCCACTCATTTCAGAGAGAATTCCTGACCAGACTTGCCTTGCCATGACCATATCATAGCATAGCCTTGATACTGTCTATGAACTGGACCCAAAAGCTTGCTTTCACTAATATCCCTCAGGCAGCAATGCAGAAGCAGTAGACTAAGGATGGCAAACTGCGGGGTTCAAGTGAAATGTCATGCCGGTTTAGGATTGGGACAAACAAGAGGGCTCACATCAGGTCACAGAGGAAATCTTCAGTTTGGGAATAGGGAAATGATAAGCTGGTCTCCTGGGAGCAGGAGGGAGGAGAACTTTATTGGTGCAAGGAGGAAATAAGAGTTAGTGAATCTGGCACACTGACTGGCATGTGTTAGGCTTTATAGTGTTGAATGCCAACAATGTACACACTTTATTCACTGTCACTCCCTGCTTCCTTCCTTCCTTTTTGATTTTCCCTTCCTTCCTTCTTTCCTTCTCTTCTTTCTTTCCTTCATCTTTCTTCCCTTCCTTCCTTTCTCCTTTCTTCTTTCCTTCCCTCCCCCACTCCCTCCTTCCCTCCTTCCTTCCCTCCCTCCCTTCCTTCCTTCCTTCCTTCCTTCCTTCCTTCCTTCCTTCCTTCCTTCCTTCCTTCTCTTTTCTCTTCCTTTATTTATTGGTTCCTCATACTGCACATGCTAACAGTACATATCACCCTCTTGACTCAGCCTACTGAGTAATGGAATTACCAGTATGTACATAACACTTGGATTTTCAAAGACTTTTTTAGGTAGTGTGGATTACAAAAACAATTTCTAGAGACAGGATCGCTGTTCCAAAAGTGCATTCCTGTTTCTTTGCTTTCTCTAACATTTCTGAAGGCAGCCTCTATCTTGACAGATTTCTCACTGATTCTATTTGTGGAGTCGTGTCCAATGGAGTTGGGAGTGGGAAGTAGGGCTGTATCTTGTCTACCTCAGACTGTATTTCAGGGACTTACAAGCAATTTTCAAGTGAAAATTCTTAGAACTTAGTATTTAGACATAAGGAAAGAATAGTATATAGACTTTTATTTTGAGAATACCCCCTAAACCAAATTAAAATAAAATACATATACCTATAATGGATAATAAAACTTTCCATATGCTGACTAAAGACACATTATGACATTATCAAGTGTAGCCAAATCAGTTTTGTGACAGGATGAAACTTGTTAGCGAGGTTATAACATACTTGTTATAAAATGAATTGAAAACACTGACAGAGAAAGTGCAGAAGTAGGACTTTTTTAAATTGACTCATATTTTTATTTACATTACATCTCTGTGTTTTGGATCACTGTCTCAGTCCCTATATGGAAAAAATAATTTTATCTATCTTATTAATGGTATCCCAAGAAGGAGAAGTGAGAAGAAATGCCTAAGAAACTGCATGATGACATCCTTTTAAAGACTGTAAACCTCGTTTTATGTAATATGGCCAATGAAAAAATAATCAGTCCATGGAGGAAGATTAGTGGCTGTAATTACTTATTCATTTTAATATTAGTTACTAAGCCTTTCATTTGCTATTTGTGGCCATTATGTGCTGAAAGATCAATACAAGGGAGATGAGAAAGTGTAGATGATGATTAATTTTCTGGAAGGATATGGTAGGCAGATGCCTGGTGTCTGGCTACTAACCACACTAATCTCAGCTCTTCTGTTGCTACAATCTTCCTTTCCACTAGTGGGCATCTTTGCTTCTAGTAAATTGGATTGTGTGAAGTGGTCGGCCAGCCTCAGTGTCCAGAGAGTTGCCTGGCAGGTAACCAGCATGTCAGATGTACTTGCTGAATGAATAATAAATATACATGAAACCCAACAGAAGCATCATTACAGAGCCATGCTATTCAGCCTTCACATTAGTCTTGAATTCTCTGCAATGGACTATAAACATATCAACGTGTTTAGCTTTCATTTTATTTTCTGAAGACAGGATAGGTCTCACCATGTAGCCCAGACTGGCCTGGAACTCGTTATATGGAGCAGGCTGGCCTTGATGCACAAGGATTTGTCTGCTTCTCCCTGAAGCATGCTCACATTCAAGGTGTATACCATTCCCAACTGATTCCATTCTGGATTGGTTGCATTTCAAGCTCAACATTCAGAAATATTTAAAAGATTACTTTTCCTGTTTTGTAATTTGTAAGTAACTCAGAATCAAGTGAAAAATAATATTTTCTAATAATACAAATATAGTTTTATGGGTAGTGATTCTAAAAACATGGATGCTTCCAGAAGTTTCAGACCCTCCCTGGAATTATTGCTTTGTCCCTGTAAAGCCACATAGATACTGGGAGAGGGTATATATGGGAACAGAACTTCAAGATCTGAAAATGTCTTTGATCACACAAATGGGCACACAGTCAATAGACTGATAAAAATTAATTATTTCAGGCCAGGGCATGGTAGTACACACCTTTAATCCTAGCACTGGGGAGGCAGAGACAGATGGATCTTTTTGAGTTCGAGGCCAGCCTGGTTAACATAGCAAGCTCTAGGACAGCTGAGGCTACAGAAAGACCCTGTCTCAAAAGGAGAAAAAAAGAGAATTATTTCTCATTTTCTAAAATATCCTGAGAACTTTTATGTCACTCATAAAGACAGAATTGTCCCTTCCTCTGACCATTACTCCTCGATAACCTCTCCTTAGCAATATTGCCCCTCTACAGAGCCAAGAGCTAAACCCAGACCTTGAAACTTTGTCCCTATATTTTATTCTATTTTCCCACTATAATTTTAGCTATTATACATAAAACAAAAATTCCCCCATTGAGTGTTTAGGGTTAGTCCTTGATTCCCCCATTGGCTGTTTAGGGTTGGTGCTTGATTCCCCCCATTGGCTGTTTAGGGTTGGCACTTGATTCCCCCCATTGGCTGTTTAGGGTTGGTTCTTGATTCCCCCTATTTGGTTGTTTATGGTTGGTGTTTATTCTTGTCATGTGTGTTGCTGTCATTCTGTCGTGTGTGTTGCTGTCATTCTATCATGTGTTTTGCTGTCATGTGTGTTTGTGTGTTGCTGTCACACTGTCATGTGTGTTGCTGTCATACGCTCATGTGTGTTCCTGTCATGTGGTCATGTGTGTTGCTGTTGTGCTGTCATGTGTTCCTGTCATGCTGTCATGTGTGTTGCTGTCATTCTGCCATGTGTGTTGCTGTCATGCTGCCATGTGTGTTGTTGTTGCTATGGTGAGTTACTTGAATTTTCTAGGTCTTGATTTCCTCCTCTGAGATGGAATGAGAATTCTCACCCCTCCTGTCTTGTAGGAAGGAGATCAAATGCACAAGCTATGAAGGGTCTGAGGTTATGTTGGCCACACCAGGCGTTCCCCTGCACCAGAACACCTTGCACCTGTAGATGGCCTCTCATATCATCAGTTACATAATTAGGGCTATGAAGCTCATTAAAGAAAAAGAGATGGAATTATCTATTTAAATAATAGTTCAAAACCCTCTCTGAGTATTCATTTTATTGTAACATGAAATTTAAAATCAACTAAACTTGATACAGGAGAGAGGGCTCAGTTGTTAAGGTGTGAACTGCTCTTGCTAATGACCTGAGTTTGAGTCCCAACATCAATGCCAAACAAGGCAGACCTCCAGTTACTCCAGCTCCAAGAACTCCAGCAGCTTCTTCGGGCTTCTGCAGGTGCTTGTCCCCAGATACACACACTCACATGCAGAGACACATAATTAAAAAAATAAAATTCAGAAATTTAAACACGAGATGTGCTTAATGCTGGTATTTACCTTGTCACTGGACTTGCTATATCAGATTTTCATTGCATGTTTTCTCTGTGAGCATAGCAGCATCACTTCAACAATCACTTTTTCCGGTATGTGGAACTGAACTGCCAAATAAACCCATTGATTTTCCCAGCATGTAAGTATATATTTTTCTTTTGTGCCATAATACATATTTTTGTTTGAAAAGGAACTAACATTTTATTTGGAGTTTTCCCTCCTATGAGTGTTCTATCTGTGTGGTGACACTTCTTTAGTCATTTTGTTTAGAATGTAAGTGCTGGAGTCATTCATGGACAGGGGAAAGCATTTCCTCTCATGGTCTGTCATTTGTAGTTTGTTCTTAATGAAGCACTTTGTTGTTTGGCAAACAGAAGTCACACTGGTCAAATGTCTGGTGAAAGGGTCAAAACTCATTTTCTTTTCTTATTCATGTCTTCTTAAAATGATCAAATCCTGGGTTTACTTTTCTTCAGTTACTGCCTTCTCATAGATGCAGCCATGTCTCCCTGTCCCATCACATCCATGGTGCTCCCATAGATCTTACTGTTTCCAAAGCATTGTAGTTCTACAGTTCAGTCCCGTCCAGTTTGCAGTCTGTTTCATGTTAAAGTGAGTCAGCCTTTCCTCTTATTCCTGAGATGGGAGTGCATGAAACATGATGGCCAGGTTTATAATTCTATCCAGCTCTATAGTTCTATCCCCTCTATTTCTTCTGAACCCAAAGAAGGTGACCCAAGGTAGAATGCCATTGTTGACCTGGCAGCACCCTGTTGGAGCACTGCATATGATATTCCTGGTCTGAGGGTGTAGTGTGAGGCCACCTGCAGATACCCGCTTCTCCAAATCTAGTCCACACCATGTTAGGACTAACATTTCCATGTCTAGGGGCCGACAACTTAGTGGGACGTGCCCGAAAGACAGTACAAATACCTTTAACGGACTGAGCAAGCAGAGACTCCTGTTAGTTCAATACACCTTAACTCTATAAAAAGTCCAAAAGACCCAGTTCATATGCATAACCCACAAAATAAAGGGGAACAGAAGTAATTTCTTCTGCTATGACTCATGACGCACCATTTTTTCATTGACTCAGCATCTTACTAATTTTCCACAGGAGCGTATATACACAATCCTCATTTTCTTGACTTAAAGCTGAGGCAGGGGAACTGCTGTCATTCATTAATCCTCTCTGTCATCAGCATGTTTCTCTAGTTCATAATGACTGAAAGAGGAGAAAAGGAGAGAGAGAGGAAAGCCTGACTTAATTCCTGTTGTTAAAGTCCAGGCAGATTTCCAACCCTGAACTATTTGTTGCACAATTAATCTGCATCTCTTCCTTGAGGTCACTTGTCAATGTTGGACAATGGACAGAGTCACACTCAACACCCTGGCAATCACTGTATAAGCAAGCTACCATCAGTCCTGTGTACTGTTTACAGATACCAGTATGACTATACACTCACATATATAGTATTTATTTATACATCTCATTTACAAGGAAGAGCCCTCTGCTGAATAGTGTAACTTTCAAATGTGAAGGGCTAATGAAATCAAAGCCATAGGTTAGTATTTAGCATTTATATAACACTCTTATTTGCAAAGTGCTTTACAATAATTCAATTCTTAATCCCCATAACAGCCCTTTCAGGGAGGCCCAGTTATCAGGCCCCTTACAAATGAGGATGTGGGGAACTGGAAATGCTCCTGACACGCTATGTGTTTGGTTGGTGGCAGGCACTGATTACTGCACATAGGTCTTGACTTAGAGGAGGGTTGCTTGTCCTTTGTTCCCAAGGAATGAGATAAACCTGGGAATCATGGAAAAGAGCCCCAGACTGACTGGGGTTTCACCAGGCTGTCTCCACAGTATCCTGTGATGACTTAAATCATCTCAGGGCTGCTGAACCGTTTTTAGCAATAAAATAAAAAAGTGTATTAAGTGCTAAATTCTGTCCATAACTGGTACTTCTCATTGACTGCAAGTTTATGGAAGTTGTCAACCTCAGACATCAACTCATACGAAGGCCTTCCAGCCTCTGTAGGGAGATGAATTGATCTAGTCAGAAATGACAGGGATAAAATTAACAAATTTAGCAATCTCATGGAGGTAGTGTACATTTGCCATTTTCGGGCTCCAGAACCAACTCTCTGCAGAACTCCAGAGTGGTGGTATCCATCTTCTCCCTTGCATACACAGCACCTAGATAAGTTAGTTTTACTTACAAACATGAGATCACCATAGCAACCAATTAGTACTTACAGTGCTAAGACAGAGTGAGCAGGAAAGGGGAGCCAGGCTTACTCAATATTGTGTGATGTCAGTGAGGGAGGGATAAGGTGCTGGCTCCAGTTCAAGACTCCCATTGCCCTCTCCTACCCTAATTTATATGCTTATCTGTCTTCTGCCTGGAAAAACCATCCAGCGGCCAAGTACTTCTGTGCCTAAAGTAAGTTCTGTTGTTGTTAACCACGTCAAAAGGAAGAGAGAGTAGGGATGAAATAATTATCTTTCCTGCATGCTGGCTGACTATTGGATCTTTGTGTTCCAAACACTGTAAAGAGTCCAAAGGAGCCTCTGCACACTGCCTTCTGAAGCACAGTAGTATCAGAATACATACCCTCCTTTGACTTTAACCTAACAGAAATAAGCAGGGCCATGCTTGGTTTTACTCCATTTTGGATGCATTTTAACTTCCTTACTTTGATTGTAAACAACCTAATAAACCAATCAGCATCTTGTTATGGAAGTGATTTGGTAATCTGTGCTTTCAAATTCTGGCTCCAACACTCACCAGGAATGGGGGCATTGAACAGCTT
Source organism: Rhizomys pruinosus (assembly GCA_009823505.1). Taxonomy (NCBI): domain Eukaryota; kingdom Metazoa; phylum Chordata; class Mammalia; order Rodentia; family Spalacidae; genus Rhizomys; species Rhizomys pruinosus. The sequence continues at coordinate 4,156,506 of VZQC01007402.1, read as the reverse complement.
CCAACCCTGTCTCTTTAAAACAAAATTAGGAGTCTGTCCTGCGAGAGAGTGAATAATTGAGATTAGACTGTGGTTGGTTCAATACCATCCAGATCTCTTTAATCAACTCTATTTAAATATTGTGAGGTTATTTCAAATTAAATGTATTTTTCTTTCTTTAAAATGAGATTTTATCTAAAGGAACAAATGTATTCCATTATATTTTCAAGTACATACATCACTGTGTAGGGCTCATATGTCTTACGACTATGACCCATCCTTGTCCCCACTCCCTTTTTCTGCTGACCTCACTACTGTCCCCAAAACTCCCCCTTCTGTCTTCATTTCATATGAATATATACGCCGGCATGTATAAAATATACATTCTGTATATGCAGGAAAATATAGTGTTTGGCTTTTCCTCAGGTACTGCACTGTCTTGCTCCACTCACCTGTTCCTCCTTTAAGAAATATTTTTACTGAAGTTTTGTGCATTTCATACAACATTTCTCAGTCCAATTTAGAATCATTTCCCCTTCCATGGCCCCCACCCCACCTGAGTTCATGTATTCTGCCATACTTGTCTTGCATCTTTTTCTCAGTCTTTTTAAAGTTTTTCTATGCAGAGGTTTGTTGTTTGGGGCAGAAATTTATTTTTTCAGTCAGTTCTTTGACCCAGTCCTTTTGTTGTTGTTGTTCCTTCCAAATTGTATTGCTCCAAAACATGGATACATAAATGTCACATATATACCAAAATTATGATGTTTGAAAAGAAACTGTATGTTAATTCCAAAGCATGTTTAGGAATTCACATGTTTTCCATTTAATTTTATATTACTCTAAAATATTCAGTCATACTCCCACCCATATACCAAAATTACAGAGTCTGAAAACAGTTGTAGGTTAGTTCTAGAGCCCATTAAGGGATTCGCATTATAACAGCACAGTTGCTTTCAGATAAAAAGAAATATAACATTCCAAAACCGGCAAAACTGCTTTCTTTAATTGACTACTAGACATGGGAACTGTGGAAGGGATTACTCTCTGTTCAGAACCAAATATAATACTAAAGTCCTAGGGCTATGCACTCAGGCAAAATATATTAATACAGGAGCTCTGACATCAGCAATGGATTGTTCTACCAGGTGGATGTTGGCCAGGGGATCCAAGGCCCCACAAAAGGTAAGGGCTCCTTGCCTCTAAGTTGGGATACCTACAGGAGGAGAGGCAATAAGACCCTGCTGCCGAAGACCTGACGTTAACATGGGAGGGATGTATTGAGACCACACATGCAAGTGTACAGATGGCCTCTGGAATGCCAGAGAGTGTTACCAAAGGCCACTAAACCAATAAAGCAAATATGGGTCTCCCTGAGTCAAGCAAGACTCCACCGTCAGCACCAGCTACACCTCACCTGCCTGGAAATACTGTGCAGCAGAGGCAGCCATGTGCCTGTATATCCCAAATCTAATTGGCTATTGGCTCTCCCCTTGGAGAAATAACCCATGGCTGATGCCACAAGCTTACATCCTCTACAGGTTAGGAGATTTAATAAGCCACAGTAAGACCCTGTCATATTTAACAGGGGGGAGGAAATTGTAATTCATGGGCTTAACATATCCAAACATGTGCTATGCTAAAGTAACTACCATCAAACTATTAGTGCTGCTACATACCTATACATACTAATTGCTTGTGTTTTCATTAGTAGAGATCGAAATGTTTATTCCTGGACAAACTGCAGCTTGATCAGGCCCATGAAAGGAAACAGCCAGAATTGACCAGAGTCCAAGTCAACCAGCTCCAAGAGAGAGTGGACTGTTTTACCTCTACCTCCACCTGTGCCCCTTTTCTAAGCCTAGGGAACAACCTGCGGAGAGGGGCGTGGTAGAATGTAAGGTGGCGATTGGGGTGAAATGGTGAAACTACAGCAATGTTATGTGTCTGGACACTCATTTTGATCAACTTGATTGAACACAACCAACCTTCAACCCCCCACTGGGATGTGGGCTGTGGTGTTGGGCACAATAACAGCCTGCAGATTAGGTTTTTGCCATGAAGGAATGCTTTGTACTCATGGATTATCACTGTTATAGCTAAAAATGAAAAAAAAAAAAAAACCTGGAAGGAAAGATGCAGGACAGTTATGGCAGAATGCATGATCTGGGATTGGGTGTGGGGGTGGGGGCGGGAAAAGGGAAATAAGCCTGAACTGAACTGAAAAATGTATGAAAATGCACAAAGCATCATACAAACTAATTAAAAAAAAAGAAATATAACATCTAACTTTGCTCAAATATTGTCAACGCCTCTTCTGCTTTCCTTCCATCTAAAAGACAAAATTCATAATATATTTTTCTTTAATTTCTTCACACAACTTTTCTTTTTACTTATATTTATTCTTTATATTAGTTAGAAAAAAAATGTATTTAGAAATAAGTGCATTTTTCCTGCCCCTATGAGCCCTCCCAATTCCTCAGTAGTTAAGTTTATTTTATGGCCTGAAAGATCACAAATTTAAATTTAATGTTGATTCATTTTCTAAAGTACTTATTAGGTTTTTTGTTTTTATTTTATATGGATGAGTGTTATTCTTGCATGTATGTAAATGCAACCACGTTGTTCAATACATGCGGAGAACAGAAGGGGGCACCCTTGAATCCCTAAGAACCAGAGTTAAAAATGGCTGTTAGCTACCATGTGGGTGCAGGGATTTGAACCTAAGTCTTCTGCAAGAGAAGCCAGTGCTCTTAAATTCTGAGCCATCTCTCCAGTCCCAGATTTATTCTTCTTATAAATAACCTTTAAAACTTTATTTGAATCTGAATTTTTGGGATTGTCACACATTGTAATTTGATGCTGCTTGGATCCCCCTCCCCCATCCCGCACCCCTTACTGCCCCCCCCCCTCCCAGTGCATGGGGATGAAAATAAGGAGAAGCCAATCAGGAGTCAGTTAAAATAACACGTACCAGAGAACTAGTACTAGGCTCTTCCCTGTTCCTTTCTTTGACCTCTCTAGACTCGGTCCCTAAGACTAATATTGCTGTCATGTATGGACTGCATCCTATGAAAGAGATCTTAAGGGCCATTACAGGGTTGTTGGTTACTCCCATGATGTCCATTGCTGTACCCGTGGGCACATCTTGCCACTTGTTGTAGCTCACAGGATTATTGACTGGGTTAGGGTGATAATAGTTATTTTTCCCAGCCGGGCGTCGGTGGACCGCACGCCTTTAATCCTGCACTTTGGGAGCCAGATGCAGGCGGATCCTTTGGAGTTCAAGGCCAGGCCTGGTCTACAAGAGTGAGTTTCCAGGACCACTGGGGGCTACAGGGCAAAACCCTTTGTCTACGAAAAAAGACCAAAAAAAAAAAAAAAAAAAAAGTTATTTTTCCCTTCTGTTTGCCTGCATAGAATCTTCCAGCGTTATGAAAGTCATCCAGGAAAGATGTGGGTCTGAAGGCAGCAACAGGCTGATTTTCTTCCTTCGTGTGTTCTGTAACTTGTGCCTGCAGGCCGTATGCAATAAACTCTTATTGTCAAGCTTTTTGGCAATGGCCAGGAGTATTTGAGGGTTTTGCCTGCCAGTGTTTTTTGTGTATACTTTACGGTGACTTGTTTGCTTTCTTTTAAATTCTTGGGCAACTTTTCTCACTGCAGATGGGGGAAAGTGATATGTATACTTTTCTAGAAGGAAGGTGCTGCATACCCATGAGAACCACTGCCACAAAGCTCACATTACTGCAGAGCGTGCAGAAATTACGGTATGAGCAGGTTACCTATGGGATTTAAGAAACTCCCCTTCAAGCAGCATAACTTCTCCCAGGTTCATCCTGAAACAGTTCAGCACCCTTCAGAATTAATGAAATCAGCTAACAGACGATTACTCTGAACAGCTAAGTGTTGATGTAGTTTGGATAAATTGAGTAAAGAATGAAAATTTCCCTTCCATTCAATTTGTTACAGACCGTTTTAATGAGAAGTAAATGGTAAAAGGCCTGTTTGTAGACCATAGAGGAAATGGAACAGTGTTTGTGTCTGGTCTGTTTGGCTTTAGACTCTTATGACAAATCAAGTGAGAGAATCAGTCGAATGAATTGATGAATACCTTGGGCAGATCTAAGTGTGTGTCCCAGATGCTCTCATCAGATATCCCCAACAGTGATCACAGGGAGAGCATCTGCAGCTGTAGCCACTGCTACACCTGCACAGAGCTTCCTCCACACATCAACATCCACCAACCAGGTCTCGCCCTTCCTAGTGTCCCCTCCTCAGTTCAACTACCCTCTGTAGCCAGCTTCAGCCCACCTTACTGAGTGCGCCCTCCACTTCACTGCCCATGATGTCATTTCTGTTAATAGAGATTTAGGGATAGCTATTAAATGTAGCCAGTGGCCAAATAATAGCTCTAATAAGCACAATCATACCAAACCAGGCTTCCTGAGCTTAACCAATAGAAAACACTTTATTTTTTTTATTATTTATTTATTTATTTATTTTTGTATGTGTATGAATGTACTGTCTTCATGCAGGTCTGTGCACCCGTGTCGTGCAATGCCGCGGAGGTCAGAAGAGGGTCTCGGATTCCCCTGGAACTGGAGTTCTCCTGGAATTGGAGTTACAGACGGTTCTTAGCCGCCATGTGGGTGCTGGGGATCGAACCTGGGTCCTCTGCAAGAGCGTCGGTGCTCTTAACCGCTAGGCTATCTCTCCAGCCCCTAGAAAACACTTTATACTGTTATTTGGGTGTATAAATTCTTATTTCCATTTTTCTTCCCGTGCAAGGAGATATTTTAGATTTTTTTCTTCCAGTCAAAATATGGACAAGTTGACTTTCTTTTCCCCTAGAATATTCAGTTTCAAATATGAGAGAAGGTTTCAAGTGTTAGATATTTGTTTATAATAGGTATATGATAGGATAAACTTTAAAATTGTTACATTGCAATTTCATAGACAACTGGAAACAAAACTAACAGATTATAAATATTGAATTTTCCTGAGATTCTTCCTTTTTCTCTTTGAGCAGTAATTAATCCTCTCATCAAGAGTTTATTTCTGTCCCATTGGCCTTCTAGTTCAATTCAAGAACAATTCACTCTCTAAATTTTCAGTGATAAGAATGTGATGGAATTATGTAACTATACTCATGAAGCCATTTTCTGCCTATGAAAATACTCATAGACCCATAATAAAATTAAATCCAGTCAACTTAACTAATAATAATAAAAAGTAACAAGTCTATTTTAATACCAAGGGTATGCAGTGCTGTAGGCATAGCATTATAAAATACACAAATTAAAAAAAAAAAAAAAAAACTACAGAGACCTTTACTTTAAAACTGATAAATCAATTTGTATCTGGGCTCCATAAAAGTGAAATAATTTTAAAAGGTGAGTGCATCTACCAAGTACATGTTACCAAGGAAAATATACTACTTGTAAGGGCTGAAGAACAAGAGTGTTATGAGCAATAAATCATACATGCTCTGAGGAGGGAGAACTGCTTCAGTTGGGGAGTCTTCAATCTACTGATCCTTTACAATCATACATGCTCTGAGGAGGGAGAGCTGCTTCAGTTGGGGAGTCTTCAATCTACTGATCCTTTACAATCATTTCTTAAAATTGGACCATGTACTCCCTGCATTAAAACTTTGTGGAAAAGGATTAGAGCTCAGATACTTGGAACATGTACAGTAAACAGAATTAGATTGGAAATTATCACAAAATGCCTTGTACTGTGGCTTAGTCTCAAAAATGCATGAATAACACAGCAAAAACAATAAGAATAGTTGAAGTTTACAAAATCAATATGTGTTAAGTGTTCCATATATGTATCATTTGGTTATTATAATAGATTATTGTTGTCTATGTTACTAAACCTTGTTTAAGGAGAAAAGATTAAATTATAGATAATTTATGTTTTAGCATAGTTTTAAGGGCTAGAGGGGTGTCTCAGTGGCTAAGACCACTGGCTGCTCTTAAAGAAGACCTAGGTTCAAGTCCCAGCACACACATGACAGTTAACAACTGTCTGTAACACTCCAGTTCCAGGATCCAATGCCTTCTTCTCTCCTCCCTCGCCATTGTACTATATGGATGCACATACATACATACATACATACATACATACATACATACATGCCGTGCATGCAAAATAAAAATAATAAGTAAAATATTACAAGAACCATGGTTTGATTGTACTAAAGCTGAGTTCAGAATTCTGTACTTGTGTATATCACCACATAGTCTCTATTTCTACTTGTTTTGAAAAAAAGAAAACACTTAAATAGGCTAGGCTGTCTTCAGACTCATTGTGTAGCCCAGGATGACTTCAGCTCCTGATTCTACTCCCTCCATTTCTCAACTGCTGGGATTCCAAGTATGCAGCATCATGGTCAGCTTATGTGGGGCTAGGATTCAACCTAGGGCTTCCTGTGTACTGGGCAATACTCTGCTACATGATCCAGAGCTAGGCATGAGGCTCTCATTCCCATCCACTGAATTCCAGAACCTGTAGAAGCAGACCATGTACTCTATGATGACAAAGCCTCTGGCTCTTGTATCATGGTAATCATCTCAGTGCCTGTGAGTGGATCTGACAGCTGACACTAACTATTAGTTCCTCTATCATTAACATAATCATTTTTTCCTTCCTAAAATCTCAAAGCATTAGGAAAAGAACTTTTCATCTTTTGGAAGTGATACTGCAAACATGTCCATGGTACCTATAGGTTTCTTAAATGAAAGATCCTCTTAGAGAAGAGTTAATTACCAGTGACTCTGCTTCTACCTTTTTCTAGCCCTGTACTCTGGGGGAAGGACTTCCCACAATCTCAACTTAAAGTTTTCATCTATGAAATTGGAAGAATAAAAACAATAATCTAATTATGTTGTTCTGAGACTTAACTGACAAAATATGTCTACAACCTAAAACTATTCTGACAGATCAGAAATGCCCGAAATATCATCAGTTCCCTCCCCTAAGAAATATTAGCATTCTTCGTTCTAATAGTGGAATATAATGACTATTACTTATGTTATTACTAATTTTGTGAAGAATTAAAAACCTACAATGTAAAGACTTCAAGACTCATGAGTTAAAGACTCACAAGTTAAAGATTCAGAGACAGAAAATGAAACAAAATTTAATAAGCAATCCTGAACTAGATCTGAGCCCATGCCTGCGGTCAGATCCCAGCTTTGGTGACTGTGACATAGTTTGAAGATGAAAACACATTCTTTGTTTTCAGAAATTCCCACAGGCATTCTAGTTTGGAGATCCCTTTAAAGATGTTTTGAATGTATTGTAGAAAGTATGTGAGTGTGTGTGTGTGCACGCATGCAAGTGCGTTTACCATTTTTTTTCATCCCTAGAAACATAAAGCTTAGTGTCTTTTCTCCCCTTTTTGTTCTGTTGAATTTGTTGAGTCCTTCTGTGTTATTTAAGATGTGAGATGAGGAAGCTGGCTGCTATTTGAGAAGCTTTATCAGTTAATCTGTACATAGGTTTACTTTTGACATGGAAATGTTCTAAATGAAAATTCAAGGTTTATTTAGGTTCCATTTATTACCAAAGTAGTATTTAAAACGTATTCCAAAGTACAGTTCACTAAAATATATATCAAATCCATTCTCACTATAAACAGCAAAATAACAGATTATTTCAAAATGAGTACACCTTTTTGATTTGCAGAATTACAAATATATTTCCTATCTTAACCAGCCAATCAATCATTCATTAAAAGGCTTTCTTGATTACCTACTGAATTCATAGCATTGCACTTTGCTATGAAAGAAAGAGACAGTAGAAAAAGGCTAATAGTTATTAATCGCTAGCACCAAAAACTTATCATGGATAGCAGTGCCCCTGGGATATGGCAGAGAAGTTTAGGATAAGGCCATTTAACAAGAGGCCTTTCTCTCTGTTCGTCCTGTTCATTCTCAGTGCACAATTAGATGACTTCAAATCTCTTCCTGTCAAATCACTATATGTTTGGAATTTCCTGAGGTGCAGTCAGAATGTACAGAAGTGCCCAGACCCCTAGCTAGTACTTTCGTGATACTTGCAGAGGTGTCAAGGTCCCTAGCTTACACTGAGCAGTCGCTGGCCTCCCATGTTCACTCAGACTCTGATGATGAGCAGCATATGTGGTCAGCGATGCCCAGACATCCAGTTAGCAGTTTAGAAATAGTTCACAAACCTTTGTCTCCTCAGGTTCAGATGTGAACAGAGGGTCTCCACATTTTTCTTCCAAATGTTCTCTCATTATATTTGGTCACCTCTTGAAGTCTTTTCTTATGGATATGGACACTTGCCACTTACCTAATTTGCTGATTAGCCTATGTCAACTTGAAACAAGCTACTGACACCTTGTGAGAGGGAAACTCAGTTGAAGAATTTCATCTAACAAATTGGCTTAAAGGCATGTCTGTGAGGCATTTCTAGTTGCTACTTGATGTAGCAGCCCAGGATGGGAGGTGCCATCCCTGGGTAAGCTGAGCTATAGAGATTGCCCAGCGATTTTCAGGTTTTATATTGAGTTCTTAGATCCATTTAGAGTTGACTTTTGTACAATGTGAAAGATAAGGGTCCATTTCCTTCTTCTACATTTTTTGACTGCACTATTTCTTGAAGATGCTATCTTTCCTCCAGTGAGTCTTCTTATCTTATCACCTTTGTCAAAAATCAGGTGACTGAAACTCTATATATGCATGTATGGGTCTTTTATTGTGTTCCATTGATCTACATGCCTATTTTTGTCCTAGTATCATGCTAGATTTATGATGACAGGTCTGTAATATAACATGAGATCTGATTTTGAGATACCTCCTGCACTGTTATTTTTGCCCAAGATTGTTTTAGCTATCTGTGGTCTTTTGTGATTCCATATAAATTTTTGGATATTTTTTTCTGGCTCTTTGAAAAATGTTGTGGACATTTTGATTGCCATTACATTGAATTTATTGATTGGTTTTGATAAGTTGGTCATGTTCACAGGTATTAATTCTAACAATCCATGAGTATGGTAGATTTTTTTTCAATCTCCTAGTATCTTCCTCTTTCACTTTCTTTACAAAATTTTAATTTCCATTGTAGAGATCTTTAATGTTTTTGGTTAGATTTATTCCTAAATATGTTTTTTGAGGTTATTGTGAATGGGAGTTTCTTTTATGTTTTTTTTTTCAGATTGCTTTTTGTTGGTTTATAAAAATGCTACTGATTTGGTAAGTTGATTTCATGGCCTGCTACGTTGTTATTAATTATTTTTAGCAAATTTTTGGTAGAGTTTTTTTGATCTCTTATGTATAGTATCTTATCATATGCATGTAGAGATAATTTGACCGTTTCTTTTCCAATTAGTACTTCTTTAGATTCTTTCTTTTGTCTTATTGTTCTTGCAAGGGTTTCCAGCACTCTATTGAAAAGGAGCAGAGATAGTGGACTGCCCTGCCTGGTTCCTGATTTTAATGGGAATGCTTCCAGTTTTTCTCCATTTAGAAAGCTGTGCTGGGCATGATGGTATACGCCTTTAATCCTAGCACTCGGGAGGCAGAGGCAGGTGGATCTTTGTCAGTTCAAGTCCAGCCTGGTCTACAGTATGAGTTCTAGGACAGCTGGGGCTACAGGGAGATCCTGTATCGATAAGACCAAAAAAGGAGAGAGAGAGAGAGAGAGAGAGAGAGAGAGAGAGAGAGAGAGAGAGAAAGAGAAAGAGAAAGAGAGAAATTAAAGGGGTGTCTTACTTATTATGGGTCTATTTAAGCTGTTGATCTCTTTTTGGTTTAAATTTGGCAATGTCCTTGACTCAAATTCATCCATTTCTTTCTCTTTTTTTTTTTTTTTTGTAGTTGGAAAGCACTTCTTGAATTTTTCTATTACTTCTTTATTTTTTTTCATTTTTTTACAATAAGTAATAATTTATGAGTACAAGCATCCTTCATGTAAAACCAATTTGCAAGCAGTTGTGCCCAAACCCACACAGCCCATGGGTCCCACCATCCAGCTGGGGGGGCTTGATTGTTCAATCAAGTTGATCAAATGAGTGTCCAGACTACATTGCTGTAGTTTCACCATTCACCCCAATTACAGCCCTTACATTCTACCATGCCCCCTCTTCCGCATATTGTTCCCTAGGCTTAGAAAAGGCATCCATTTCTTTTAGGTTTTCAAATTTAAGGACGTACAGATTTTTAAAGTATTCCTTTCCAAGGATCTGGATTTTTTGTTGTTGTCTGTTGTGATTTTTTCCCCTTTCATCTGATTTTGTTAATTTGGATTTGCTCTTTCTTACTTTTGGTTAGGTGTGCCAAGGGTCTGTATATCTTTTTTATTCTTTCAAAAGCCAGCTCTTAGATTGATTTATTTTTTGTTTACTTTGTTTCTATTTCATTCACTTCTTTTCTGATTTTTGTTATTTCTTCTGGTCTACTAGGCTTGGGTTAGTTTGTTCTTGCCATTTCAGAATCTTTAGTTTTGCTGTTAAGTCTTTTACAGGTGCTCTTTCCGTTTTTTATTTTGTTGTTGTTGTTTTTGTTTGTTTGTTTGTTTTTTTTAATTTAGGCACTAAGAGCTTTGAACTTCTCTCTTAGGACTCCTTTTAAGGCATCCCAGAGGTTTTGTTGCAACTTATTCTCATTTTCATTTAGTTCCAAGAATACTTTTATTTCTGTTTGAATTTCTTCTTTCAACCATTGATCCTTCAGGCGTGTGTTGTTTAATCTCCTTGAATACATATCCCTTCTATTGGTTCTCTTGCTGCTGATTATAAGCTTAATTTCACTGTGGTATGATATAGAACACATGGAATTATTTCATTTTTATGAATTGAATGAGGTTTGTTTTGTGTCCCAGAATGTGGACAGTTTTAGAAAACTTTGCATGGGCTGCTGAGTAGAAAGTGAACTTTTTGGTGCATGGGTGGAATATTCTGTACATGACCCTTAGGTCAATTTCATGTAAGATGTAATTAATTCAGATATCTCTCTGCTTATTCTTTGTCCAGTTGACCTCTCTATTGAAGAGAGTGGGGTATAGGAATCACCCACTTTTACTAATTTTGAGTTAATTTCTCTTTTATAGTGCTGAAGTAATGTTTTATGAAATAAGGTATAGTACAGTTTGGTGCACATATGTTCATGACTGTAATATCTTCTTGATCTACTTTTCCTTTGATTAGAAAGAAGTGACCCTTTTAACTCTGCTGATTCATTCTAATTTTAAGTCTATTTTGTTTGATATTCTTATTGCAACACCTGTTTGCTCTTTAGAGCAATTTGTTTGGAATAATTTTTTTTTTCTTATCCTTTCACCCTAAAGTAGCATCTATCATTGAAGATGAGATGAGGTTCTTAAAGACAACTAAAATGTGGCTTTTCTTTCTTATTCCATTTTACTAGTCTGTGTCTTTTGACAAGGGAGTAGACGCCATTGATATTTAATATTATTATTTAAAAGTGTGTTATTAGATACTTTAATTTTAATTTATGTTTGTGGGCTTAATTTGTGTTTCTGTTATTACAGCCTGTGCTGGATAGCTTTAGTGTCAACTTGACACACCTGGGTTGAGGAAGCTTCAGTTGGGGAATTGGCTTCATTGGATTGGCCTGTGGCCACATCTGTGGAGTATTGTCTTGATGGTCGAGCAGTGTGGGAGGGCCCAGCCCACAATGAGTGGTGCCACCCTGGGCAGGTTGTTGAGTACTGTATAAGAAGGTGGGCTGGGCATGAGCCAGAGGAGCAAGCTAGTGAACAGCATTCCTCCATGGCCTGTGCTTCAGCTCCAGCTTCCAGGTTCCTGCCCTGAGTTCCTGCCTTGGGCTCCCTGAGTGATGAGCTGTGACCCAGGAGATGTAAGCTGAATAAACCCTTTCCTCCCCAAGGTGGTGTTGGTCAGAGTGTTTTGTCAAAGCAATGGAAGACAAGCTAGAACACACCCTCTTCTGTTTTCTTTCTGTAGCCTTTTGAGTATACTCATTCATGTCTTCAGTCCTTTGTATTGTTTCAATATTCTCTGTAGGGCTGGTTTGGCTGACATGAATTCTTTCAGCCTATTCATGTCATGAAAAAAATTATGCTCTCTTTCAACCAAGATAGATATTTTTACTGGATAAAGTATTCAGGGTTGGCTTCCATTGTCATTTAGAACTGGGAAAAGTTTGGTACATGCTCTTCTGGCTTTCATAGTTTGCATTGAAAAGTCAGCTGTTTTCCTTTATATATAATCTGTTATTTTTCTCTAGCAGCCTTCAGTATCCTCTCTTTGTTCTGTATATTTACTGTTTTTAGTATGATACATCATGGGGATTTTTTGTTCTGGTCATGTCTAGTTGGTGTTCTATGTGCTTCTTGAATCTCTATATGTAAGTCTTTCCTTAAATTTAGAGAAGTTTTCTTCTATAATCTTATTGAAGATCTGTTTAATGCAATTGGCCTAAGGTTCTTCTTCCTGTAGGCCTATAATACATGGATTTGTTCTTTTCATGTTGTGCTACAATTTCTGTATATTCCATTCTTTTTTAAAACAAAATTATTCATTTTTGGCTTAAGGACTCCATATTTTCATCCAGTCTTGATATTCTGTTTTCTGCTTCATTCATTCTGCTTGTGAGGCTTTCTGTTGTTGTTTTCAGTTGTCTAATTGAGTTTTTTCTATTTCATGATTTCATTTCTGTTTGTGTTTTCATCACTATTTGTGTCTCTTTTGTGAATGCAATTTTCTGTCATGAATTGTATTTGATATTTCATTAAGCCACATATTTGTATCTTCTTGAGCTTCTATCACAAGTTCTTTGAGTTCTGTGTGCATGTGTGTGTGTGTGTGCGTGTGTGTGTGTGTGTGTGTTTCTTTAAGTTCTTTGATCATGTTTATAATTGTTCTTGTAAACTCTGAGTCTAGCCATTCCTGAGTGGTTTTCATTACAATGCACTTCTATAGGAGGAGTGGGTCTTTTGCAGGACATGCTCTCTTGGTTTTTCATATTTTTTGTTTATTTGCACTGCCTTTTGGACATATGGATATTTTTGTTGGTTATGTGTCCAGTAGGTACTTCCCTTCAGCTTTTAATTGAATTTTAGTCTATTTATATTGTTTATGGAGCTTGGTTACTTTTTGTTCAGAGTCGTAAGTGTATAGGGTCTGTCAAACAGATGAAGAGCCAAGGAAGATGGTGTTTGGGACCACCTGAGAGGGTGCTTAGCAATCTATACTACAGTGTTTAGCAAGTCTGGTTTAGGATGATACTCCAGAGATATGAAAGAGAAGAAATGGGGCCGGCATTCTTCCTCCTGTTAGAGACAGGCTGGGAAAGGGGGAGAGAAGGTGAGTAAGAGACAGGAATGTGAAATCTGACTTACCAGTGCCCTTGGTTTCAGGTCTGTGGGTCAGTTTAGGAACCAGGATGTTGGAGATGGGGAACCCTGAGAGAGTGCTTAACTATCTGTGATAGAGTGTTTAGTGTCTGAGGTCTGAGACAGGTGAATTGGAGCCTGCCAGGATAGAAGGCCCTCTGGAGTCGGTTTGGGGGATGGTGAGATGAATTCAATGTTAAATTTTAAATACAACTTTTCCTTCCTGCTTCTAATGGTGATCTGAACATACTTTTATATTTTATATTTATTTATTTATCTTAAGGTATATATTTATTGTGAATTTCATACAATATATCATAATCATATTCAGACACCCTCCCCCATTTCCACCCAACATCACCCTCCCCACCAGATTGCAGGGATTACATCATATATGTTCAGTACTATCCAGTCAAGCTCTTGTACCCCCAATGTCCCTAGGTGCAAGTTCATTTGCTGGAGTCTAGTCAGCCTATCTAGGTTTACTCCCTTAAAGATCAGCTTTCTCTCTCATCCAACAATAATTAGTTATCAATAGTTTCTTGTCTGAGGTTGGGGCCTGCTGCCCATTTCTCCAGTTCTTTGCTGAGTTTCTGTCTGGTTGAGTCTATATGGGTTTGGGACATGCTGACACTAATGCTGTAAGTTCATATAAGCAAGTTCCCAGGTGTCTGGAAGACTATTTTTCTTTAGGATCATGCACCAACCCTTGCTCTTACAATCTTCCTAGTCCCTGAGCCATGGGTGGGTGAAGTTTGATATAGGTGTCCTATCCAGGGACTTGCACTACATAGTCTTCTATTCACCTTGGCCAGTTGTGCATTTCTGTGTGCATTGTATTCTTTCTTCACTTTTGGTAACATATGTTATCTGTTGTTTTGTGCTGTGTGTGAATTTATTCCTGCTGTTTATCTTTTAAATAGGCCCAGTAAATGAATCCAAAAAAGACCTCTAGATAGTAACACTCACATTTTATTCTTATCTTTTTCTGTTCAACACTGTAAAATGGTGAAGGGAAGGTCATCCACCACAGCTCACACTCTGTGTCCTGTGAAGGATGCTCAGTTATTATAAAGGATGCAGCAAACAATAGAAAAGCATGGCTTCTGGGGCTGGAGACATAGCCTAGCGGTTAAGAGCACCAACTGTTCTTGCAGAGGACCTGGATTTGATTCCCAGCACCCACATGGCAGCTAAGGACTGTCTGTAACTCCAATTCCAGGAGAACTCCAGTTCCAGGGGAATCCGAGACCCTCTTCTGACCTCCACAGCATTGCACGACACAGGTGCACAAACCTACATGCAGACAGTACATTCATACATGTACAAAAAATTAAAAAAATGAAAAGTATGTTTTCTTCTGCTCCATTGCTATGCTCCCAGCAATAGAAAAGGTGTTCCTGGAGAAAGCAATAACAATGCTAAGCTCAGCAGAAGATTCTGGTGACAAAGGCTAAGCATGAAACACCTGATGGGCAACTGGTGTCTTCCTGAGGAAGCAGAGTTTGTGGACACATAGATGCATGTCTGGTCATGTCCCCTGCAAGAGCAGTCAGCACTCTTAACCACTAGGCCATTTCTCCAGCTCCTGCTCCTCTGCTTTGAATCTAAAGTGTGTCATAGGCTCATGTTTAGATGTGTGAGCTTCAGATGGTGGCATATTGAAAACTATGAGAGAGTACTATCAAGTCACATATAAAGTAAGGCCTGTCAGAATAACACGTAACATTTCAACAGAGAATATGAAAGCCAGAAGAGTTCAGACCCATGACCTATAAGATATTTAAAAACACAAATTCCACCCCAGACTACTATATCCAGCACAACCAATAGATGTGATCAAAGAAAACATTCCATGAAAAATATACTTAAGGAATTTATGTCCAGCAAAACACTCTACTGAGAATATTCAATGGAACACTTTGTTCTGAAAATATTAAACACTCAATAGATGGCCCAAAAAATAAACAAATTGTCCTAGAACAGTTAACCAAAAGAGGTCCAAGGAAACAATGCTACAGTACTAATATAACAGAAATTAAGAAACATTTGGCATAATAACCCTCAATATTAATGGTCTGAAATGTCCAGTCAAAAGACATGGAAAATAATATTCCAAGCAAATAAAGCTAGTTAATTATCAGTGGTAGATAGTCTAATATCTGAAAAAACAGACATTAAAACCCAAACTAGTCAGAAGATATAGGGAAGGCTACTTCATACTCATTAAGGAAAAAAAAAAAAACACCACAAAGATATTACCATCCTAAACATACATACCCCACACAGAATCACCCAATTTCATAAAATCAACTTTGTCATAAAAACAGCTTGGTACTGGCACAAAAACAGACCAGTTGACCAGTGGAATAAAACTGAAGATCCAAACGTGAGCACATACAATTTCAGCCACCTCATATTTGACAAGGGGGCCAAGAAGACACATTGGAGGAAAGACAGCATCTTCAGCAGGTGGTGCTGGCAAAACTGGATTACCACCTGTAGAAGAATGAAATTAAACCCCTACCTCTTACCCTGTACAAAAGTAAATTCCAGATGGATCAAAGACCTCAACGTGAAATCCAAAACTCTGGAGGTGATAGAAGAGAAACTTGGCAGCAGACTACAAGACATAGGCATAGGAAAAGACTTCCTAAATTAGACAGCAGCTGCAAAAGAAATAAGATCGACAATTGACAAATGGGACCTCATTAAACTCAAAAGCTTCTGTACATCAAAGGAAACAATAAAGGAAGTGAAGAGAAAACCCACAGAATGGGAGGAAACCTTCACTGCAGATACATCTGACAAAGCATTGATTTCCAGAGTATACAGGCTACTCAAAAAACAAAGAAGAAAGAAAACAAATGAATCACTCAAAAGATGGAGCAAAGAACTGAATAGAGACTTCACAGAGGAGGAATTAGAGATGGCTGAGAAACATCTTAAGAAGGGTTCACCATCGCTAATAATTAAGGAAATGCAAATTAAAACCACTTTAAGATATCATCTTACTCCAACAAGACTGGCTAGGATCAAGAAAACAAATGATACCAAGTGCTGCAGAGGTTGTGGGGAAAGGGGAACACTCATCCATTGCTGGTGGGAATGTAAACTTGTACAGCCACTATGGAAAGCAGTGTGGAGAACCTTTAGAAGACTCAAAATGAGCTTGCCATTTGACCCAGTCATACCACTCCTGGGTATATACCCACAAGAATCATCTTACTGCAGAGATACATGCACAGCTATATATATAGCAGCTCTGTTCACAATAGCAAAAAGCTGGAACCAACCCAAATACCCCTCAACTGATGAGTGGATAGAAAAAATGTGGTACATGTACAAAATGGAATTCTATGCAACGGTAAAGAAAGACAACAACATAAACTTTGCAGGTAAATGTATGGAGCTAGAAGACATCATGTTAAGTGAAGTAACACAGTCCCAGAAAAACAAACTACAAATGGTATCCCTCATATGTGGATGCTAGTGCCAATAACCCAGTTACAAATATTTCTTGTGGAGAGGGATGCATATTAAAAGAACAGCAACAGAAAAACTGCATCAGAAAACTGACTGAAATGGTGAATCAAGAAAGGAGGGATGGGAGAGGGACACAGATGTATATTCGATTAATGCATATTTAATTGGTGTGAGTTCAACAGGTATCCAGTTTTGCCCAGACTCTGTCTACAGGTTACATGGTGTTTTAGGACTTAGTAAAGGTAAATATGTGTATATTAAACAACATTGGTTTAAAGACTCTGATAAAAACGGTAATGCATCTGAGTTAAACGGAGATATAAATTGCTGTTGTCCACATTTGTTTTACTTAAAATGGCTTTGGGATTGGCACATACAAATGTTCTCTGTAATTTTTCTGTTGTACAGTATCACCTTGTAGCATTCTCTTTCACCTATAGGATGATTTAACTTAAAAATTAGGTTCGCTTCCCAAGTTAATCACATACAGTCACCCAAAACAGCATGGGCGAATTTGATGAAATCTGGGCCTTGATTCCACCCTATAGGTATGTATAATACAACTGCCTTTTTGAGACTCACGGGTCAAAAAACAAGAACCTAAAATAAAAAAGGGGGATACAGATAGATATGAAACCTTTTTGTCAAAAACCTTGCAATTCAAATCTTAAAACTAACTACGGGAAAAGATTTGTATGTTCAAACAGATCAAAATGTCACCAACTTAACGGCTAAGAAAAGATACAGCTTTGCATTGAGTAGGATGTACCAGAAATTGACAGCAGAAAGGTTGGCCAATCTGAACATTGAAAGGAAGAAAGGCCTCGGATTGCTGCAAACATCAAACCCCTCTGTGGATCCTACTTGTAACAACTATTTATAATGAGTCCTAACGAAACTTACCTTCTAGGTGCTGCAAAAGTTTTAATACGAGAGACTTTCTTACCTCCCCGCCCCATAGAACAAAGAGAAATATGATGAAGATGAGGTCGTTCTCCAACTGTAAATTGGAGCCAACTCTTGGTATAGAGGTAATCTTTTTATAAAACCAGTAAAACTGCCTTCTTGAATTGACTAATAGACATAGGAACTGTGAAAAGGATTATTCTCTATTCAGAACCAAATATAATACTAAAGTCTCCTTAAGCTATGAACTTAAGCAAAATATATTAATGCAGGAGCTCTGACATCAGCAATGGATTATTCTACCAAGGAGATGTTGGCCAGGGAATCTAAGCCCCCACAAAATGTAAAGGCTCCTTGCCTCTAAACTGGGATATCTGCAAGAAGAGAGGCGATAAAGCCCTGCTGTTGAAGACCTGATGTAAACATGGGAAAGATGTATTGAGACCACACTTGCAAGTGTACAGATGGTCTCTGGAATACCAGAGAGTGATACCAAAGACCACTAAACCAATAAAGCAAATATAAGTCTCCTTGAGTCAAGCAAGACTCCTCCGTCAGCAGCAGGTACACCTCACCTGCCTGGAAATACTGTGCAGCAGTGGCAGCCATAGGCTTGTATATCCCAAATCTAATTGGCTATTAGCTCTCTCCTTGGAGGAATAACCCATGGCTGATGCCACAAGCTTACATCCTCTAACAGTTAGATGTTATATGCCACAATAAGACCCTGTTATATCTAACAGAAAAAAATATAATTCATGGATTAACATACCATCCAAACATCTGTGTCTATACCAAAGTAACCTACCATAACAATTAGTACTGTTTAGATACCTATATATCTAATTGCTTGTGCTTCATTAGTAGGATTGAAAGCTTATTCCTGGACAAACTGTCAGCCCATGAAAGGAAACAGCCAGAATTGACCAGAGACCATGACAACAGCTCCAGATAAAGTAGACTGTTTTGCTTCTCATCCACCTGTGCCTCTTTTCTAAGCCTAGGGAACAATCTGCGAAAGAGGGGGCATGGTAGAATGTAAGGGCTGCTATTGGTTGTGAATGCTGAAACTACAGCAATGTAATCTGGACACTCATTTGATCAACTTGATTGAACATACAAGCCCCCCCTGCTGGATGGTGAGACCCATGGGCTGTGTCGGTTTTGGCACAACTACTTGCATATTGGTTTTACATGAAGGATGTTTGTACTCATAAATTATTACTTAATGTTAAAAAAATGAAAAAAACTGAGAGAAAGATGCAGGACAGTTATGGCAGAATGCATGGTCTGGGATGGGGTGGGGTGGGGGGAAGGGAAAGGGAAATATGCCTGAACTGAATTGGAAAATGATGTATGAAATACACAAAGCATCAATAAAAAATGAAAATTAAAAATAAAAAAATAAAATAAAATAAGAAACTTTGTTATATCTAAAATCAAATATTCACAGTAATAATGAAAGACTTCAATACCCAACTGTCACAAATAGGTCAACCAGACAATAACTAAATAGAGAAATCCTGGAGCTAATTAACATTATAAATCAAATGGACTAACAGATATCCATAGAACATGGGCTCAAACGACATATAATACAGTTTCTTTCCAGAAGCCCATAGGACTTTCTCCAAAATTGATCATGTATTAGGACAAAAAGCAAGTCTCTGTACCTTTAAGGAATTGAAATATCATTCTATAGTTTATTTGACCACACAAGAATAAAGCTAAATATTAACAACCACCACAGTGGGGAAATTACACAAACTCATGGAAGCTAAAACTACACCACTGACTGACAATTGGATCACGGAGGAAACCAATTTTAGAGTGATCTAAAATTTCATAAAGTTGAAGGAAAATGAGAACATTATTTACAAAAACCTATGGGATAGAGCAAGGCAGTACTAAGAGGAACATTGAATGACTACACCAGAAAATCAGAAACCTTTCCTATAAATAAATTAATGATGCACCTGAAGTTTGTGGAAAGCCAGAAACAAAAAGAGAAAACACCTAAAAATAGCAGAAAAGAGATAAATAAAATCAAGTGTGAAATGAATGAAATAGAAATGACATAAGAAATACAAAAAAAAAAAATCAAAAAACAAGGGCTAAGAAATGAATTGGTGGTAAGAGCACTGGCTGTTAGTGCAGAGGACCCAGCCTGGACTCCCAGCACCCACATGGTGGGTAACAACCATTTGTAACTCCAGTTCCAGAGGCATCCAAGGCTTCTTGTGACCTCCATGAGCATTGTATGGCCCAGGTGCACTCACATACATGCAGACAATAAACTAATACACACAAAATAATAATAACAAGATGTTTACTTCAACTTTTCTTCTTTATGTGTATGTGTGTATTGTCTGCATGGGTGTGAGTCCACCATGTTGTTCAAAGCCCACAGAGCTCAGAAGAAGATGTTGGATCCTGGGAAGCAGAGTTACAGACGGTTGTTACTCTCAATGTGGGCACTGGGAATGGAACCCGGGTCCTCTGCAAGAGCAGCCAGTGCTCTTTACTGCTGAGCCATCTATCCAGCCCATATAATAATTTTATTTTTTATTGAGCATCTGTATATTTCATAGAAGGATTCATATTCAAATTTAGAGTCCCCCTCCATGACCATAACTCCCCATCAGAACTCAAGCATTACTGCATCCATGTTAAGACCTATCTAGTCAAGCTTTTAAACCCAGATGTGCTTCTTTTGAACTTCATCCACTGGAGTCTAGTCAGGACAGTAGAAATTTTAAGTAAAGCAAACTCTCCCTCACCCAACAGTAATCAGTTTCCAGTACTTCTCAGTTCAAGGCCAGCCCACCACCCATTCTCTTGTTCCACTCTGGAACCTTATGTAGTTGGCATAGGTCCCATGCCAATATTTGGGGATACAAATTTTATTCTATAAGGCCAGTTATATTGGTACATGCCTTTAATCTCAGCATTCAGGAGGCAGAGGCAAGGGGTTTTCTCTGAGATCAAAACCAGCTTTGTCTACATAGTGTATTATGGGGCAGCTGGAGTGGGGGTATAGAGAGACGCTTCTTCAAAAAGACACACACACACAAAAAAACCCAAACCCTAGACTCTATAGGAGATAGATAGATAGCTAGATAGATAGATAGAGGATGTTATCTAAATATATTCAATATATTTTATATGAAATTCACAAAAATTAATTTACAAAGGTAAAAAATATGTATTAGATTTTGATCTATTGAAACAAAAATTCCCTTAAGGAGTTACCATAAAGCCTGAGCCCAGATATTCACATATGAAGAAACTCAGCTCTATAGTGTGAATTTCTCTGTGGCACTTGAGTAGTCACAGCTTCACTGTAATAACTACAGTGACACAAAGGAAAAGCCAGATGGTCCTAAGTTCTACACCTGCGTATCAGTCATGTGGTTCCTCTTATTTACTTGAGCATCAAGCAAACTATCTGGTGGTTATCATAGATCCTCAAGTACACATATTCAGGAGCGCTTTATTAAACAGGATGACACTGCCATGCTCTTCAGGTCCATCTCCAGCTCTCTCCTGCCTCTTCCTCCCTCCCCTCCGCGTTACATATCTCCACAATGAGGATTTATCTGACTCTGCACCCTGCTCCTCTTCCTTGTCAGTCAGGCAGGTGTTCTCAGATTATTTCATTCTTAAATATTCACCTCACTTCTTTTCTACTTTTGTGTCCGTTTTATGCTGTCCATCTACTGTTACATACCTGAGGCATCAGACATATCGATTTGTCAAAAATGTTTGGTATGACATGTCTATGCTTATTTTATCCCTAAAACTAAGTCTTAGGAACCCCATGTGCTGGGCTCCCCCTAGTTTCAGTAGGAAGAATTCTTCTCTATGCTTAGAAGTAGAAATCAGAACTTTTTTGTTGTATGTTTTCACACCTGCTCCAAGCCTGACCCAAGCATTCTTCTCTGTAGGTGCTCTTTGCTTCCAATTGGTCACATTGCATTGCTTTTTTTTTTTTTTTTTTTCCTCAAGGGTAAGTTCAGTTGGGGTGTTTTTGAAGCTCTGGAGGCTTGAAATTTTCTTCTGCCAAAAATTTAGAAGTTCTGAACCCTTTAGGGTTTGCACACATCTGGCCAGTTGTGAGTGTTGAAAATTACAGAAAAGCGCTGGGCATGGTGGCACACCCTTTTAATCTTAGCACTCGGGAGGCAGAGGCAGGTGGATCTTTGTGAGTTCAAGGCCAGCCTGGTCTACAGAGTGAGTTCCAAGACAGCTGAGGCTACAAGGAGACCCTGTCTCAAAAAGACGGGGGAGAGAGAGAGAGAGAGAGAGAGAGAGAGAGAGAGAGAGAGAGAAAAGAAAGAAAGAAAGAAAGAAAGAAAGAAAGAAAGAAAGAAAGAAAGAAAGAAAGAAAGAAAGAAAGTTACAAAAAAAGCATTTAAGGGAATGTGCAAATAGTTCTTCATGCATCCTAAACTGGCTGTCATGGAGAAGACAGTAAGAGGGAGCCCATTTCTTTTTTTTCTTTCTTTTTTTTTAATTTTTTTTATTTATTTATTTTTGTATGTGTATGAATGTATTGTTTTGCATGTAAGTCTGTGCACCCATGTCGTGCAATGCCGCGGAAGTCAGAAGAGGGTCTCAGATTCCCCTGGAATTGGAGTTCTCCTGGAATTGGAGTTACAGACGGTTCTTAGCCGCCATGTGGGTTCTGGGGATCGAACCCGGGTCCTCTGCAAGAGCATCGGTGCTCTTAACCGCTAGGCTATCTCTCCATCCCCGGGAGCCCATTTCTTTTAGAGTGACGCCATGCCCCAGTAGCTTCTCTTGTTGGTGAGGGTTCAACTATGAGCAGGCAGGCATGTGCCATCAGCACCAGAAGGAAGCTTGCAGATGCTACCTCAAACATGCAGTTCATAACAGCCAAACCAGTAGCTACATGCTACCTGCTATATGCTACGCTGCCAAGGAGATGCAAAGAGAGCTTATTTAACAAGGAGAAACTACAGGGGAAGTGCGAGAGAACACTTGATGCCAACACTCCACACCCTCCTACTTCAGACTCATGTTCTTATTGAGGTGTACATGCTTTATCTTGAGCTATAAATAATAAAAGTTTGTGCTCTGTTAGATGCTCCATTTTATTGTTATAAAATTTTGAAAACTTGTTAGAACATTATAGTCTGGCCAAAATCAAGATAAATTTATCTGTTGCTTTCCTTTATAGATATATACATTTATAAGGGTGTACCATTTATACATATTTCAAAATAAATAATATTTATTTTAAGTGTAGTGGAATTTAGTGAAAACAAACCTTGAATAAAAACAGATATGGAAGGGCAGAAACCTGGCAACACAAAACCTGCCGTTCTACAGATGTTGTTCCAAAATCCATCTGTCCTTACATCAAATCCTAATCAAGTGGTTTATTTTCCAGTTGAGTCAAATACTGTAGTAGTCCCCCTCCATCTTGGAGACTGTTTTTCGGTCTTTTGATCTAAATATATGCAGTTTCAGGAACTGGTTGACAGCAAGATTCTTCCTATTTTAAAGAAAAGATTTCCAATTTATTTTCTTCTGTCGTTCTAAGTACATGTTCTGTGGCTGGAGGCTGAAGGACATTGTGTATTGCCTCCTTTGGAAAGCATATTTTCATCACTCAGGGATTTCCACCAGATCTTTGTGATATTCATCTACACCACAAATATTTTTTATTCATTCATATTCTTATTAACATTTGATGCTGCTGGTTTAAAAAAAATGAATTTCATAGGCGCCTTCCTCACGGCCGGCATCTTAGCAGTCCGGCTTCTCAGCCTGCACCTTGTTGATATTTTGCTTCTTTAACTCAGACGGTGCCAGGATGGAAGTTTTGTTTGATGCCAGAATGGGAGTTTTGTTTGCGTTTCTCTGCCACGCTTTGGAAATGTGTCCCTTTCTCATGGTGAAGTACATGAGCACTTTGAATGTTAATACACAGACATTTAATAACTTGACTTATAACAGAGCTTTGTTGTGTTTACAGTAAGTAAGTTCTCACTCTGTAGTTTAAATGATCTTGAACTCATGAAAATTATCCTGCATCAGCCTCCTGAGTGCTGGGGTTTTGACACCATGCTTGGCTGTGCCCTACAGACTTCACTGAGTTAGTCACTATAACAAAATGCTTTCTTGCTGTCACTCAGTTGAATATTACAATTTTGTTTTCCAAAAATGCATTGGATGTTTGCACAAAAGTTCATTACAGCATTGCGGGGGGTTCAGATCCCTCTGTCTGTGAAATGTTATCAGGCTATTTGTTCCTTTTTGTATAATTTTCTCAGCATTTTTTATTTACTTTTACAGACTGCTTGGCAGTGAGCTTCACTGGTTTGCTCCTTCCAGATCCCTGTTCTCAGTCCTATATTCTCTCCAGAACAGTATTGCCCACAAAATATTTCCAATGATGAAACCTCCACACAACTGAACCAGTCAGCCCCAGAATAGAACACCCGACATTGTTCTCTGATTTCCATATGTGCACATAGACACATGCATCAGAACACCCAGATACATGCAGACACCACACACCACCACAGATGCTCACACAGCTGTTTACACATATCTAAGCACAACAATATAAATAAAGAAAATTACACACACATACACACACACACACACACACACACACACACACACACACAGAGCCAGGGAGACAGTTCAGGGTATAAAATGCCTCTCATTTGAACATGAGCATCTGAGCTAAGAGCTGTGACTCCCAATACACATAAAGCTGGAATGGTAGCCACAGTGCTGGGGCTGCAGAGAGAGACAGATCCTGCAGACCTTGTGACTGGAAAGTCTCAACCAAATAGTGAAATCCATACTCAGAGACAACTGTCTTAAAATATATGATGGATAGAGGTTGAATAAAACATTTGATGTCCACAAACATGTGTGTATAGGCAAGTCCACCCACAAATATGTGCACAGGTACCTGAGGTACCCACATACATATGCACTGACACACATGTGCACAGGCATGCATACGCAATATACTCACAATATATTTACATATATAAAAAGGTGTTTGTCTTCAATAAAGCTCACAAACAATAAGAAAGAATATCTTCTTCTATACTACTGAAAACCATTTATATTCTGTGAAAAGACTGATGATTGAAGAATATTCTTTGTCCTTTAGAAAAGTCTATTCTCTTATATTTTCCTAAAATTAGTACTTCGTATTATTCATAACACCAAGAATACACATACACACACACACACACACACACACACACACAGCTCTTTCTTATTTCTCACAAGGATGGACTACTTCAAGCTACCTCTTTCTACATGAGTCATGCACAGGTTGTTTTAAATTACTTATTATTTCAAAGAGTGTGTACTTGCATATACTTGATTTTTCTTAAAATACTTTTCAAGAACAAATGAAAACGTAATTATGCCATCAACACTTACATATTTAAAGTTTTAGAGAGTCTAGAAATGGCTTAGGAGTCAACGGTCTAACCAGAAATATAAAGCACTGCTATTTAAAAGTGTTTCATATTATTGTTCTTTCAATTTTTATGAGTCCATTGAAATTATTACATTTTATTCTTCAGCTATTAGTATTGAGCTATATACTTAATATATGTATTTTTATTTGATATGTATTTTCATATAATTTGTTATTTTTAGTATATTTATGATTGATTTCATGAATTCTTTACATATGGGGCAATCTATCATTTGCTTATTAAAATTATTATTTAGATTTTTTTCCAAATATGTATTTGCTGTTGAGGTTGTGTTTAGTCTTTACTGCCATTATGAAGTTTTTATTTGTATTTATCAAACTTTTCCTCTATTTATTTTTGGCTCTAGCAGGAAACTTTAAGTAAATGTAGAGGTCCACTTAGTAATAAGTAGAATACACAATGGCATTGCTAATAGGAGAATTACAGTAACTTCAACTCTATAAGAATGTATCTCCACACACCAAAATTTAAAAATAACTTTGCCTTAACAACCCTTGCAGATCCAGAAACAAACCTTCAGCATTGTGGAAGGAGGCTGGAGGGGAGCAGAGTTTGGTGATTGATTTGGCTTGAATGTAAATATTGGCCTCAGAATTCTTACATTGGGTGTTGGCTTCCCTCTGGGCTGACTGTAAACAACACTGCATCCCTGCAGGCAAACTGATATTTTGCCACAAAACCTTGGAATAGTAGGAATTAAATTACAATTTACAAAGAACTATATGAAAATAAAATTTAAAAAAGCAGACTGCTGCTAAATTGTTTGGTCTTCAATTCAGACTCCTGTAAAGTGGCCAGGAGGCCACTGAACTTCCAGAAGAGGCTCCCCATCCAGTGGCATCTGCCCTTAGCGTACGTCTGAAAGGCAAAGGGCCCCAGGAGGTGGAACCATAGGCTCTTCAAATTCCTGATGTATTGTGTTTAACCTGGTTTTTACTTGGTTATAGACCTCAATTATTTTACAAAAAAGTAAGACCATCTTCCCCTTATTGTTAACTCTTAGAGATAAATTTTTCAGTCTGTATAAACCATTCTGAACTCAATTCCTCACTAACTGGAAGCTTACAACAAGGAATTAAGAACACTATTCCATTTAAAATTTTTGATAAATTACAGTGTTTCACAAATCCAAATCTCACTTGAATTTTTGTGGAAGAATGATATACCACTAACATACTGTTAGTGATTTATGGGGGGATGTTAATATTTTTCTTGTGATAAATCTACAGGGTAGTCCAACAATGGCAGTCTATACTCTGAAGAGGCTGAAACCTCAGTAGTAGCTCAGTCCAATAGCTGGATGACTCAGCAATTTGTAATCAGATTTATAAACACACCAGGCTGCTGAAATTTACTCTTCTTGGAAAACTGTTGTCAATCAGATTACAATTTGTTGTAGGCCACAGGTACTGTTTCCAGGTGGTACTGAAAGACTTGGATAGAGCGCCATACTTCTTCAGAAGCTGGCTGCATGTGTCCTTGCAGCAGTTCTCTCCCCTGACTTTTCCCCTCTGTGGACATCTCTCACAACAGCTGGCCGCTGACTTGCCAGTTTCTGAAGAAGTCAGCTCCCTGAATGGTTTCCCTCCAGCTGGTTCATCTATAAATGGCTGTTCGGATGCTGGAGAGACTGCTCCCTCAGTGGTTACCAGCACTGGCTGCTCTTGCAGAGAACCCAGGATCCATTCCTAGCAGCTGTCTGTGACTCTAGTTCCAGGGGAATCCAACGCCCTCTTCTGACCTCCACGGACACTGGCTGACACGTGCACTTATAGTCATGCCATTGATGCACTCATACGCATAAAATAATAAAATATTTAAAAATAAAAAATGAAAGTGATGTTTTTGAGCAAAATGGCAGGGTAAAGTGACTTCCTCCGCAGGTGTAGAAGATCGCAGGGAAACCACAGGGTCGGAGATCTCAGGGAAACCACAGGAGTAGGAGATCGCAGGGAAACTGCAGGGACGGAGATCGCAGGGAAACCGCAGGTGTAGGAGATCGCAGGGAAAGAGCAGGTGTAGGAGATCGCAGGGAAACCGCAGGTGTAGGAGATCGCAGGGAAAGAGCAGGTGTAGGAGATCGCAGGGAAACTGCAGGTGTAGGAGATCTCAGGGAAACCGCAGGTGTAGGAGATAGCAGGGAAACCACAGGATCAGAGATCTCAGGGAAACCACAGGTGCAGGAGATCGCAGGGAAACCGCAGGTGTAGGAGATCGCAGGGAAACCACAGGGTCAGAGATCTCAGGGAAACCACAGGTGCAGGAGATCACAGGGAAATTGCAGGTGTAGGAGATCGCAGGGAAACCGCAGGTGCAGGAGATCGCAGGGAAACCGCAGTTGTAGGAGATCACAGGGAAACCGCAAGTGTAGGATGTCGCAGGGAATCTGGCCTGTTTGTTCTTCATTGGTAGCTGCTCATCCTCCTTAGAGCCAGGCCTAACGGGTCCTTTGCAGCCTCCTCCACACAATTTCTTCACAAGAGTAGGATATCTGTACACAGACACAAATGGTTTGCTTTTCTGGGCATTTCATTATTCCAAATTTAAAGAATAAATACAAACAGAGGAGTCTTGAGGGTCTCAGACCTGCAGTATAAGATTACAATGTGATCAGACAAGCCTGCGAGGCTTAGAGTTTTCCACGCGGAAACCTCAGTACTGTGCTTACTCATGTAACTTTTACGCTGTCTCCTTCCTCTGGTGCTGTGCTGGGTCTCAAAGAAAATGAACCAATGAACAGCCAGCAGAGGCCAAGGGGGGGGGGGGCACACAGGCGGGGTCTACTGTCTCACTCCATGAAAATGAAAATCCATTGGTCCACTAACTTTTCTGGCTTTCCTGAAGTGGAAGTGAAGGACTTCATAATAAACAGAAGATCGTTACCTTTATTACTCCTCAGTGACCCTGCTTGTTTCTTCATTCTCTTCCACACCCAAATTACAAATCCAGGGTTCTTCTGCATTACCTCCAGCTTCCCAAGATCCATGCATCTCAGTAGCAGCTTCTTACTCCTGTCAGTGTCTCAGTGTAAAATGGCACTAGCCCCAGCCACAATGACAGTCAAGGACCTCTCCTATGAAGTCAGATTCTCTTGATCTCTCTGTTGGTTATTTTGTATTTCTCACAGCGAGGGTGACAGCTGTATAAAACGCTAGCACTGGTTTGCAGATCCTAAAGTCCTTTCTTCACATACTTTCTTTTCTTCCCCATAACAGCTTTGAAAGGCTGGCTGTACGGCGGCAGGGGGGCGGGGGGGGGCTGCTATCATGTTTCATAGATGACAGATTCACTGCCACAGGTGAGTAGGCTGCTAGCATGCTGGCCTCCTACAGTGAAAGGGGCCCACGTTCTGTTCTGTCAGTTCCAACCATCCTGGTCTAGAACAGCTCCACAGTGTGAGAGGGAGTGACTTAGGGAGAGTCATAGAAGTGACTTCGAAAAGGAGGCAGGAGGATCAGAGGACAGAGGATTGTCTACAGTGGGAAATTAGCAGAGACAGTGGGAAGGAAGAAGCTTTCAGTTGCCAAGGTATGTGCTGTGTTTAGGTGTTGGGTCTGTGTATGCTGTGTCTGATTTTTCTGTTGTATGTTGTGTCTTTCAAATTGTTGTTTCTATATGTTGTGTGCATTCTGTGTTTGTTGTGTATATGCGTTGCATGTGTATTATGTTGTGTATGTTGTATGTGTTTATGTATGTGTACACTATATTTGCATATACTGTACGTGTGCATGTGTGTGTGTGCACACAGCTCTTAATAACCCTGTCTTCCTGAGACTCACTGCTGTAACCCACAAAATATATATTGTAAAGTATCTTTTCAGCGACCTATGTAATTACATAGAATTTAAGATGAAATCTAAATTTGATTAAGAAATATTGTATGAAATGCATTCAATAAAATTAACTTTAAAAAGCTTCTAAAAGCCTTTAAAATAAAAAAAAAAATTTGTTGTTCTAAAAAAATTGAGATAGTATGTTCAAAAGCACCTTGCAAGCCAGATAAAAACTCTAGAAAAACAATATTCTGAGGCTGGGGAGATGGCTCAGTTGGAAAGTGCTTGGCACACAAGCATGGGGACCTGGTAGCAGATGTCCAGCACCCTAAGAAAACAGGTGCACTGGAGCACACCTGCACCTCTCCTGTCAGCTCAGCAGGGGCAGAGTAGTCCCTGGGCTGGTTGTTCACATGGCCTGCTAATCAGTGGGCTTCGGGGACTCTGAGAATTCTGATCTCAAAAAAACTATGGAAAAGAGAACACACTCCACTATAACCTCTCACCTGGACAAACATTCACATGCACTTACACACCAAAACAGTTATTTATTTCCATTTTCAGTAGTGTCAACAGAAATCCATGATGCTATAATTAATTCAGATAATTCCCTAAATCTCTCTCTCCTACTCTCTGTCTCTGTCTCTCTGTCTGTTTCCATCATAACCCCCCCCCCACAGACACACACACTCAAACAAGGAATTGTCACTAGGTAGTGGACAATTAAAGTCTCAGCTTTTCTTAAGAACTTGGAGGTCAGTTCATCAATTCCTCTGACCACTGGGAGGCCTCTGCCCTGTCTTCCCACCCACACATGCTCCACGAAGAGGCCCACACTATCCTGGGCTCCCATACATCCTTGCCTCCAACCTCCTTGGAAAACAAAGCCCTGCTTGTTGTCCCTTCCAGAGCATAATCAGTGTAGCCAGTTGGATCCCACATGAATAATTTAACCTCCCAGCAGGGACTGGACAGGATCAGGAGATGCAGCTTTCCAAAATTAATAAAGGCTTTTATAGAGCCATAAAAAGGCATAATTCAATCATTTTAAAAAGGGCACCGAGCATGCTTATTAAAGACTGGGTGCTGCTGAGGTGTGTTTAGAGAGTCCGAGAATGCTCATTCAGCATCATTGGTCCAAACCCAGGACTAGCTTTCCTCCTGACATGTGGATGCCTGACCTGCACATTTAATAAGCAATATTTACTCATGGTCCTTCCCCACTGCTCATGTAGGGAGAACACTCATAAAGAGGGTGATTTAAATAAGGGAAGACTCCCTCTTCCTCATCCTTCTCCTCCTCCTCCTCCTCCTCCTCTTCCTCCTCTTTACCAGCAGCAACCTTAATCTGGAGGAGAGCTGCCTATTTCTGAATACAGGTTATCCTATTTTCTTTACTTTACTTTAGTTCAAGTAATTTTGGAATAGATGGTACTGGTGGCATATTCTTCTTTAAAGAGTGCTGCACAGGAGAATCATGAGAGTTCTCCTTCCCTTGAAAAAGCAGAGTGCCATCTCATCAAGTGTCAGCTTCAGCTTGAATGTTCCACCCTCCTCCAGCTTCCTGGCTGATTCGTGGCTCACGCACCCTGGTCCTCCATGCTCCACAGTAGATCTGCATGCCTGTCTGTTCACAGGCCATGTTATGACTACAAGCTTCCCAGGATAGGACCAGATAAGCCACACCATCCTTGAACTATTGGTGTCCTGAAGAAGAGGCCCACAACAAAGAATGGACAGAAGCTGAAAGACACTGCCTTATAACATGGAAAACAGGACCTTTCGCCCTTCCTGGAGGTTTCCCCGTCATAATGCACATGGTGAATCAGTGCCAGCAGCGGCTTCCCCTGTGCCATCATTAAAACCAATTTTCTCATTTGCTATGGCTCCAAATTTTCAGGTGTTAAGTTATTTCTCTCCCTATACTTTGGGAGGGACAGAAAGCAGGGGATAGCATGAGGACATGTTAGAACTTGTTGCATGACTCAAGAGAGCCAGTCTCAGGCTTCAGAAGTCTGAACAGCCTTTCCCTGACCTATCTCTGAAGTTGCTATTTACTAAGACAAATGTCTCAGAACTGCCACAGTGCATGAATTTTTGCAAACAGCACATAAATAAATAACCAGCTGTGAGACAGCATGACTCTCAGAGACTCCTCCAACCCTTAAGGCTCCCCTTGTATTTCACTCTCCTGATTTCTTCCCAAAGAACAGAGGAGGAAAGTCTTAGGACACCACA
This sequence comes from Rhizomys pruinosus, assembly GCA_009823505.1. Classification (NCBI taxonomy): domain Eukaryota; kingdom Metazoa; phylum Chordata; class Mammalia; order Rodentia; family Spalacidae; genus Rhizomys; species Rhizomys pruinosus. Next base: position 4,125,272 of record VZQC01007402.1, on the reverse strand, counting down.
GGTACTAAGTGATCTGCGCCTTTGCCTAACCTCAAGTGACAAAGTGCTGGTCCTCATACATCACAGTCTTGCCCAGAGGATTAGGTCACATTGGGCCAAGATTTTGCTAATGAGATCATGCATAATCAATAAGGGTCAGCTGATGCCTTGTCAACTCCATCAGTGTCAGTAGGGGGCTGAGGCAAGGCAGCCACTAGAAGCCTGTCAGAGCCTCAGAACAAGAAGAGATGGGCAGCACTGGATGGGGCTACTGGCCCTCCATACACAGCCAGTTCTTAGAGCAGGAGATCTTCATACATTCATTCATGGATGTTCCCCTTGGTGCATTCTACAGAGAGCTAGGGTGTGTCAGGTGGAAGCAGCTCTGCTCCTGTAGCAGAGGAGAGAAAACAAGAAACAGCAATATGTGTATGCACAGGCCACTGACGATGCTGAAAGGATAAAAGGAAAGTGATAAAGACACAAGAGAAGAATGAAGAATAAGAGAAAGGAATCAAAGTACAGGAGACCAAGCAGAAAGTAGGCCAGGAAGGGAGGAGGAGGAGAGGGGGGAATGGGATAGGAGGGAAGAGGAGGTGGGGAGGAAGGAAGAGAAGATGGGGAGGAAGGAAGAGGAGAGGGGGAGGAAGGAAGAGGAGAAGGGGAGGAGGAAAGAGGAGAAGGGGAGGAGGGAAGAGATGGGGAGGAGGGAAGAGGAGAAGAGGAGGAGGGAAGAGGTGGAAAAAAATGGAACGTGTATCAGCAGTAGCAATGTACTGAAGTCTAGATGGCAACTGACATGGGGTACATGAATAGAACATGAAACCAGCAAAAAGGGGTTCTGTCACTTTTTCAGTATATTTTGTGAGGAGGGGGATTTAAGAATGTGTACTTTTCTATATACTGGTTGCAGTTCAGGCAACACTATAATATTTCAGAGATACAAATGGGTGAGAAAATATGAAGAAGTCCATGGTTATTTAAAATCATGCATGGGGGCTGGAGAGATAGCCTAGCGGTTAAGAGCACCGACTGCTCTTACAGAGGACCTGGGTTCGATCCCCAGCACCCCCATGGTGGCTAAGAACCGTCTGTAACTCCAATTCCAGGAGAACTCCAATTCCAGGAGAATCCAAGACCCTCTTCTGACCTCCGCGGCATTGCACGACACAGGTGCACAAACCTACATGCAGACAGTACACTCATACACATATAAAAATAAATAAAATTTTAAAAAGTACTTTAAAAATAATAAAATAAAATCATGCATGGTACGTAGGTCATATAAAGGCTGTGGGAGACAGGAGACAAGCATTGGGGCTTGTAGTGCTGATAAAGGATGGGTTATTAGAATAGATTTTCAGAGGCTGCCACACCAAGTAAGTGTGGGAATTGTTGAGCGAATTCCTAAAGGGAGAGAGAAATCACTGGGCTCTCCAGGTGACTGGGATACTGTGGTAATCATGGGGCTCTCCAGGTGACTTGGGACACTGGTGTAATCATGGGTCTTTCTGGATGATTGGGGATACTAGGCAGGGGCTTGAACATGCATTCATGTCTGTGTCTATGGTATATCAAGAATGGCAACACAGCCAAGGTGGAATTCAAGGATCATAAAGAAAGGATCACATGAGATCTTTTTGGGGTATTGATAAGTGAGTTGTGTTCCTTGAAGACTCTTCCTTTGAATGAGATGAGAATCCATTGGATCCTTTGTGCAGATTGATTGCATTTTAACCCTAAGCCTCAGACACTATGATTAGAACATTCTGGGAGGAGCCTGGCAATAAGAAGAGTGAGGGAGAATGATCTGGCCACACATTATCAGAGCAAATGCTACACTGATGCACAGCTTACTCCATGGACACAAACCCTGATAAGCAGCACTGGAAAATTTTCTAAAGAGGTACAATTTTGAATACCGTCTTTAATTATTATTGGTTAGGAGAAGGCAGGAGCTTGTCAGTCTCTTCCTTTCCCATTTGAACTGAAAGACTCACAGCCAACATTGCCATGCCTCAAGCCATCCTGCTGGAACTCCTGAAGTGAGCACATATTGAAAAACCCCCAAACCATTTCCAGAGTCATCCTGGAGCCTCAAGACATTTGAAGCTAGGGGGAACATTTATTCATCAACATAGTTTTTAATTGTGGAAAGACATTAATATATATGATACCCTGGGTTTGGGAGATGGTTCAGGGTTGTGAGGGCCTAAGTTCTAATCCTAGCACTCAGGTGAAATCCAGCAGGGGTCACACACACACACACACACACACACACACACACACACACCGTAGCACTGGGGGCAGAGACAGGTAGAGACCTTGTACCTACTGTCCAGCTGGCCTGGCCAAAATGGCGTAATAATATTCATGGTGTGAGAATTAAAGACTTAGTATCCTCCTCTGGCTTTTACATGGGCCTACACATGTACACATGTACTACACACACAGATACATACAGACACACTAATGACAAGCAGAGCGTATATACACACTACACACAAGAAGAGTACATGTACACATATATCACATACACACACACATGGCAGATGGGAGAATTCTTCGGCTTTTTATTTTTAATGCTGTTCTCATTTTTGCAAGGGCACCTTCTGCTAGTGTCCCCTGTCTACCCACCTAACTCAGTTTTAAAGCTCTTCTTGGCTTATGCATACACCTGACTTTTACATCCTGTCATTCTGTTGTGGCTTGCCACGTTTTGTATCCTGGGTTCCATCATGGTGATGGTAGTCCATCACAGCTTTCAATTAGATGAAGCATTCCCTGGGTTTATGTGGCCCTTGCTTTTGAGGACCACTGTTGATAGCATCTTTGGTTCAATTTATGGCATATTTTATATTCTTAAAGACAGACTTTTGAAATTGTGCCTTAACTTTTGAGCTGCTATTTCTCACATATGCCCTGAGGAACATTTCTTATTGGAAAATGTTATGACCAGTCGACCTTAAATACTTGCTGATTTCTTTCTTACATGTACACTTGGCTCTGTCCCCAGACAAGGTCCAGAGTAAGTTCTCGCATTGGTGGTCAAGACCAAGCTGTAAATGGAGCTATCCTTTCTCTACATGCCTTGTGGTACCTCTGCAGCTCAGAGGTGATAGCCTCTCCTTACAAAGGTATTCAGTTTATATTTGCTAAGTCCATCTTAGTTGGAAAATTTAAAATGATTTTCACCTCATCTATATCTCGGGCACATGGACTGACAGCAGCAGGTTGAGAATACTTACCAACTATCATTTAATTTAGGCTTTTTTGCATTGGAGCATGCTAGACACCTTTATCTTCTCAGACATCATGCCCTTTCTTTTCTACAGAATTCTTAGCAGTCAATTTTCATCTGGATTTTAGAAATCTTCCCTGCATTTTTCCAGGGTGTCAATCATGTGTGGTCAGCAAAGTGGCCATCAACCTCAAAAGGGCTGGCCACTGAGTCTTCTTTTGACGGTGTCCTTCTATTCCTTTGGTTCTCCATCCCAGAGAAATCTTACCACATCGACACTGACTCTGTCATTTTGTCTTGCAGAGTTATCCAGGCCTAGGTTTGTGAAGAATGTGTGTCATGAATGTGGTTGAAAGCAAGGAGAGCAGTGAATCTGTGTGTGGTTCATCACGTGTTCTTCCTACCAGAGGTAAGGCCTGAAGGCACAAAGGCGCCAGACAGTGTTTGTATGGCAATTAACTGACTTATGTAACACATAATCACACTTCTGTAACAGTAATAAATGCCACATTCAAAATCCTTTAATAAATTTTCCCTTTTAATGTATTATCACGGTACATCATTGTCTTCTTAAGACAGATTAATAATTACCAGATCGTCACAGGTGTTCTATATTGTTTTAGGTTGTTCCTGTCATATATGGACTAGAATTCAACTTGAAGACCCACATTTTGACAGGACATTGAAAGTTCAGGGCATCTGTTTAGAACCAATGTCCTGAAAACCCTAACATAAGGAGAATAATTGAAGTATGGAGTCATTCACCAAGGAAAACAAGCAAACTTTTCAAATTCTGTAAGGCTGTCGTTTGGAAATGATAGAGGTATATTGCAACATACCATAAGTCTCTCATCCATCACTTCTTCATTCATTCTTCCTTCTGAGATTCAGGATAAGATGATCTGTTCCAGGCAGTCATTTAGGTTCCTGACTTATGAAGGGACATCTTAAGACCAGAATGAAAGGAGACAGTGCCTCCCTTCTAAGCCAAAGAGCCAGAGGGATGTTATCTGAGGACACAGGCTACTATTGAACTTTTCACCTGAAAGATGTTTTATTTGAGCATTTCCCCTGGGTCATTCTTCTTGTTAGGTTGAGAATAGACTGTGATTGGACAAAGGTAATAGGAAGACATTCAGATAGGACCTTGGCAGCAAATCAGAGGGATGATGGTAAGACCACAACAGCAGCAGGAAAGATGTTTTGCATGGTTAAAGAGGGACCACAGGGCAGAAAATTTAGGATCAGGTCCACAGCCTGGGAAGAAGAGTCAGATGGTCCTTATACCACTGTTAAACAGCATTTGGGGCAAATTTTTTTTTTCTTTTCCTATTTTTCACCAGTCTCATGTATGTGAATAGCATTAGCTTGCCATATGCAAAACAAAGGCAAAATACATACATTCAGCTCCCATGTCTCAGCTGAGCTCCATACCCCTGTGACAATCATCAAAGCCTAAAATAAAATAGTTTTTCTAACAATATAGCAATAAAACTTTGGCCATTTCCCAGCGAAATCATATTTATTAGGAGAATGTGCAGATCGTTTACTTCTCTCTAGTAGTAGACTGAACACAGAGGTAGCTTAGACCCATGTAACTGTAGGGCATTACCTACCAGTGGAACACGGACACTGCAGTAAATACCTAGCTCTGTTTCCCCTTTGTGAGCTGGAGATGGCCCTTTCTCATGTGCTCGCCCTGAGAATGGATAATGTCCTGGGCATACACTATGCCTTCCCTTCACTGTTTCCTAGCTGACCTGCCTCAGAACTGCCTTGCTTCCCTATCTTTCCTGCCTCCTCTTCTTCCCTGTGCCGCTCATGGACTCACACCAGTCCTCCCACTTTACTCGCTCACGTGTAATCTCTCTGTGCTGTACTGCTGACTTCTGTAGGTTCTCTTTGTTCTTCTGTGGTGCATGTAAACCCAATTGATTTCTCACATGATAGCAGATTGGGAGCCATTGTATAAAGGAAGGGTCTTAATCTCAGTCCTAGAGAGGGAGGGAGAAATAATTCCAATTTGACCTGAGTGGGTTCCTAAGGGTTCGCGTGGGTATTAAAATGCCAAATATGGGCTAGTTGTACAGTTCACTTGACAAATTGTTGGCTTAACATTTAGAAAGACCTGGCTTAGAGGCATTGATAGCATCATATAAGCCTGACTAAACTAGTAATCCTTGGACTCTGGCTGTGGAGGTCAAAGGAACTTAAGGTCAAGGCCAACCTTGGCGACTTAGTATTTAAAAAAATGAAATCCAAGCAGCTATGTCTAAAATAAACCAAAACAAAGTCCCAAAGCCCCAAGGCATAGGAGAGAGAGGGAGAGAGAGAGATAGAGTTTAATCACACCATGATGCCTTTGGGAGGTGATTAGCCTTGAGTTCATCACTACAGAGGACCTATAGCCAGAAATTCATACTCAGTTATGGACTTTTCCAATATTATGTGATAAAACAAACCTATTTTTTAAAAAAAATAAAGATCATGAGAATCAGGTACTTTTTTTCTAGCTAGACAAACCAGACAGCAGCAGAACTATTTCATTCATTCATTATGAAGATACTGAAAACGACGATAAAAGCATTATGCTTTCTCCTGAAGTCACTCATCCCAGTGTGTACTTAGCTGACTTCCAGACAGACAGAGAAGGCACTCAGAAGACCAGTGGCCTGTGGGCATGGAATCACTAGATGGCGGGAACTGCACTGCTCTTCCCGTCTGCACTCAAGACTACTGTGGGGGCAGCAAGTGGTCCCTGAACTCTTCAGTGATGATGTTTTCATATTCTTTGCTGATTTCTTCACTTCATCTTTGAGTTCATAACTCATTGCAAGAACAGTCCCCATTTGCCCTGCTGCATTGTGGGGTTTGGTTTCACTGGATTTACAGCACAGCATTTCTAGTTTATTTCTTTATTTTCTTATTTTTTTGCACATATATATATATATATATATATATATATATATCATATATACCAAAAGTATGACTTTGAAAATAAACTGTATGCTAATTTTAAAATATGTNTATGTTTGTACAAGATTACATTACAAATCAAATCTAGATCCATGTCCCTCTCTCCACCCCCCCACCCGACCAGAGCTCACAAATTCTGCCAAACACATTTTTCATCTTTTTCTCAGACTTTCTCAAAATTCTTGGTGTAGAAGATGACTGTTTTGAGCAGAAGTTCACCATTTCAGGCAGTTCTGTTGTTGTCGTTGTTGTTGTTCTTTCCAATATGCATCACTCACAACTACTTGGACAAAAGCTCAAGGATCCCTGCACAAGAAATACTTACAACTAAGCAATTGGCACTAGCATCCACAGATGAGGGATACCATTTGCCTTTTGTTTTTCTGAGACTGCATTACTTGTTACTTAACATAATATCTTCTAGTTCCATCCATTTACCTGCAGAGTTCATGATGTCATCTTTCTTTACTGCGGCATAAAACTCCAAATTCTTTAGATGGACCATATTTTCTCTGCCCACTCCTCAGTTGAAGGACAGTTGGGTTGGTTCCAGCTTTTTGCTATTGTGAACAGAGCTGCAATAAACGTGGATGTGCATGTATCTCTGCAGTAAGATGAGTTTTGTGGATACATACCCAGGAGTGGTATGACTGGGTCAGGTGGTAAGCTCATTTTGAGTCTTTTAAGGGTTCTCCACACTGCTTTCCATAGTGGCTGTACGAGTTTATATTCCCACCAGCAGTGGATGAATGTTCCCCTTTCCCCACAACCTCTCTAGCACTTGGTATCATTTGTTTTCTTGATCCTAGCCAGTTTTATTGGAGTGAGATGATATCTTAAAGTGGTTTAATTTGCATTTCTTTAATTATTAGTGACATTAAGCAATTTTTAAGATGTTTCTCAGACATCTCTAATTCCTCACTTGTGAAGTCTCTGTTCAGCTCTTTGCTCCATCTTTTGAGTGATTCGTTTGTTCTTTTTTGTTTGTTTGTTTGTTTTTCTTTGTTTTTTGAGTAGTTTATATACTCTGGAAATCAATGCTTTGTCAGATGTATCAGCAGTGAAGGTTTCCTCCCACTCTGTGGGTTTTCTCTTCACTTCCATCATTGTTTCTTTTGATGTGCAGATGCTTTTGAGTTTAATGAGGTCCCATTTGTCAATTGTCAATCCTATTACTTGCTCAGCTGCTCTCTGATTAGGAAGTCTTTTCCTACACCTATGTATTGTAGGTGGCTGCCAACTTTTTCTTCTATCACCTTCAGAGTTTTGGGTTTCATGTTGAGGCCTTTTATCCATTTGGAGTTGACTTTTGTATGGGGCAAGTGGTAGGGATTTAACTTTATTCTTTTACAAGTGGTAATCCAGTTTTGCCAACACCACTTGCTGAAGATGCTGTCTTTCCTCCATTGTCAAATATGAGGTGGCTGAAATTGTATGTGCTCAAGTTTGGATCTTCAGTTCTGTTCCATTGTTCAACAGGTCTGTTTTTGTGCCAGTACCAAGCTGTTTTTATGCCTATATCCCTGCAATATAGTTTGAAGTCTGCTATAGAGATCCCCCCCCCCCCTGTATTTCTCTTTTCACTCAGGGTTGCTTTGGCTATTTGGGGTCTTTTGTTTTTACAAATGAAATTAAGGACTTTTGTTTCCAAGCCTGTGAAGAAACTATTGGGGATTTTAATTGGGATCACATTGAATTGGTATATTAGTTTGGGTAGAATGGACATTTTTACTATGTTAATTCTCCCAATCCATGAGCATGGGAGGTCTGTCCATCTTCTGATGTCTTCTTCAATTTCTTTCTTCAGGGGTTTGCAGGTTTTTTTTTTTTTTTTTTTTTTTTTTTTTTTTTTTTTTTTTTTTTTTGTTNTATCTTATTGTTTTTGAGGCTGTTTGGGAAGTTCTCCTTGAATTCCTTCTTCAGTGGTCTGTGGTTGGTGGAAAGAAAGACTACTGATTCTCTAGGTTAATTTTTGTATCCTGCCACTTTATTGAAATTCTTAATGGTTTCTAGGAGCTTTATGGTGGAATTTTTAGTATCCCTTAGGTAAACAATCATATCATCAGCAAAAAGGGATAGCTTGGCTTCCTCTTTCTAATTAGTATTCCTTTAACTTCCTTTTCTTGCCTAATTGCCCTAGCAAGTGTGTCAAGCACTATATTGAAGAGGAGTGGTGACAGGGAGCAGCCTTGTTGAGTTCCTACCTTTAAGGGGAATGCTTCTGTCTCTTCTCTATTTAGGATGCTGTTAGCTGTGGGTTTCCTGTATATGGCTTTGATTACATTGAGGAATGATCCTTCCAAGCCCATTCCTTCTAGGATATTAAGCATGAAGGGATGCTGGATTTTGTCAAAGGCTTTATCTGCATCAATTGAGATGATCATGTAGTTTTTGTCTTTCAGTACATTTATGTGTTTTATGACATTCATTGATTTTCATATGTTGAACCATCCCTTTATCTCTGGTATGAATCCAACTTGGTCATGATGAATAACCTTTTTGATATGGGTCTGTATGCAGTTTGCAACTATTTTGTTGAGAATTTTTGCATCTGTGTTCATTAATGAGATGAGTCTATAGTTCTCCTTTTTGGTTGTATATTTGTCTGGTTTTGGTATTAGAGTGATGCTGGTTTCGTAGAAGGAATTTGGGAGATTTCCCTCTCTTGAATCCTTCTGAACAATTTGAGTAATAATGGTTGTAAGTCTTTTTGAAATATTTTAAAGATTCTCCCAACTAAAAAAGCCCATCTGGGCCTGGGCTTTTTTAGTTGGGAGGTTACTTATTAGATCTTCAATTTCTTCATATATTATGTGTCTCTTTAAGCTGTTGATCTTTTCTTGGTTAAGCTTCAGTGAATCCCAGGATTTCAGATATTTGTCCATTTTTTCTAGGTTTTCAAACAATAGAGTATAGGTTTTTGAAGTATTCCCATATGATTGTCTGGATCTTTTCATTGTCTGTTCTGATGTTTCCTCTTTCATCACAAATTCTATTGATCTGGAGTTCTTCTTTATTTATTTTGGTTAACTGGGCTAGAGGTCTATTTATCTTGCTTATCCTTTCAAAGAACTAACTTTTGGATTCATTGATTTTTTTTTGTATTGTTTTCTTTGTTTCTATTTCATTGATTTCTGCTCTGATTTTTGTTATTTCTTCCTGTCTGTTGTGTTTAGGGTTCATTTGTTGTTGTCTATTGAGTGTTTTTAGCTGCAGTGCTAGATCATTCACTTGTGCTCTTTCTGTTTTTCTGAGTAGGCACTCAGAGCTATAAACTTCCCTCTTAGGACTGCTTTTAAAGTATCCCATAAGTTTTTGTTGTGTTGTATTGTCAGTGTCATTCATTTCCAAAAATGCTTTTATTTCTTTCTTTAGTTCTTCCTTGGCCCATTCATTACTCAGGAGAGTGTTGTTTAGTCTCCATTTGTTCTTGTAGATAGTAGTGCTTATCCTGGTGTTGATATTGAGCTTTATTGCAGTGTGGTCTGATAGAATGCATGAAATTATTTCAATCTTTTTGTATTTGTTGAGTTTTTTCCTGTGTCCCTGTATGTGGTCTATTTTGAAGAATGTTCCATGGGGTGTTGAGTAGAAAGTGTATTGTCTGGAATCTGTGTGGGATATTCTGTAGATGTCTGTGAGGCCTGTTTGGTGTATTGTATCATTCAGTCCAGATGATTCTCTGTTTATTATTTGTCTGGTCAATCTGTTCAAAGGACTTAGTGGGATATTGAAGTCCTCTACTATGAGTGTGCTGGAGTTAATCTGTGCCTTGAGGTCCTGGAGAATTGTCTTTATAAAGTTTGATGTGCCACTTGTGACTAGAGGGAGATCCTGTCTCAAAAATACCAAAAAAATTCTCTTTCTAGGTGCCTGATGATAGTTAATTCCTTTCTTTTGTCCTTTGGATTGCTTCAAGCATTCTCTGAAGGGTTGTTTTTCTGGACATGTATTCTATCATCTTGTTTATGTCATGGAAGATTTTTCCCTCTCCTTAAACTATAATCGATATTTTTTTCTGGGTATAATAACCTGGGTTGACTTCTATAGTCATTTAATACAGGGAATGCTTTGCTACACGTTCTTCTTGCTTTCATAGTTTGCACCGAGAAGTCAGTTGTAATTCTGAGGGGTTTCCTTTTATATGTAACTTGTTGTTTTTCTCTTGTGGCTTTCAGAATTTTGTCTTTGTTTTGGGTGTCTAGCATTTTAACTATGATATGTCTTGGGGAGTTTCTTTTCTGATCTTGTCTGTTTGGAGTTCTATGTGCTTTTTGTATTTGTATAGGTTTGTCTATTTTAGTTTGGGGAAATTTTCATCTATTATTCTGTTGAAGATCTGATCAATACCATTCTTTTGGGATTCTTCTCCTTCCTCTATTCCTATGATGCAGAGGTTTGATCGTTTCATAGTGTCCCATGTTTCCTGGTTGTTCCACTTTTGTGTATTTTTAAATTTTTCATAATCTTTACTTGAGGTTTTTAGTTGTTCTGTGTTATCTTCCAGGTCTGATATTCTTTGTTCTGCTTCCTCTATTCTACTTCTGAGGCTTTTGCCATTCCTTTCCTCTTGATTGGATGAGTGTTTGATTTCCTTTTCCATTTCATCCTGTGATTTCTTTAGTATTTCCACTTCCTTTTTTAGCTTCTCTATCTTTTTCTGTAGCTCCTTGCTTCTCTGGTTGGTTTCATTTTTCGGTGTTTCTACTTCCTTCTGGTGTGGGTGTGTAATTCTCTCTCTCCAGGTCTTTCTTGAGTTTTTAATTATCTCTCCTTATTTCTCTGACTTGTTTTGTATATTCTTTGATTTCTTTGAGTATGACTGCAATTGTTCCTCTAACATCTGTGTCCTGGACCATCCCCAGGGGGATCCCACTGTAAGAATCTCTCACAGGGTTGGTAGAGCTTGGCATGGAATTATCCTGCACCTTTCCCATGTTGTCCCTTTGTCATGTCCTTGACATGTGGGTTTCCCTTTTTTCCTGTATTCCTGTGCAATTCACAAATGCCTCTTCACTATGTTGAAGGCTTGCTTTGCTTGCCTCCTTCAGATGCCTTCTTTTTTCCTCCTTGTTTATAGAGTGTTTACTTGTCTAGGTTTCAGGCTTTCAATTTTGTTTATATATTGGAAGTCTAACTTACTCTTCCCTTTCTGTTCTGAAGGTTCTCCAAAAAATCCACTTGGACACTCCATCAGCAATTCCAGTTTGCAGGGAGGGAGGGGGATATGCCTTGCTTAGCCTGGACCCCAGTACTCTGTGCTTCAGGTGATCCTGGGAAGTCCTCAATCTAAGCTTTGTGCACTCAAATCTCACAGTGGCAACAGACCCACCTTAATACCAGCTAGAAGGGTGACTGTGCCCTGACAGCCACACAAGACAATGATTTAACTATCCAACAAACCAAGGAAACAATTATCCAATAACCCAGAGACAGATCTATCCAACAATTTGCCTAGCTGAAGCACCTGGCTCCTACCTGTGCTTCAGGTGGTCCTGGGAAGTCCCTGATGTACTCTCTGTGCTAGTTTAACTTAACTCAAGTCCTAGTTTATTTCTATTTCACACATCTTCCAGTTACCAGGACTTTGACTTTGAATCGAAAAAGTTTCCCGAAGATGTACACTCTTTGGCGTTAAGTTTAAGGATAAAATATAAAGCAACCAAAGCTAAAATGAATGTTTATCAATGTGTTCCTCAACTCCCTTCATTCTGTCTCACCTTCCACTGTATGCCAGCCCCATTTGGATTCCACAGAAAGGAAGGAATTGTAAGTGGACAGACAGGAAAAATCCACTTCTTAGGAATTTGTTATGCTTGGGTCTAAGTAAATGATCTCTATGAACTGCCGGAACTTATAAAGCCAGTAATTAAGGAACTGAGCAGGGCTTTTCAATGTCAATGTTAATTACTCCTCTATTTTCAATAGAATTTCTGTTAATTTTGGACAACTATACTGTTTGAATTTAGACCCTTTCACCCACCTGTATTCTTCTAGGACCCTTTGCCTAAATTAATGTACACTATAATACATGTATATGTATATATGCATATGTGCGTGTGTGTGTGTGTGTGCATGTGTGTGTGTGTGTGTTTGTGTGACTTCCCCCTACCCCAGCAGCCATTTGTTACAGATAGTTCCTCAGGTAGGGTTGGAGTTTTATACCCAGTTCTCAGTGTTCTCACTAGGATTTTTGTCTGGCTTGAGCTTATTTGTAAATTCCTCAAAATATAAAAATCAACATACCATGTTATCTACCCATGCTACCCTTCAGCATGTACCCCCAAAATGCTGTGCCTATTGCAGACACCTGTTCATCCACTTTCGCTGGCGCCTTTTTCATAGTACAATAAATAGGAATACACTAAACATTCACCCTGTTAATGATTAAGTTACCTGCTCTTCACTTCAAACTCCATCATTCAATTCTGCTTTCTCTTAACTTTCATGTTCTGGCTTCCTGTCTCTTCCTGTGTTGTTAGAGGCTCCTGTTTCACTTGCCTATCAGATGGAGATGGGGAGTTTGGGTATTATTATATTTTGACAGCAGACTTTCATTTTGGAGAATTTTTGTTCTATTTCTACAGTATTTGAATATATAGGAGCGGAGGATATGCCTGCAGACACCTTCCATCAGACACTCTGCTGTTTCTTAACAGGAGAAAGTTTCGAATGATTGTTCTTTGGTTTCTCCTTTTCATAACTGTAAGTCTTTTTTATTTTTTTTAATTTTTTATTTATTTCTGTATGTGTATGAATGTACTGTCTGCATGCAAGTTTGTGCACCCGTGTCGTGCAGTGCCGCGGAGGTCAGAAGAGGGTGTGATTCCCCTGGAACTGGAGTTCTCCTGGAATTAGAGTTTCAGATGGTTCTCGGCCACCATGTGGGTGCTGGGGATAGAACCTGGGTCCTCTGCAAGAGCGGTCGGCGCTCTTAACCACTAGGCCATCTCCCCAGCCCCTAACTGTAAGTCTTAAGCACCATGTTCCACCATTGGAAGCAATGATCAGGATGAATTCACCACTAGAATTTGGGTGCAAACGAAGACTTCTGTTCCCATGCTTTTGGAATCCCAATTTCTCTAGGCACGTTATATGTTCTCGAAGATTTAAAGGTTTCCTACTAGCATTTCCAAAATTGTACTGGTTTCTTATAATCTAACAGCTAGTTCTTTTTTTGTGTGTAAGTTAACTGGATTTTTCCCTTACCCTGCTTACTTGTAACCAAAAATCTCTAACCGAGCCTGAGTAGTGTGTATGGACTTTTTATTGTGACCTCCATAGGCCTTGGGCCTAGGGGCATTGTAAGAATGTTTATTTAATGAGTAAATGAATTAAATAGACTTTTAGTATGAGAAGAAAGATGACAACGCATAACTACATGTTCAGGCAGAGCTGACAACAGACATTATTTGCCCTACTTTTCATTGGAAATTATTCTTGTTTTTCTCTCCTTTTCCTTGGTCTGGTCTTGCTTTTCAGTTGTAATTTGCTTTAAAGAGAGTATGGCCATGTTTCTTTGAACTGAAACTATCCAGCAATTTATAGCCAAATTTAAGTTTGGCATAACAGGCTTAATGCTCAGCTTTCCATCTGTGTTCTGTGGTTGGCAAAAATCCAAGGAAACTTGGGATTTTATGCTCCTGAATTTTATAAACCAGAAATCACAAAGGTATTGGAATTGTATTTCTTAGCATGAACCATTTCATCTTGTGCATACAGAATATCAAATCGGACTGTGGTGTAAGCAGCTAGGGGATTCATGCTACTTTCTCCCTTTGGAAATCTTCTTATTTGAGAAGCAATGTCTGTAGAAAGTGATGATAAAACAGAAACAACAGCTTACCTTCTTCAACACTCCCAGCTTGTCAAGCTGTTTTCATTTGGATTCCTCGTGTTATCTTTGTAGAGGCACCAGAGTAGTCAAGGGTTTATTTTATTATCACTCTGTATTTTAGAAAGGTGGAAAAGGATGCTAAGATCCCAGTCACTCCCAAGATCTTGATGCAAAACTGGGACCCTAAGTGACGGTTCTGTCACTCTGCTGATGGGTACATCAGCAGAAGGAAAATCCATGCTTTCATTCATTATTTTAATATAAAGCTTTTATTGTTTTTTGAGAATTCCATACATGCAGACAATGCACTGTGGCCATATTCACCTCCAGTCATCCACCTAACGCTCCTCCTCATGCCTACCTCCTCTTCCATTACTGCACCAATCTCATGTCCCTTTGGGTTTCCATAACTCACTGTGTCTAATTCGTGCTATTCTGGAGTCAGGTGAGTAATTATTGACTAATTGGGAATGCCAGAAAACCCAATTCGGCTATTTCCGAAATCTCAACCAGGCACATCCTGAACACAGGCAACGCTGAACTCAATGGAATCCCTATGCACCATGACAGTGGGGAGCAGGTGAGTACTTCTTTATAGAGCATGTGACATCTTCATCTTCTGAAAGAGTGTCCTTCTATGCCAGTGCATCTAAGAAGCCTGTTTTCTCCAAAAAACTTTATTTCAGAGTCATTGTCAATAAAGCCTCTTTTCTTCACACCATTCCCACCAAATTCAAGGTCATGTCAAGGGCACAGCCTCTTCCTGTGATCTCAGTGCACCTCGTCCTTGCTTTACCTCTGTGTCCCAATTACCATAAAACCTGTGGTGGAGTGAAAAGGCAGGCATACTCAAGTGGAGGAATTCTGAACTCAGAGCAGGAGGCCATAAATATGCAAATACTTTGTCTCAGAAGCCTTGTTCTAGACCTCTAATAAAGCCTCCGCCTTCTTTATGTTGTTATTCTCCCTGCTGCTGTGGGAGGGGCGGCCTCTGTGGCCACGCTGTTCTGCCTTCCCACCTGTTTACGTTACTACATGACTGCCAAGGGAACTCGGCAGAAAATAATGCTTGTGTGAGCCATTTAGTTGACTACATGTCAAAAAGTAATTTGAATCAAAGAGTCACTAACTTAATTGATGGTGATGGCTCCATCCAAAAACAACCAAAGAAATTGATGTTGTACAAATTGCACATATATTGCTCTTGAATTTGTGAGCATATTCTTGTTTGCCTTGACAGGATTCAAATTATCTTTCGGACAGCTCGACACATTACTTAAGATGTGCCTGTATGTGAATTTTAGCTGCTAAAGGGGGCAATAACAACCTTCCTGTGAAATTAATTCCCATGACTTCAGCTGCAACTCCCCATTTCTTATCCTCATTCCCTGCACACACCAATTCTATTCCCTTACAATTTTTGTTTTAACCTCCAAGTCATTCAAGTCGCTATGGAAAAGAGACATATTGTCTTTGCATACCTAGAGAGGCTTGAGGTCTTGAAGAGCAAAGATGATGAATCATAGTCCCTTCAACAATTTAAAATTCTTTGGACTCATATACGTCAGTGCCAGTGAGTTTTAGTTTTGAATTGTCCTTGGAGCCTGTCTGAGTGGTGGGGACCCTGAGAAGTACAGTGTAAGAAAACTCCAATCTCAGTTTATATATCCCTGAAAGAAACAGAATTTGAATTCCCAGCATCCAGTCAGCATCTAGTTCTCCAAAGTGGTGGATGTGTGATTCCAAAGACCATTACAGCACCACACAGACAAGGGTAGTCACACGTGGAGTACATGGCGTATCTACAAGACCATTCAATACTATCCAGAGTTGGTTGTGCTGCTGTTCTAGATATTTCCAAGGGATACTAATCAAGGATACAGTACAGCACAATGAAGAGGGCTTTCGAATGAGAGGCAAGAAGCAGAACTTCCTCTTATCCTTCCAAATCCAGCCACAGAATTCTCCTCTGTGTTCCACAACACTGGTGGCTAGAGAAGGCTAGTTGTTTAACAGCTAAAGATTGAATTACTGAATGGTCAAGAAGTTGTAGATGGGACAGAATCCCCAACTGCTTGGGTGCCTTCTGCTCCCTATCTCATGGAAATTCAGGACTCCATGGAAAAGAGCTTGTTAACCCAAGACACATTGCAATATTTATGGTATACTAATACATTTTTCTCCAAATAAACTTTTGTTATGGTAATAAAAGTCAGTGGTGCAAAAATTAAGGCCTACTTATTTATTGAGTTTGAATTAACTTTGCTCTTGAGCCTCATCCATGCACATGGGAGGACTTCGCACTGACCAGCTCAAGCTAACTTCCCATACCTGTGTGTCTTTCTTTTTGGGGTTAATGTAACTTGCAGCATATAGGAAGCTGCATTCAATACTACTTTGCTGGTTTGAGGGGCTGCCAAGACCCCAGTCATGCACCCTGGTCTGGTACCAGGAGCAGGTTGTGGGAATCACCTATGGGAGGCACTTGGTGAATCTGACATTCTAAATAAGTTTCCCTCCTTACTCTTCCCTCTCAGCTCTTCTTAAGGCAGGCCACAACACACACCATGATGAGCACGTCCTTCTCAGCTTTTGTAACCTTTTACGGCCCTTAGAAACTTAACAGGCATTCTCCACGTCTCCAGTGCAAAGAGAGCTCAACTTCAGAGACCAGGTCCTTCCTGCTCCCTGCCTTCCTTTCTTTGCAGCCAGATCTGTATGTTTGCCTTCAAAGACTGCATTGGCCACTTCAGTTTAATATCAGGGCTCTGCAAAGTCTTCTCTCTCATATGATTCCAGAGGAAAGGGAGATCCAGTTCCTCAGAGTGTTAATTCCCGGGTCCCATAATTTCCTTTTCCAGTTTGCTTTTGGCTTCTTCACTTGACTTCCCCCCAGGAAACAATCCTTAACCCTCGTATAATGTTAGTTTTTTCCATCAGCCCAAAATGGTTCTGCATTTTCAGGTATGAAGATTAACAGCAACATTTGCAGTACTCTGTATATGTTTGATAAAATAAATTATAGTTAAAATTTTTTATGTGTGATAAAGAATTTGGGTTCATTATAAGTTTTTGATCATAGATTTTACAATACGCACTTTGCTCAGTTCCATTCCTCAAAGCTGGGTAATAGGACTTGGTGACATGGATCATATGTACTGGTCATTTTAACCAGTAAACAAACAGTATGGTTTTCATAATTGGGAACTAGGCAAGAGACTAGTCATTTTCCAACTATTTGGACAAATTGATTCCAGTTTTCCTTAACTGAAGACCCACTCTGTGTTTGGGCTACAAATACATGGAGAGAGATTTAGCCTGGCATCATCCACTTTGAACTTGACAGTGTTTCTACAATCCCCTTGTAGTTCCATCTCATCAATAATAAAAAATGGTTCTTCCTGCAGATGTGGACCTGACAGGTTGATCTGTACTTTGCTTACTAACAATCTCCACATGACTTGCCCAATTCAATTTTTAGAAACTAGGAATGTTTGCCACCATAATATAGGCAGCTTTGGGGGCTGGAGAGATCGCCTAGCAGTTAAGAGCGCCGACTGCTCTTGCAGAGGACCTGGGTGCGATCCCCAGCTCCTGTCTTTAACTCCAGTTCCAGGGGAATCCAACACCGTCTTCTGACCTCCGTGGCATTGCACAACAGGGGTGCACAGTCCTACAAGCAAACAGTACATTCATACACATACAAAATAAATAAGAAAAAAAATTAAAAAACTAAAAACATATAGGCAGCTTTATGCATAAATCTTCTGCCAAGTTAATCTTATACCAATTCCAAGTGATAATTTTGACAGTATCAAGCATGTATCTCTACACAGATCTCTATTATAGTCATAGTAATGGCAGAATGAATCACGATAAAATTTTTCTATTGGAAAGGAGGATGGAATTTTATCATTTCTGGAGATCTTGAAATCTTTTGGCCATTTAAACAAGTGTTTCTCAAAACTGAATGATTGTATGTATAATATGGGATCTTCTTAAGGTGAAAATCGTTACTCAGTAAATTTGAGGTGAGGCCAAGGATTCTAAAAATATGATAAATGACCCCAGACCTCAGATTCTACAAATTACTCTTTATGTCAATTTTCTTTGACAATAGCAGAAGCGTTATTCCACTCCTTAAGGCTAATTACACCTGAGTTAGGATTGTGAGGTAATCCAAAGCAAATGGTAATTTTCATTCACATAAAATTGCTCATATATATATTTATATATTAAAGTACATAACAGTTAATATAACATATATATTATATATATGCTATATAACATATGTATATATATGCTATATAACATATATATATATATATATATATATATATATGTTTAGGTGGTTAAGGGGAAGGGATCAAAATACATTGTGTGGGATTCTGAAAAATTCAATAAAATATTTACATAGTTAATTATAGAATGACTTTAAAATCTGGCAAACATTGCTCAGGCACGTATATTTTCACCAATCGGCTATTTCTATCCAATGCAGGGTGGTTCTAAATGATTGCTGGATCACTGTACACACCACTCACTTCATGTGGAATGGGGAAGAGAATGTTGCAAAGCCCTGTTATAAGTAATGCCTCTTTCTCTCCTCCTCCCTCTCTTTCTCTCTCCTTCTTTCCCTCTTCTTCCCTTCCCTCCCTCCCCTCCCCTCCCCTCCCCTTTCCTTCCTTCCTCCTCCTCCCTTCCTCCCCTGTCCCTCCCTCCCTCCCTCCCTCCCTCCCTTCCTTCCTTCCTTCCTTCCTTCCTTCCTTCCTTCCTTCCTTCCTTTCCTTTCTCTGTTTCCTTTGCTTCCAGCACTGTTGCTCAAATCTCAAACCTATGACCTCCCACACATAGGAAGCAGTCTGCTCCTGAGCTGCTTTCTTGGCCCTCATGTATAAAAATAAAAATAATATCCAGGCTGAAGAGATTGCTCACTGGTTAAGGACACTTGCTGTTCTCCCAGACGACCTGGGCTTGATTCCCCAGCACTCACATGGCAACAAACAACTGTCCACAACTCCATTTCCAGGGCATTTGCCACACTCATCTGCCCTCTGAGGACATTGGATTCATGTAGTGCAATTATGTACATGCAGGCAAAACACCCATAAAATAAAAATGATATATAAAATATATTTTTTAAAAATTATGATTTTAAACTAAATTTGCACTGTTCCCACATTGCCCTAGGACTCCATATGTAGTATATGGAAGTCTTAAACTAGCAATCTTCCTGCCTCAGGCCCTGACTGGATAGAATAACAGCTATTGGCCAGAAGTCTCATCTGTTATTATGCATGGAATGGCATTAAAATGCACGGACTCTAATCCAACTACATTCTAGGTGTAAAACCTCCTGTCACTGTGAGCATTTTGGTCATCCATGTGTCATTTGGATTTTTCCCAGGCTATTCTTGCAAAGTCTTGGCGTTCTACCTATACCTGAGCCCCAGTGTGCAGTAGCTCAGTTGGAGTCCCAGTCCATCTCATCGCCATGGGGTTAGGTCACCAGTACTGCTGCCTCTTCATCTGCTTGCTCTGAACGCAGGTGTGGGTGACTTCTCGGTCAGTACTCTGGGTCTGCTATATTCTTCTTGACTGTCCCATTTTCTATAAACTGTGCTCTTCAGCCTATGTGCAGAGATGACAGAAAAGCAAAGGTGTTTGAATAGGAATGGCCAAATACCTAAGAAGTGCCCAGTCACATTCTGTACAGGAAGCTGGTTCACAGCGACACAAAGCAAACAGAAAGTCTTTGCCCGTGGAAAGCTGTCTTTCATTTCAAAGGAAATTATGAGGAAAAATGAACTCTATTCTGCCTTTTCTTTCCCAAATGACATCTTCTGACCACAGTTTGCTGTGCTGCTGGCAGTGAGAATGCCATATCCTGATTGAGTCTGTGCTCTTTGGAGGCCAAGAACTTTCCCAGAGCTAGAACAGCTCCACAAGTAATGCTGATCTTATCTGCTCCTCTCAGCACTCATGATGCTACAGAAGCAAGAATGGTTTGCATCAAAAAGCGCTCACATGCTAGTCCATTATTATAACTAGACTTGACCCCAAGGGTAAACCCAAAGGTAAACTCATAAATGAGACCCTGATGTCTGCACATAATGCCTTCTTTGCTCTTCTTTCCAATTATAACCTTAAGCCAGCCCCAAAGCAGGGAATGAGTTGAAACCACAGGACGGCGACCACTTTTCCCCTCCCTAGACCCCCTTATTCAGGGCACAAAGGTGGTAGCTCAGAGTGGCGATCACAGGACCCTGAAGGCAGGAGGTCTGATCTCTGTGTCACCTCAACACGGGGAAGTCTTTGTGAAATGAAAGTAAGGCCAGCATTCTTTAAAGTGATAATAAAATTTCTGTTCAGTCATGAGGCTCGGGAATGTTTCACTGTGAGACAAGCCCAGAACAGAAATACATAAATAAGTACAAAAATAGCTATTACCCAGAAGTATGTCCTAAATTACTAACAAATAATATCCCAATGTCTATTTATAATGGACTACAGGAAGATAAGGAATTTTTTCTTTCCTGGGCTCCTGAAGATATCCTACATTACTGCTTTAAGAAAAGGGTTCATGAGGCTGGAGAGATGGCTCAGTATTTAAGAGCACATGTTGCTCTTCAGAGAACCTGGGTTTGATTCTGAGCACTCAAATGCAATGAAAAACCATCAATAACTCCAGTCCCAGGGTAATCCAATGCCTTCTTCTGACTCTTTGGGCACTGCAGGACATGGGTGGACTTACTTACACACATGTGGGTAATACACTCATAAACATAAAATAAAAATATTTCAAAAGTGCATAATCATTTTCTTGATTCATGAAGAAATCACAAGATAAATTAGGGATTGCTTTTTACAAGTCTTAAGCCAACTTCTCCTTTGATTAGAGCAAGTAAAAGAGGAATACAAACTCCCAGGAGAAAAACCGTAAAAAAAAACTTATATTATAGATATATATATATATATATATACACAGAGATGATACATTATGACACATATATACATATATGTGGGGTTTTGATTTGTATAGCTCTTACCTGAAGGCAATGGACACCTAGGTGTGGACTGGGAACACACCCACAGGAATGTCAGAACTTCTACTGTTACTGATTAGGAGAAATGAAATTTCAGAATACAACATCTCTGAAGTCTGAGACGTATTCTCTCCTCTCCAATGTATTAGTTATTTCTCTGTTGCCATGAAAACCACAACAAACCAGGCATCCTTATCCTTATAAGGAACACTTTGTTGGGTTTGTGGTTCCAGTGGGATGAGTCTGCTGTGGCAGGGGGCACAGCAGGAGACAGCCAGAGCAAAAGGCTGAGAGCTCACATCAAGGGTCCACACAGGAAACAGAGAGAGACACTGTAAGTGTGAGCAGAGTCTGCACTCTCAAAGCCTGCCCCAGTGATGAGCTTCCCTCAGCAAGTCCACACCTTGTAAATCTTCACAAACAGAGCCACAACTGTCCAAGTATCCAGTTGCTTGGAGTCTATGGGGCCATTCCTCCTTCAAACTACCTCAACCAGAATGATAATGCAGAGAAAGGCAGGCAACATCCCCTAAAAGAGGGAATGCAACAAATGTCAGTGCTTAGGGGGAGCAAAACGACAAGACAGACCTCCCAAGAGACACACTTGGAGTCGGAAAGACCCTCTGGATTATCCTGTGTTCTCAGGGGTTGCACAGAAATCCATCAAGTTCTTGTTCCTGCAGCATGTGTGGTGCCCTTTATCTGGAATGGAGGAAGATGGGAGAGTCAGACATGGAGAAAAGGTAAAAGAAAAATTAAATATAATACAAAGTATAAGAGAAAGGATGTGGGTTGGGAGATGAGATGGTCCCAGGATAAAGCACTGTGGCAGCAGGAGTGCATTTGAATGTCCAGAACTGATGTGAACCTGGGCTTGGGGGCACACATGGGTAATCCTGGTGATGATACAGGAAGATGGAGGGCAGACAGCCTCCTCTCCTCAGAGGTCAAAGATCACCTAGAGATGCCAACAGAGTCTGCCTCATGCAGGGTAGATGGCAGTTAGAGACACCCAAGGTTGCCCTCTGTGCTCCACACATTGTGCCTCGGCATTTGAACATGCACACACACTCACACACGCACATACACATGCACACACACACGCACACATGCATACACACATGCGTGCACACACATGCATATACACAAGCACATGCATGCACACACATGCACATACATGCACGCGCACACATCACACATACAAACACATGCACACACATACATATACAGAAACACACACTCTCCATAGTGGCTGTACGAGTTTACATTCCCACCAGCAGTGGATGAGTGTTCCCCTTTCCCCACAACCTCTCCAACTCGTACAGCCACTATGGAAAGCAGTGTGGAGAACCCTTGGAAGACTTGGAATGAACTTGCCACCCGACCCAGCCATACCACTCCTGGGCATGTACCCTCAAGACTTATGCCACCACAGAGATACATGCACGGCCATGTTTATTGCAGCTCTCTTCACAATAGCAAGGAGCTGGAACCAACCTAAATGCTCCTCAACTGACGAGTGGATAGAGAAAATGTGGTACATCTACACAATGGAGTTCTATGCAGCAGTAAAGAAAGACGACATCACGAGCTTTGCAGGAAAATGGCTGGAGCTAGAGGACATCATGCTGAGTGAAGTAACACAGTCCCAGAAAAACAAACGACGAATGGTATCCCTCATCTGTGGATGCTAGTGCCAATTACCCAGTTGTAAGTATTTCTTGTGTAGGACCCCCTGAGCTTTTGTACAAAGCAGTTGGGCATAATGAATTTTGGAAACAACAACAACAACAACAGAAAAGACTGCATCAAAGAACTGACTGAAACAGTGAACTTCTGCTCAAAACAGTCAACTTCCCCATGGAAAATATTGAGAAAGACTAAGAGATGAAAAGCATGTTTGGCAGAATGCATGAGCTCTGGCGGGGCGGGAACATGGGTCTAGATTTGTTAAAAATAAAGAAATAAAAAAAAGGCAAAAAAAAAATGATAATGGCCCGGGGCGGGGGGGGGAACAGAAACACACACTCACACATGCAAAAGAATGAAAAAGATCAGGTGTAATACAAGCTAACTCAAAGTCCTCAGGGGCACCTGTAGATGTAAAAGAGTTAAACTTTCCAAAATCAGAATTTCTGTGTTAAAAATTCAGTGGGCAGTAAGCTCTACCTCCAGGAGGGAAAAGAATAAGAAAAGAACTTTAGAAACCTGAAAAGATGACCACAAAGCCAGAGGTGTTGGCTCCTAGAGAGTGGACCTCGGAGGGTGCAGAAGGGAGGACTTGCAGTAACAATTTTCTTTGATATTTTAGAGGACGGAATCACAGAAGCTGTTCACATCATTTTATAAAGAAGTTCTTTGTTAGATGTTCCTGAGAATGAAGCTGGAAGGCTATGTCTTGTGTTGTTAAGTGTTCTGTCAAATTGACAGGGCCCTTTCCCTGAACAAATACACAAAACATGGAAAGCAAACCAATGAAGTAGCATGTGACCCCAGAAAATCCAACTTCAAAGGCATTAAAGATCTATTTAATTTTTTAAATTAAAAAAGAAAACAACCACAACAAAAAGGAGACAGGAAGTTGGGAGGACATGGGTTTGGAGACAATAAGGGGATTAGAGGAAGGTCACAGTGAGTAGATCACGACCAATATATATTGTACAAATGTATGAAATTTTCAAAGAATAAAAATATTATTTAAATATCTCTTCTCAAGTCTTCCACACCTTTCATGTGGGTCTTGGGCATCTCAAACATTGATTCACATCTTTATGAATTCAACTTAAGTCTTTGCAGTGTTTTTATTTTTATAAGTTTATTTTGGATTTATTTATTTTATGCGTATGTGTTCTGCCTGCATTTATGTAAATGCACCTTTTGTATGCAATACTCTTGGAGGACAGAAGAGGGCATTGTATTTCCTGGAACTGGTGTTACCCTGATGGGTGTCCTAGGAATCAAACCGGGTCATGCTCTTCACCACTGAGTCATCTCCCCAGCCCCTGGATTATGTTTATTAACTGAATACATGTTAAAATTCATTCTTTGAGTTGTGACATTCTAAAGAAAGCAGAAAACTTCCTATTTATCTACAAGGGTCATGAAACAGGGACATTCTTCTTGTCCTGTACTTTGTCATGCTGAGCTTCATTTTGGACATAGACTTTGAAGGGTTAACCAAGGTGCTAAATGTTCTTCTGGGCTCGGTGGTGGAGGATAAGAGACCATAAGAAATTAAAATGTCCCAAGGATGAGGAATGTAAAACTACATAAACTTGATGCTCCCTGATTTCACATAACCATCCATATAACTGTCTTGGACACACTGTCTAGCCATGTAAGTTTCCTTCCATCTTCACAGCAATAACTGAAAACACACTTTGATATTATAAGCTCTGACCTATTTGCTCCCTTTAGGAACTGGCTGTTGAGGGATGAGTAGATAAAATTATTACATGCAAGATAATTTTATTTTCAACATGCAAGGCAAAGATTAAGCACACAATGAATGAATGGAGCCTTGCAGGGTTTAAGCTTTCAACTGCTGTTAAAACCTAATAAATATATTGACAATATTCTTAAATGAAACATCATTGACAAGAATTGTGGGGAAGAGTCCAGCCTGTGACAAGTATTTAAATGTAACTAGCTAGAAATAAGCAGTAAAAAGTTCCTCGGCATACATTGACCTGCTAGCTGGATCAGTAATGTATGTTTTGATATCTAGGTTTCCACAGTCCTCCATGTGCATTAGAACATATTGGAAATGGATCAGAACCTGACTCATGCCAGACCTGGAAATGCCCTGTCTAGTTGGCATGTGACTTCACATAAGATTTTCCTCTCTTCTGAATCAAATCCTCAGGATTCCCCTTGTCTCTGCATTACAGTTAATGTGATTGACAAAAAAGATGTGTCCCTCATCTTACTGCAGAGATACATGCACAGTCATGTTTATTGCAGCTCTCTTCACAATAGCAAAGAGCTGGAACCAACCCAAATGCACCTCAACTGACGGTTGGATAGAGAAAATGCAGTACATCTACACAATGGAGTTCTATGCAGTGGTAAAGAAAGATGGCATCATGAGGTTTGCAGGTAAATGGATGGAGCTAGAAGACATCATGCTGAGTGAAGTAACACAGTCCCAGAAAAACAAAAGACAAATGGTATCCCTCATCTGTGGATGCTAGTGCCAATTACCTAATTGTATGGCAAACTGAGCAACATTAATGTGATCTGAAAACAACTGTGCTCTTATATTGTAAATGCCTTACAAATAAATAAGAATTTAAAAAAAAAGATGCATCCTCATTTGGCAACCTATTTAACTCACAAATCCTAGTGTTTGCATTTAAAAGAAAAACTTTTTAGGGGCTGGAGAGATAGCCTAGCGGTTAAGAGCGCCGACCGCTCTTACAGAGGACGCCGGTTCGATCCCCAGCACCCACATGGCGGCTAAGAACCGTCTGAAACTCCAATTCCAGGAGAACTCCAGTTCCAGGGGAATCCGATACCCTCTTCTGACCTCCGCGGCGTTGCACGACACGGGTGCACAAACTTGCATGCAGACAGTACATTCATACACATACAGAAATAAATAAAATTAATAAAATAAATAAATAAATAAATAAATAAATAAATAAAAGAAAAACTTTTTAAACAAGTGATTTCAGGGAGTGGAGAGATGGCTCAGCACTTAAGAGGACTAAGAAAAACTTTTTAAACAAGTGATTTCAGGGAGTGGAGAGATGGCTCAGCACTTAAGAGGACTGGTTGCTCTTAAAGAAGACATGGGTTTGATCCCAGCACCCACCTGGCAGCTAAAAATTGTAACTCCAGTTCCAGGGGATTCAATGCTCCCTTCTGCCCTCTCTGGGCGTTGCATGACTTGGGTGCACTTACATACATGGAGGCAGAACATTAGTACATATAAAATAAATAAATAAATAAATAAACAAACAAATAAATAATAAATAAATAAATAAAATGATGTCAGATACTTTGGGTCAAATAAAATATAAAAGAACAAGACTAATATGCATTTAAAATGATTTCCTCAATTGTTTCAGTTTGACAGTACATATAAGTATTTACAGTGAACAATTTTATATTTTTGCCTAAACCCTGGTCAGCTGCCTCTTCTTCCTTTTTTGCAGCTCTTTTCTTCCTCTTTGCTTTTCCCTATCCCTCCATCTCCCTCTTTCTCCTTCTCTCTTTCCTTCTGTTCTTTGCGTTCCTGTGTCTCTTTCCATTTACTGTTACTGGACTTCTTTTCCTTGCTCTCCCTCCCCTCCTCTTTCCTTTCTTTGTATTCATTTTTCTGAATTTTAACTGATCTTTTGTGCATGTTATACAACATTTCTTAATCAAATTTAGACCCTTTCCATCTTCCATGCCCCCTGCCAGAACTTGTGCATTCTGCCATACATATCTTGTGTCTTTTTCTCAGTCTTGTAATTTTTCAATGCAGAAATTTACTGTTTTGGTCAGTTCTTTGAACAAGTCTTTTTGTTGTTGTCCCCTTAATTATATATTGCTCCAAATACACTCCAAACATAAACAAAAATTACAAAGTCTGAAAATATGGGTTAATTCCAAAACATGTTTAGGGATTCACATTTTAACAGTAGAGTTGCATGAATGTAAAAAGAAAAATTAATTTACATTTCTAAATTACATAAAAAGTTGACGTATGTTTTAATGTAATTTTTTATAGTAGCATCAGGTAATGTGGTATTATAATTTACTAAAAAAGAAAAAAAAAACTCAGTTTGCCTTACATATAAGGATCATTTGTTTTTCAGGGACTCTATTACTTCACTTAACATAACAGCTTATAGCTCCATCCATTTACCTGCAAATTTCATGACATTGTTTGTTTGTTTGTTTGTTTGTTTCTTTTACTCCTGCATAGAACTCCACATTTTCATTATCCACTCTTCAGTGCAGGGATGCTTGGGTTGCTTCCAGCTCTTCACTGTTGTGAAGAGTGCTGCAATGAACATGGTTGTGCATGTATCTCTGCAGTAGGATGATCTTGTGAGTGTATACCCAGGAGTGGTATGACTGGGTCACATGGTAAGCTCACTTTCAGTCTTTAAGAGTGCTTTCCATAGGGTTGTATGAGTTTGCATTCCCACTAGCAGTGAAGGAGTGTTCCCCTTTCCCCAGAACTTCTCCAGCATTTGGTCTCATTGGTTTTCTTGATCATAGACAATCTTACTGGGTGAAGGTTTCCTCCAACTCTGTGGGTTTTCTCTTCATTTTTTTGATTGTTCCTTTCTTCCTTTTTTAAGACAATGTTTTATTGAAGCTCTGCATTTCATAAAAAATTGCATTACAAATCAAATCTAAATCCATGCCCATCTCCCTGCCCCCCACACCACCAAAGCTCATACATTCTGCCAAATATGCTTTTCATCTTTTTCTCAGTCTCTCTCAAAATTCTCGATGCAGATGTTCACTGTCTTGAGCAGAAGTTCACCATTTCAGTTAGTTCTTTGACACAGTCATTTCTGTTGTTGTTGTTGTTGTTTTGTTGTTATTGTTGTTATTCCTCCCAATATGCATCACTCCAAAATATGCACATATGCATGTCACATACATCATAGGTTTTAGCATCTTCAGCTTATGATTTTTTATTAGGCTGAAAGATGTCATGTTTGAAGTCTCCTCCTTGGCAAGCCCAAACCACCATCAGTTCTGCCCTTGTGTTCCATACTAGGGTTTTCCCTTCCCATGGTCACCAAATGAGGTCCAGTAAGCACTGCATCCTGTCTTGATCTTCCTGTACTGGTCTCCATGATACAGCCTGGGTAATCCAACGATGGCAGTTTATACTCTGAAGAAGTAGAAACCCCAGTAGTAGCTCAATCCACAAGTTGGATGTCTCAGCAGTCCCCATCTGGCACTAAAGGTTTGGAGGATTCTTGGAGAGATATGAGTCTTCAGTCCATACTGGAAGGTTAAAAAGCTGTGTCTCCTCATGTCTTTGCTAGGATTAAAGGTGTGAGCCATCACGCCTGGCTGAGACTTAAAAATTTCTAAATACACAGTAAGGCTCAGAGGGAGACATCTTATTCTGATGTCTTTTTTAATAGTACAATGTCTTAGTATCTTAACAATTGAAATTTCTATAAGGACAAAACATTTTGTAGTAAAGATCATTTATTCATGTGAATCCTAGTCTTGAATTTCCCAAACACAAAAATAGAAGCAGGTGGGACAGTTTTGCTGGTTCCCATACACCAGTAGCTAAAAGATGCTTACCACTACACATGATTCAGTTCTACTAGTCTACAAAGGGTGCTTTATTCTCAAATGGACATTTCATAAGTATATGGGAAAATACAAAGGGTGAATGAAAGTTAAAATTACATTATTAAAGTGTCTCTATCAGCAGAGAAAACTGTAAAATCTCATCAGATCCTTTGTTGGTCCAGCCTATGCAGTGAGAGCTGTCTTCCATGGTTTCGTACAAAGCCTTCACTTTGTTCTGCTAATTGATAATTGAACACACAGTTGCTGGACATAAGCCCAGCAACTGATTGATTGAGCCTAAAATGACCTTTTAAGATGCTTAATGATTTTCATTTCTGTCTGGATTTATTAAGTTTTGAATTCACTATTACAGTGTAAAGTCATGATGAAATGTAATTTCTTTCAAGACCCTAACAGAGTTATCAAATGTGGTGCAATAGAACACATAGAACGTAGAGCACAGGCAGATGTGCCACACATGTCTCGTGACTGTCTAGGGTTCATGTGCATCATAGATAGGACACTCAAGGAAATTCCTTGGAGTCTACATTATGCGTTGCTATTCTAAAAGTTCAGGGTATTTTAAACTTACCAAATTTCGTAAATACACTAGAAAAAAACGACATGTATCTACTTAGAATGAAGGGCGTGATGAAGTTCCAGTGATTGCAAGTTACTAGTATTTAGTTCCCAAACAAGGTGGCTCCTCAGCACCATGAAAGGTGCTTAACTGGAATCAGAACATGAGGTGATAATACTCCAGACGTGCCTCAGCTGTCTCCAGGTGTCCAAAAACAACCCTGACAGCTGAGGACAGTGTGCAACCACATCCAGCATGTCAGCTCAGCCAACCTGTGTTTGTGCTGCCTCGCACGCTCTTTTTGACACTTGTGAACACTTAGGAGACTCTAGGGTGGCTACCCTTGCTCATTTCCTCTTTCTCCTTTCTTTCTCTTTACTGTTTTGTGTGTGGTATGCATATGCATCTGTATGCATGCTTTGGCATGTGTGTATGTGCATGCTTGGGGGAACATACCTGAGGAGGCAGGATTTTGATATACAGACCTACCACCATAGTTCTTTCTTATCTCTTTTATATGTTTATCGTTCTAGTTTGTCTTCCATTGCTGTGACAAAACACTCTGACCGACACCAACTTGGGGAGGAAAGGGTTTATTCAGCTTACTTCTCCTGGGTCACAGTTCATCACTTAGGGAGCCCAAGGCAGGAACTCAGGGCAGGAACCTGGAGGCAGGAGCTGAAGCACAGGCCATGGAAGAATGCTGTTCACTGGCTTGCTCCCCTGGCTCATGCCCAGCCTGCCTTCTTATACGGTACCCAACAACCTGCCCAGGGTGGCACTACTCATTGTGGGCTGGGCCCTCCCACACTGCTCAACAATCAAGACAATACTCCACAGATGTGGCCACAGGCCAATCCAATGGAGCCAATTCCACAATTGAGACTCCCTCAACCCAGGTGTGTCAAGTTGACACTAAAGCTATCCAGCACATTTATTGTTAAGGAATTCTACAATATAATAACACAGTTGTTTTCAGATAACATCGATGTTACTCAGTTTGCCGTACAATTAGGTAATTGGTGCATTTTGCAAGTATCTTTGTCCCGCCATAGTTCTTTTACCTTGTTCAATGACACCATATCTCAGTCAAAGCCAGGACTCACAGATAGGGCTAGTACTACTACCCAGCTTGCTCTGTGGATTCCATGTCTCTACCACTAAGACAGAAAACTATGCCCACTGGGTGTTTACCTGGGTTCTGTGGACACTAAATCTGATGTTCACTCTCACAGGCTAAGTGTTTTAACCTGTGAGCCATCTTCCCAGCCTCTCTCCCTGCCTCCTTCCTTCCCTCCCTATCCTCTCTCCTTTTTTTCCTTTGTCTTCCATTTTGTTAGACAGTCCCTCCCTCAGGGAATATCCAGGCTTTCTCATGACTTAATTCAGGCTGTGCCTCATTGGCAAGAGTGTCACAGAGCTGAGGCTGCTGTGTTGTCACAGAGCTGAGGCTGCTGTGTTGTCACAGAGCTGATGCTGCTGTGTTGTCACAGAGCTGATGCTGCTTGTGTTGTCAGGGTGCACAATTTCAATTTGCACCATTGACGGTATTCACTCTGACCACTTCATTAAAGTGTCTGCTCAGGTTGTCCACTGTGGAGAAATGATTTTCCCTTTGTAATTAAGAGGTATTTTGAGGGTAAGTTATTTTAAACTATTAATATCCCATTTTACAAGAACCATCACAATGAGTATAGGATAGATTTATATCACCCTGGAGTTATAGCAGCTTTTTATTTAAGAAACTTCAATAACCCCTTAATACCATTAATGCCAATATTTGAAACATACCAAATTTCACTGTGAACATATAGTAACTGATGCACATATTTTTAACTTGTCTCCTTCATTGATTGAACAAACATTTTCCTTCTGACAGTAGATGGTTGATACTCCTTAGAATCACTCCTTGTTCCAAAGATCTCTGACTGGAGATAAGTTGCAAAGCACATTACTGTATTGGAATTAAGTATTTTTGGTCTCTTTACAGTAAATCTTTCCTCAAGCTATCTCAGTGGACAGAGTTGGTAAAGATCATAGGGACATTAATCCACTTACACCTCCACACAGCCATAGAAATGCTAATACTGAGTGTAATAATAAAGGTTTACACTGGGCTTCTCCATTTCATAATTGCTACCTCTCCAACATGAGAAACATGGCTCCTGTTACCTACACTTATTAAAGTGACTCTTTTATTAAATTTTAATATACAAAACTGGCCTGGAGAGATGGCCCAGCAGTAGTAATCATGCTCATTTAGGGGACCAGGGTTGCATTCCCAGCACAAACACCAGGCACTGCATAATAGCCTGAAGCTAGTTCCAGGGAGACTGACATTGTATTCTTGCTTTCTTTGGGACCAGCACACACCCATTACACATAAACACATTCAGGTGCACACCCACATAAACACACACATACACACACACATAAAAACCAAATTAAAAAGATAAATAGATAAATCCTTTAGAACAACGGTTCCAGTAGGACATTGTCATACATGTAAGTCTTTATTAAGTTGCTCACCTGCAGCCTCCCCATTTTCCTGTCCTGTCCCAAGTCCGCTGTCTCTCACCATGTTCTCTTTTCCCCTAAACACAAGGCGATATGTACTATTCTCTCAGCAACACTCTCTCTTTCTCTGTCCGCACTGAGTCTGGGCTGACCCTCTTTGCTAAATGGATTCCCTTGCCTCTTCTGAGTGCTTCCCTGCACAGATGCCTACCCCATGCAGTGTAGACCAGGGCTCTTCCTACCACCTAGACACCCTCTTTCCTTACATAATCTTTGGCCTGTGGAGCAGGAGTCCCTATTGTTTTCAGTCCCCCTCACTGCAAGTCTTTCCATGACACTCTATGGGCTGTACTCACAGCTGAACTTACTTCCCAAACCTCTGCTGAGCTGAAGCATCTTGTATTTTTCTCTCCTGCTCCTGCCAGACTTCCTCACTCTGCCTGGGCAATAACACCCCATGCTTGTGGATTTCTACTTGGTTTCCCCACTTGCTTGCCAAATATTGGATTATTAATGTAGTACACAAAAGAGTGAAAATTAAGAGAAAATGAACGGGAGAAAGGAGTTGCAGAGCGAAGAGGTTTCTGGAGAAAGAAATACTCAGAGTCTGCAGCTCTAACCTAAACACAGAAGAGCAAAGACTGTTTAATAAGATTTAGGGAGGAGACCCTCTCAGAGGGAGGAATCAGGTCTGGAGTCCACAGTCCACAAGGCAGTGAGGCGTCCACACAGGGAACAGTTCAGCTGAGCTCACAGAGTAGCCGCTGAAGCTTCTCAGGCCCCAGGCTGAGACAGCTCACTGCGGCTGGCTCACAGGGCCATGTAAGCCACTAGAAGTAGAGGGCAGGCTTGGGCTTCCTCCATGAACTTTCAAAGAGAGTTGTGGGAAGAAATAAAGGAAGTTTCATCATAGACAGTGCAAAGAGATCAGATTTTTCGATTTTTAAGCAGACTGGGCTGCTGGGAAGACAGGTGCATTCAGCTGAATGGACGGCAGCTCAGAAGATGACAGTCTCTAGTGGGAGGGGACAGGAAGCACTAGGCAGGAGGATGGTGAAGGTGACTAGCACCAGGACACTCAAGTGGGAAAGTCCTTGTGTTTCCTTTCTTTTTCTTCTCTTGTTATAATTCTTTCTAGAACACAGAAATAAAAAAAAAATACCTTCTAGGAAGTTTGAGAAGATGGATAACTACCAGAGAAATGCTAAATCAGAAGCTGATGAGAGGCTGGACCCACTCGGTGGCCTAGACTACAGCAGAGTGTTCACCAAGATGTCCATTATTCTTCTCAGATGCTAATCTTTCTGAACCTGGAACCAAGGCTGTGTTTACAATAGAGGCTTAGAGCAGCAAGGAGTACTGCTGGACATGTAGTGGAGAGTTCATGGGGCTTCCAGTAGTCTCCACCAAGGAACAAGTCCAGAACCTCGAACTTAGAAGAAAATCTCTGCAAGATGATAGTGAAGGAAGTGAAGTGGCCATGCTCACTGTCAAGATATTGTGCTTTGGGGCTGGAGAGATGGCCTAGCGGTTAAGAGCACTGACTGCTCTTACAGAGGACCCGGGGTTAATCCCCAGCACCCACATGGCAGCTGATAACCGTCTTTAACTCCAGTTCCAGGGGAGTTCGACACCTCTTCTGACATCCATGGTGTTGCAGGACAGAGGTGCACAAACCTACATGCAGACAGTACATTCATACACATACAAAAATAAATAAAAATTTTAAAAAGCTAAAAAAAAAAGAAATCGTGCTTCTTTAGTTGGGCGTGTTCACAGCCATGCCATCTGTGAAGCTGGGCATCATATGAGGAAGACACCACTAGATGAATCTCCCCCATGCTCTCGGATTGATAGAAGTATTGTGACAACGACCATCCTACTGAAAGCAGTCTGCAGATTCATGGGATGCCCATCACAATCCTCATGACGTTCTCCACAGAATTAGAGAAAAGCATATTCAATTTCATACAGATCACAAAAGACTCCAGGTAACCAAAGCAATCTTGTGCACAAAGATCAATTCTGGTGTGTGGGGGGTTAGCATATCAGATCTCAAATTGTATTAGAGAGGTATATACATTGATTCAAATTCTGACTCGACCACTCAACTACCCACTGGGCTCTGGATCTGAACAGGTAACTGGCTTTCTTTCTTTCTCTGAAAAACATTAAGTATGGAAATATCCCTTGTAAAAGAGAGTTCATTAATCAGTAACTGATGACTCAGTAATATTGAAATTCAGTTTATTATTTTATATGGACATTTACCATAGACTCGACGAAATTAAAGTTTGCATAGTAATTGGCTAGCCTTTCTTTTGGAACAAGGACAGTGTGCTGTGCGTGTGTGTGTGTGTGTGTGTGTGTGTGTGTGTGTGTGTGTGTGTGTGAGAGAGAGAGAGAGAGAGAGAGAGAGAGAGAGAGAGAGAGAGAGAGAATACTTAGGTGCATGCATGTGACAAATGACTACCAACAGATAAAGATTCTGTAAGTTGCATTAAGAAACCACTATATAGAAGTGGAAAATAATGTTCAAGGACATCTATTTCCTTTATGTTCATGTGTATGAATGTTTTGTCTCTCTATATATGTGAATATGCCAATGTCCCCCAGAGGCCAGAAGAGTGTATCAGATCCCTAAGAGCTGGAGTTTTGGATTGTTGTTAGCTACCATGTGGGTACTGCATTCTCTGCAAGAGCAGCCAGTACTCTAAAGCACTGAGCCAGCTCTCCAGACCCTCAAGGACATCTTTTACAATAAATATTTCCTTTATATTGAACTCTTTAATGTCATGAATAACTTGGAATTTTGACAGACACAATTTCTTAACACAGCATTACTTTCATCATAAGCATGTAGCTTGAGGAGACAGAACTTCCAAGCACAGCATCATACTGAGTTTGGGAATTCATTTGCACCAATTAGGAAAGCAGGTAACTCATTAAATTTAGAAAAAGTATATGTCATTAAAATTGCAAAAATAGGGGCTGGAGAGATAGCTCAACATTTAGGAGGACCTGGGTTTGAGTCCCAGCACCCACATGACAGCTAATAACTGTCTGAAACACCAGTTCCAGAGGGCGCAGAGCCTTCTTCTGACCTCCATGTACATTGTATGACATGGCTGTCCTTAGGTACATGCTGGAAATACACTCGTAAAATTAAAATTAAATATATAAATATTTTTAACTTACAAAACTAAAATTGTAAAAAGCATTTGTAAATTACTAGAATTTACTATTTTTAATTTAAATAACTGTATTTCATTTACCCACACCCCTCAGACTCAGTGGGGTTCACATAGGGGAGCTTTTTTTATGTGTATGAGTGTACTGTCTGCATGTAGGTTGGTGCACCCGTGTTGTGCAATGCCACAGAGGTCAGAAGAGGGTGTCGTATTTCCCTGGAACTGGAGTTAAAGACAGTTCTTAGCCACCATGTGGGTGCTAGGAATCAAACCCAGG
Source organism: Rhizomys pruinosus (assembly GCA_009823505.1). Lineage (NCBI taxonomy): Eukaryota > Metazoa > Chordata > Mammalia > Rodentia > Spalacidae > Rhizomys > Rhizomys pruinosus. Next base: position 4,090,365 of record VZQC01007402.1, on the reverse strand, counting down.
TCCTCTGTAAGAGCAGCAGTGCTCTTAACCGCTGAGCCATCTCTCCAGCCCCAGGGGAGCTTTTAAACCAGGCACATTTTGTGATTGTGTTCACCCCTTCCTGTGGATTTCACTGTGGCATTTTTGTACAGGTGTGTCTTTCTACCTTGTTCGCCATCCTGGCTTTGCTCCCAGCTGCTGTTTACCTAACCCTGACCTCTCCCTCCTTCTTTCCTCTGTTTCTGCTCACTGATGATATGTTTTTTTTTTTTTTTTTTTGGTTTTTTCGAGACAGGGTCTCTCTGTAGCCCCAGCTGTCCTGGAACTCACATTGTAGACCAGGCTGGCCTTGAACTCACAAAGATCTGCCTGCCTCTGCCTCCCAAGTGCTAGGATTAAAGGCGTGCGCCACCACGCCCGGCGATGATATGTATTTTTAAAGTAATATGTACAATATACATGTTTTGTTTTTAATTTTTTATTTATTTATTTTTAAGGGATTCACAATATAAGAGCACAGTTGTTTTCAGATCACATTACCTTTGCTCAGTTTGCCATACAACTAAGTAATTGGCACTAGCATCCACAGATGAGGGATACGATTCATCCTCTTTTTTACTGGGACTGTGTTATTTCACTTAGCATGATATTTTCTAGCTCCATCCATTTACCTGCAAAGTTCATGATGTCATCTTTCTTTACCACTGCATGGAACTCCATTGTTTAGATGTACCACGTTTTCTATACCACTCCTCAGTTGAGGGGCATTTGGATTGGTTCCAGCTTTTTACTATTGTGAACAGAGTTGCAATACACATGGCTGTGCATGTATCTCTATGGTAAGATGAGTCTTGTGGGTATATACCCAGGAGTGGTATGACTGGGTCAGGTGGCAAGCTCATTTTGAGTCTTCCAAGGGTTCTCCACACTGCTTTCCATAGTGGCTACTAGCAGTGCATGAGTGTCCCTCTTTCCCCACAACCTCTCCAGAACTTGGTATCATTTGTTTTCTTGATCCTAGCCAGTCTTACAGGAGTGAGATGATATCTTAAAGTGGTTTTATTTGTTTTTATTTTTTGGTCTTTTTGAGACAGGTTCTCCCTCTAGCCCCAGCTGTAAAGTGGTTTTAATTTGTATTTCCTTAATTATTAGTGACATTGAACACTTAAGATGTTTCTCAGCCACCTCTAATTCCTCACTTGTGAAGTCTCTGTTCAGCTCTTTGCTCCATCTATTGAGTGGATCATTTGTTTTCTTTCTTCTTTGTTTTTTGAGTAGTTTATATATTCTGGAAATCAATGCTTTGTCAGATTTATCTGCAATGAAGGTTTCCTCGACTCTGTGGGTTTTCTCTACACTTCCTTGATTGTTTATTTTGACATACAGAGGCTTTTGAATTTAATGAGGTCCCATTTGTCAATTGTCAATCCTATTTCTTGTTCAGCTGCTGTCTAATTTAGGAAGTCTTTTCTTATGCTTATGTCCTGTAGGTTGCTGCTAACTTTTTCTTCTCTCACCTTCAGAGTTTGGGGTTTCACGCTGAGGTCTTTAATCCATCCTGAGTTGACTTTTGTACAAGGCAAGAGGTAGGGGTTTAATTTCATTCTACAAGTGGTGATCCAGTTTTGCCAACACCACTTACTGAAAATGCTGTGTTTTCTCCATTGTGTCTTCTTTGATCCTTGTGAAATATGGGATGGCTGAAATTGTATGTGCTCAAGTTTGGATCTTCAGTTTTGTTCCATTGGTCAAAAAGTCTGTTTTTGTTCCAGTACCAAGTTGTTTTTATGCCTGTAGCCCTGTATTATAGTTTGAAGTCTGGTATAGAGTTCCCCTGTATTGCTGTTTTCACTCAGGGTTGCTTTGGCTATTCAGGGTCTTTTGTTTTTCCAAATGAAATTAAGGACTTTTGTTTCCAAGCCTGTGAAGAAACTCTTGAGGATTTTAATTGGGGTTGCATTGAATCTGTACAATAGTTTGGATAGATTGGACATTTTTACTAATATTAATTTTCCCAGTCCATAAGCATGGGAGGTCTTTCCATCTTCTGATGTATTCTTCAATTTCCTTCTTCAGGGGTTTAAAATTTTTGTTGTAGAGATATTTGGTGACTTTGGTTAGGTTTGTTCCTATGTATTTTATTGTTTTCGAGGCTATTGTGAGTAGGAAGGTCTCATTATATTCCTTCCTCAGTTGCTTGTGGTTGGTGTAAAGAAAGGCTACTGATTTTTCTAGGTTAATTTTGTATCCTGCCACTTTATTGAAGGTCTTAATCATTTCTAGGAGTTTTCTGGTGGAGGTTTTAGCATCCCTTAGGTAAACAATCATATCATCAGCAAAAAAGGGATAGCTTGACTTCCTCTTTTCCAATTAGTACTCCTTTAGTTTCCTTTTCTTGCCTTATTGCCCTAGCAAGTATTTCAAGCACTATTTTGAAGAGGAGTGGTGACAGGGGCAGCCTTGCCCAGTTCCTACCTTTAAGGGGAATGCTTCTGTCTCTTCTCCATTTAGGATGTTGCTGTCTGTGAGTTTCCTGCATATGGCTTTGATTACATTGAGGAATGATGCCTCCAATCTAAGTCCCTCTAGGACCTTAAGCATGAAAGGATATGGGATTTTGTCAAAGGATTTTTCTTCATCAGTTGAGATGATCCTGTGGTTTTTTTTGTCCATTTATGTATTTCATGTTATTTATTGATTTTTGTATGTTGAACCATCCCTGTATCTGTGGTATGAATCAAACTTGGTCATGATGGATGATCTTATTCATGTGGGTCTGTATGCAATTTCCAATTATTTTGTTTAGAATTTTGGCATCTGTGTTCATTAGTGAGATGGGTCTGTAGTTCTCCTTTTTGGTTGTATCTTTGCCTGGTTTTGGTATTCAAATGATGCTAGGTTCATAGAAAGAATTTGGGAGAATTCCTTGTGCTTGTATCCTTCTGAACAGTATAAGTTTTTGAAGTATTCCCATCTGATTTTCTGGATCTTATCATTGTCTGTTGTGATATTTCCCCTTTCATCATGGATTCTATTGATTTGGAGTTGTTCCTTCTTTCTTTTGGTTAACTGGGCTAGAGGTCTGTCTATCTTGTTTATTATTCTCTCAAAGAACCAACTTTTGGATTCATTGATTTTATTTTTTTTGTATTTGTTTATATTTCATTGATTTCTGCTCTGATTTTTGTTATTTCTTCCTGTCTGTTGTGTTTAGGGTTCATTTGCTCTTGTCTCTCAAGTGTTTTTAGCTGCAGTGTTAGATTATTCACTTGTGCTCTTTCTGTTTTTCTAATGTAGGCACCTAGGGCTCTAAACTTACCTCTGAGGACTGCTTTTAAAGTATCCCATAGGTTTTTTTGTGTTGTATTATCATTGTCATTCAATTCAAGGAATGCTTTTATTTCTTTCTTTATTTCTTTTTTGACCCATTCATTATTCAGGAGTGTGTCGTTTAGTCTCTGTATGTTCTTGTAGATAGTAGGACTTATCCTGGTGTTGATATTGATTTCTTCCACTGTGGTTTGTATTATCATTGTCATTCAGTTCAAGGAATGCTTTTATTTCTTTCTTTATTTCTTTTTTGACCCATTCATTATTCAGGAGTGTGTCGTTTAGTTTCTGTATGTTCTTGTAGATAGTAGGACTTATCCTGGTGTTGATATTGATATCTTGCACTGTGGTCTGATAGAATGCATGAAATTATTTCAATCTTTTTGCATTTGTGGAGGTTTCTTCTGTGTCCAAGTATTTGGTTTATTTTAGAGAATGTCCTATTGGGTGCTGAGTAGAAAGTGTGTTCTCTGGTATTAGCATGGAATATTCAGTAGAGGTCTGTGAGGTCCATTTGGTGTATCGTATCATTCAGTTCACATGTCTCTCTGTTTATTCTTTGTCCTTTTGACCTGTCCAAAGGGCTCAGTGGGGTATGGAATTCCCATACTATAAATTTATTGGGGGTAATCTGTGCCTTGAGGTCCTGGAGAATTGTCTTTATAAAGTTTGTTGCACCAGAGTTTGGTGCATATATATTCATGATTATGAAATCTTCATGTTCAATTGTTCCTTTGTTAAAGATGTAATGGCCCTCTTTTTCTCTTTTGTTTTCTTTTACTTTGAAGTCTATTTTGTCTGATATTAAATACCAACACCTGCTGTCTCTTTTGTACCATTTTCTTGGAATATTTTCTTCCATCCTTTCACTTTAAGTTGGTGCCTCTCCTTAAGGGTAAGATGTGTTTCTTGTAGACAGCATATAGATAGGTTCTGTTTACTAATTCAATCTCCCAGTCTATGTCTTTTGATTGAGGAGTTTAGTCCACTAATATATAAGGTTATAACTGAAAGATGTGTGTTGCTCCCTTTCACCTTATTATCCATTTGCATTTTTGGTCTAGGTTTCTACTTCTGCAGTTTTGCTTTTATTAATTTCTCTTTCTATGTGCTCCTCTCCTCTGTCCTTTGAATTGCTTCAAGTATTTTCTGAATTTTTTCCGGTTGTTTTTCCAGACATGTATTCTATCATCTTGTTTATGTCATGGAAGATTTTTATCTCTCCTTCAACTATAATGGACATTTTTGCTGGGTATAGAAACCTGGGTTGGCATCTACAGTCCTTTAACACTGGGAATGCTTTGCTCCATGATTTTTTGCTTTCATAGTTGCATTGAGAAAGTTGTAATTCTGATGGGTTTCCCCTCATAAGTAACTTGTTGTTTTTCTCTTTTGGCTTTCGGAATTTTGTCTTTGTTTTGGCCATCTAGCATCTTAACTATGATATGTCTTGGGGAGTTTCTTTTCTGATCGTGTCTGTTTGGAGTTCTATGTGCTTCTTGTATTTGTTTGGGTTTGTCTTTTTATAGTTTGGGAAATTTTTCATCTATTATTACTGTTGAAGATCTGATCAATACCATTCTCTTGGGGTTCTTCTCCTTCCTCAATCCCTATGATGTGGAGATTTGATCTTTTCATAGTGTCCCACAATTCCTGGTTGTTCAACTTTTGTATATTTTTAAATTTTTCATAATCTTCACTTGAGGATTTTAGTTGTTCTGTGTTATCTTCCAGGTCTGATGTTCTTTCTTCTGTTTCCTCCATTCTACTTCTGAGGCTTTTTCCATTCCTTTCCTCTTGATTAGATGAGTGTTCCATTTCCTTTTTCATTTAATTCTGTGATTTCTTTAGTATTTCCACTTCCTCTTGGAGCTTCTCAATCTCTTCCTGTAGCTCCTTGCTTTGCTCGTTGGTTTCATTTTTCATTATTTCCACTTACTTCTGGTGTTTGTCATTCTCTCCCTCTAGGTCTTTCTTGAGTTTTTCATTCTCTCTCCTTAGTTCTCTGACTTGTTCTTTATATTTTTTTATTTCTTTGAATATGTCTGCAATTGTTCCTTTAAGATCTGTGTCCTGGACCATCTCCTTGATCTAAACTCTGTGCACTTGATATACATGTTTCTTAAAGTTCTCCCCACAAGTTATTCTTTGAGGCAATCAAAAATACATAGTTCTTGAGAATTTGGTTAGCCAAGACAAGCACATCCCATAATAAGTAGATAAATTCAGAAATGCTGGATTTGAATTTTTCTTTATTATTCAGCAATGCTGTGACCATCAGAAGTCACTGACCCCAGTTCCTTTGAGTCTTGGGACAAATACCAGACAGTTTAAATTTATTGATACTTACTCCGACATCTTATAGGTTATTGTTTCCTATCCATGCTGAATATTAGACTTAATATGTACTTTGATATTTGTCTTATTCTTAACACTATTTTCCACTTAGTTTCAGTTATAGTTGTATGAATACACAAATACTCATCCACACATATATACATACATCTCTATCCATCCATATACATGCTAGGTAACTATCCAGATATCAGTCTGTCTATTCATTGTTCAGTTCATCCATTTGTCCATACTTCTATATACAATCACACCTGTCCCTCCATCTACACACCAACATGCATCCACCCACCCACGCATCCACAGTCACATGTTTTTCTATCCATCCATAACACATTCACCTGATCATCCATTCACCCATGTAGGTACTGATCTACAGATCCATCACTCTACACACCCATCCACCTATATGTCCACCTTCCCATCCATGAAAACAACTATCCACAGACCCCCTCATTCACCAAACCACCCAGTTATCCACAGACACATTTTCTTGTTCAAACACCAAGTGACTTTATAGTCTAGACAGTGTGGTAGTTCCTGGATTTTTAACAAGAGAGACACTTGCTGAGTCTTCCAGTTTCCTTTCTGTTGCTGTTGGTAAATTCTGTGACCAAAAACAACTCTGGACAGAAAAGGTGTATTTGGTGCTCAGGTTATAGTCCATCACTAAGGGAAGCCAAGACAGAACCTGGAGAAAGGAACTGAAGCACAGGCTGTATAGGAATTCTGATTACTAGTACTACCATTCTCATAGAGTCCAAGCCCACCTGCTTAAGGATGGGGCAGAGCATAGTGAGCCGGCCCTTCCTATATTAATCAGTCATTAAAACTACCCAAAGACCTACCCACAGTTCAGTCTGATGGAGACAATTCTTACCTGAGATTCTTCCTTCCATGGTGGGTCTACGTTCACGTCAAGTTGACAGCACAGGGAGGAACACAGAAAGATGTTCATGACATGGAACAGGACCCATCAAATAGGCAAAGAATCTACCTGGTTGACACTGAGAGGCATCTTGGGCAGTGTCTTGAAATTGACAGGACAGGAGTGGAAGGAGGATGAGGATGTGGTGATAAAGACACTGGAACAGGAAGCGTTAACAGCAGAAATGCAAACCTGAGTGGGAAATAGCTCCCTATCGCTCATGCCTCAGGATCACTCCCTGGAACCTTGGCTGATTCAATCCTTAGCTCTGCATTGACTGCTGATAGCCTGATGATGTCTCTGTCCCAGTCTGCTGCTCTGTTGTCTCCTTCCTTGTAAATTCCATAAGGCTTAAACTATACCTGTTCCCCATCAAAATGCCCATACTCACTGTGCTGAGGAAACTTCTCTGCAAATCTTTCTCGTGCCTCAGTGTGTATCCTTTCAGGTCAGCTTCTGGGGTAAGCACTGCCTCCTTAATATTTCCTGCCCCTTCTGTGGAAATAACCATTTGTACCCAAGATTTGTACCTAAATACTATAATTTTATGATGCCTTTGGTCACTAACACTTTTCAGCTTTGACAAGGTCTTTGACACTCAACACTACTTATAATGGCAGTAATGCAACAGATTTATATTTTTCATTTTTTTTTATTTTTTATGTGTATGAATGTACTGTCTGCATACAGGTCTGTGCACCCGTGTCGTGCAATGCCACGGAGGTCAGAAGAGGGTGTCGGATTCCCCCGGAACTGGAGTTAAAGACGGCTCTCAGCTGCCATGTGGGTGCTGGGGACCGAACCCGGGTCCTCTGCAAGAGCAGTCGGCACTCTTAACCACTAGGCCATCTCTCCAGCCCCAACAGATTTATATTTTTTACTTCACACAATATTCTTCTGTCATTTTATCATATCAATCTATCTATATCTAACATTTATGTACATGTCCTATATATTTATTAGAAGACTTATGATGTAGGAAATTGAGGATAGATAAAAATCAATGGTTTTACCAAGGTCTCCCAAGTAATTTGAATTGAAAACAGGCATTAACCGTCTATTGTAGGGCATAAATGTCTGGGCTCTTATTCGAGTTCTCTATTAAAGGTGTTTGTTCATTTATGTTTATATTAGCTTTTTAAAAATATTTTATTTTATGTGCCTTAGTGTATGTTTGTAAGTGCACCCATGTCATGCAATGCCTGCAGAGGTCAGAAGGGGGCGTTGAGTCCACTGGAACTGGCATTACAAATGGTAAGCACCATGTCAGTGGATCCTGTCCTACTCAAGATGAGACCTAAATCTTAGTTGCTGACTCATCTCTCCTGTACCATATTACATTTTCAAAATAAAAAAGACACTTCTTTACCTCATTCTAAATGCCTAGCATATATGTTCTGTGTCTTAGATATGAATTGGTCTACTGAATACATTAGCTCCTTCGTAAACTTAAGTGACTCCTGCAAAGGTCTAAACCAGCTGCAGACACGGGAAAATGTTCAGAGCTGTCAGCCATGACTTTCTTCCATTCTTTTGCTTTTTTTTTTTTTTTTCTAACAGAATACAAGCAACAGTACACTTCCTCACTGATGTGGAGACTACTGAGGTGCTCCTACATTATTCAATCTAACCACAGTGGCTTCCAAGGGGAAAATAAATACCTCGACCAAGGCTTCACTGGTCTGCATCGCATGCACAAGCATGAAGGATTTCTCTGCTGTCAAGCTTTCTGTTGGGAGCAGAATCCCCTGCTGAGCCCTGTTGCTCAATGCAGCACTTGAGATATGATTTGGCACATGGAGTCTTATGCATCCCAGAGACAGGCCCTCTCCCTCCATGTTCCTGAGGCTTAGCAGGCACAAGAAATGGGATTCTTAGCTATCAGCTCGTGGCAGATGTGGCTGGCCTGGAGAGCAGACCACCACCCATGCACAGACAGAAATCACTGCCTGCCACCAGCTGACCATGCACTTGCTCCTGTTGCTGGAAGGAAGAACATGTCTCAGTGGGTCATGAAAAAAGGAAGAAGAGGATATTTTCTTGACATTAAATTTAAAAATATGCTGACAGTCATTTTTAAAAGAAATGCTTTTAAGCTTAGTTCCCAAGTTAGGGGTTTTCAGTCTAAGTGGGGCTCTCCAATTCAGAATTCTAAGGACACAGGAAGGCAGAGGATAAGGCTTGAATGTACATCATCTGTATGACTACAAATTGTACAGTTCTAAAAGAAACTAGTTACTAATTGCTTGGCACTGGAGGTGGAATTGAAAGATACAATGAAGAAGGGGGATGTGTTTTAGATGAAAATCCAAGAAAATGAAGCTGTGTCAGAAGCCATGCACTATATCTTATGGCTTGTGCTTGAGAGTTTAGGTGCTAGATGTTTATAGGACATATAAAGATATCTTAAAGAGGCTAGACTGAGCCCAAAATGCACTGAGTCAGTGAGATGTATGGAAAATTTGCAATAAAAAGTTAAATGTTAGGAAGGCCAACATCAAAGTTTGTAGCTTGAAGAGGGAAAATAATCCACTGAAGAATAATTTTAGAAAATCCAGAAATTGATTGTCCAAGTGGAAAATAATTTGGGTTGAAATAACTTAGATTACTGGAAAGTGGTGTGTGTGTGGGGGGGTGCAGTGTCCACAAGAAAGTGGGATAGTCCTTCCAATGACAGCCTCTGTTAGAATAACCCTAGACTTACAGAGGCTGTAGGGTGGTACCTTCAACAGATGGCTTCTGTCTGAACGAAGTCTGGAGTCAGCAAAGCCACATACTGGGGGCTCATCATCAGACAGTCCAGATCCGATTATTGCCTCCTCCCTGCAGTAACAGCCCATCTGTACTACCTATTGCAGGTCCCAGTCACAGAACCATGCATGGTTCTGCCTGGTTTTCAGGATGCTATAACCCTGTGGACAAAGCTGAAGAACACAGTGGATATTGCCTTTCCCATATTCTTTACATCACAGCCTCCTATGTGAAAGCAGAGGTTTATTTGATAAAGACTTACTGAACCCCAGGAAAGCCCTTTCAGTGCCTTCAAAGATACTCAAAATACTCGACCCCAAGACTTGATAAGAATCCATCCCCTTCTCTCTATGGTCGAGGTATAAACAAGGGCTCTGGCCCTCCCAGTACTGACTTTCCAGATTGGCTCTGCCACTGAGCACACTGCTGACAGGTCTCACTGACTCCTTACTTCATTACTTCTGTGAGGCTCCTTTGTGAGTTCTGTCACAAAGCAGAATGACCTAGGGTCATAAGATGCATGTTGTCTTTCACTCGACACTACTGTGACTGGAAGCTGAGAAGTTACAACGCATTGTTGCTATATTCCTTCCAGATTGTTCACTTTGATTCGAGCTTATTATTAAAATTCTAGACAAGAAATAATTCAGAGAAATATATCTGCTCCTACAAAAGAAAAGCAGAGTGGAGATGGTAGGAGAGATGCCTGGTGCATACAATGCTCCCAGCAGACACAGGAGGGGCAGAGATGACTGATAGAAAAACTGTTCATTCCTGATGATCCCTACCTGACACTCTGCTCCTTGAGTGACTGGAAATGGGAATACTATGGCCACCTGCAGCAGGATCATCACCTGCAGGTAACTTTCTATCTTGACACATGCCATACAACCTTTTGCCTATAACTCAGAATAAAACTCTTCAACAATATATATGTTTTATGAGGTTTACATGGAGCAAGCAGCCCAATGATTTGTCCTCTATAGAAGTCCTGGAGCACAGCGACGGTTTTGGAGACAAGGTAAACCCTCTGAACAAAGAACCAAGAGAGTGACTCTAGGTAATGTGGCTTCTAAAATGTCTGGGTCCGGGCATAGTTTTTAGAGTAGGGTTTATGGCCAAATAGAGGAAGCAAACACTAAGAATATTGTAATGAAATAGATAATCCATTCACAAAGAATAAAATAAAATAGAATATAAAATATTTTCAAGCTGATTTTAACTTCCTTCTGAGTCTGACTGAGACAGCAGAATTTGGAGAGAACTGGCCACAGAAATAAAAGCAAGAACTAAAGGAAGAAAGAATGGGGAAGACAGGGAAGGAAGAGAGGGAAGGTCCAGCAAGAAGCTGGATATTGGCTGCTTTACTCACAATTCTAGTTTTGCATAGCCATGCTGTGAGACATTGTAATGCCTGACATTGTATTCCCTGCTGCCTCAAACATGATGGAATGTTTAAGAGAACTGAACAGCTCAGGTAAGCATTTCTTATTTTCTTTTCTCCCCTGTACCTTAACCACACCCCTCTCTCACCTCCTCCCTATAGCATGAACTCCCTGCCATGGAAATTTTGCACATGAAATTTCTTGCTCAGAACAGACACCAGAAAATATGGAAGCTAGCATTGAAATTTGAATTTGGGATAAACAATGAATTACTCCTCTTTTGCTACAAGAATGCCTCATGCAATATTCAAACTCAACTTTACATCTTTCTTTTTAAATTGTTTATTTGGAGAACATTTTTGATACATGGAAAGTCACGAGAAATTATATGGTGTTACACCATATGGCTTCTATTCTATTTCCCGCAGTCTTGGCATCTTGCAGACTTGTATACATCCACAGGAAAGGAGCGCAACGGTCCCTCGAGGAAAATTGCCTGCCTGGCCCTGTCACTGAGAGGACCACCCTCCTCCCACTCCACTCCATTCTGAATTTTTGCAAATAGTCTTCTCTTCATTTTATAATGTTTTTATTCCAATATTCATATAAATGGAAGCATAAAGCCTATAAAAAGCCATTTGAAATTGGCTTTATATAATGTAGCACAGTCCTCTGGAGATTTTGAAACTAGCTGATGAATTTCTCAGTGGGAGTGGCATTCAAAACCTACATGTATCATAGGTTTTCAAATATTCAGTACTTGAAAAAGCTCTGTTATTTTTTCCCTGTTTTGAACCACAACACATAAAGCCACTCTATCAATTTCTTATGTACTTTTGTGAAGCTAAGTCTGAATGTCTGGGATAAATTTCTAGCCATGCCCTGGGACTTATTTATGATAGAGTAGCTGTTTGTTTATAAAGCTGTCTTAGTATTTTTAAATTATTTGTATGTAAGTGCATGCCACATGTGTAAAGTACCTGTGGAGGCCAGAAGAGAGCATAGAAGTCTCTATAGCTGACATTATAAGATTTGTGAGTCACCACTTGTGTGCTGGAAACAGAACTTAGGTTCTCTTTGAAAGCAGCCAGTGCTCTTAACTGCAGGTCCACTGCACCAGCTCCTATTCATTGTAGACTTGAAAGAAGAAAGAAAGAAAGAAAGAAAGAAAGAAAGAAAGAAAGAAAGAAAGAAAGAAAGAAAGAAAGAAAGAAAGGAAGGAAGGAAGGAAGGAAGGAAGGAAGGAAGGAAGGAAGGAAGGAAGGAAGGAAGAAAGGCTCAAAATGTTAAAAACCATGATACTCGGAGATCTCCTGAGACCAGTGGAAGTGCAGGAAGGCAGCTCTCTTCACAATAGCAAGGAGCTGGAACCAACCCAAATGCCCCTCAACTGACGAGTGGATAGAGAAAATGTGTTGCATCTACACAATGGAGTTCTATGCAGCAGTAAAGAAAGATGACATTATGAGCTTTGCAGGAAAATGGCTGGAACTAGAAGACATCATGCTGAGTGAAGTAACAGTCTCAGAAAAACAAACGATGAATGGTATCCCTCATCTGTGGATGTTAGTTTCAATTACCTAGTTGTAAGTATTTCTTGTGTATGGCCCCCTGAGCTTTTGTCCAAAGCAGTTGGGAGTGATGCATATTGGAAATAGCAACAACAACAACAACAACAACAACAACAACAACAAAGGACTGCATCAAAGAACTGACTGAATCAGTGAACTTCTGCTCAAAACAGTCAACTTCCACATGGAGAATTTTGAGAAATACTGAGAAAGAGATGAAAAGCATGTTTGGCAGACTGCATGAGCTCTGGTGGGGTGGGGGAATGGGGGCGACACGGGTCTAGATTGATAAGTATATATTAGATATATATATATATATATATATATATATATATAAATTCCATGATACTCAAAAATATTTTTCTTTTATAAGTTTTTAAAATAGCCCAGGCATTCTAATGCTTGTTCGTTATTTCTTTGCTATACAAATTATTCCTTTATATGTTTCTTACATTCTCTGCTGATAATCAGTGTGCTGGATCTCCAAAATTCTGTGAACGCCTTCAATTTGCATTTATTTTTGCTGTCCTTCTTAGCTCCACAGGTCAACTTGACAAAGCAGGACTCACCTGAGGAGGCTGCTTCAGTTGAGGAATTATACAGACCGGATTGGTGTATATCCATGTCTGAGTGGGACTGTCTTAGCTGTTGACTGATGTGGGAGAGCCTAACACACCACATAGTACTGCACAGTACTGTCTCTTGGCGGATGGGCCTTAACCAGTTGGAAAGAAGCTAGGTGACCATAAGTCTGAGGTGAGAGCTAGCTAGCAAGCAGGCATTCCAAGGTCTTTTCTTCAGTTCCAGCTTGAACTCCTGCCCTTACTTCCAACAATGAGAGACTGTAATGTAGAAATGTAAGCCAACAAAACTCTTTCCTGCTTCAAATTGCTTATGGTCAGGTTGTTTTATCAAAGCAACATGGATGGAACTACAACACTTGATGAGTCTAGGATTTCACTTGAACAGAATTATACTGTTCAAGGCAGCATAGGACTCTGAGGCTAAAGGAAGCCTCCTTGTCAGCCTCCCAGAGGGCACCATTACTTCACAGCATCACCTGCTATCTCAGAAGTTTAAATCTGATGTGTCTTTACATACTGCTGTGTCATAAAAAGGCCTGATGATTTCTGCTGCTGTTTAAACTACCAGTTCACAGCTTTTCTCCTGCTTTCTAAAATTCCGATGTAGAATCCAACTAAAGAATATATTTAAATTATTATAAAAGTTCTAACATTTCCCTTTGGTTCTCATTTGAACTTGTATTTCTTTGCTAAGGCTTCTCTTACAGAGGATTTCTTATTTCACAATTCTTCCAAGTATGTTCTTAATTTTAGATTGAAATCATTTTTTTCATTGTAACTACTTTAAAGGTGTTAAGTAACTCCCACCTCTCTGTCTTCTCAGTTCTAGCCTCTATTGTCATCTTTCCATTCACTGTGAGATCTTCCAGATGCTTATATAACAGGCTATTTTCTAAACCCAGAGGTTTCCTAATTTTATTATGAGAAGGAATCTCACCTAAACCTTTTACTTCCACTGTCATTCCGCACATCCAGGGACAAGTTATCATTCAATTTCTGTCAAATGCACAGACTTCTCCACTCTCTCTTTATTACCATCCAAATGGGATAATGGTATGCCTACATTGCTCTTGACTGGCAAAGGCAGTTTCACTGAACATATTCTCCACTGACAACATGCCAGGAAGTGGCCTCCCGTATCTTTGGGTGATGGTAGAAGTCCTGACTCTTGGATCCCAGGAAGCAGACAGCGGCTTCATCATTACCATGAGTGTGTGTGTGTGTGTGTGTGTGTGTGTGTGTGTGTGTAGAACCCTGCTTTCCCTATCACGACCACAGTGATGAGAGAAAGTGAGGAAAAAGCAACTTGTCTTTCCAGTCAGCAGGAATGGAGACCTCCTGTCATGCTACCATTCACTGACACTATGGTGGCAGAGATACTAAGAAACAATAACGTTCATGAGTTTTAGAAACCAACTGAAGTACAGGTTTCTCAACCATTCTTTGCTGGTGGATATGAGGATGGAAAGAGGGAGAGGGACAGGGAGCGGGAGAGGGAGGGGGAGATGGAAGTGGAGGGGGTGGGGGAGAGGGAAAGAGAGACAGAGAAAGAGAGAGAGGGAGAGAGAGAGAGCAATTGAGGGCATGGTAGATGTTATACAGCTGTTTTCTAAAGGCTGTTACTTCTCCGTCTAGTCCCCTTTCTGTGTATATTGCTGGAGGGTACAGGCTTTTAATGAGACTTGTTGACCATGAATGTTGACATTTCCAGATCTGTAGCTCTTTTTGTTCCAAATCTGGAAGATATGAGATATAAAGAAAACCCAGGTTATTCACGACCATGGTGTGTTATTTAGTCCTGAGGTCATTAATAAAAATGCCTTCTATTTCTTTCCAACTCTCAGAGATTTGTGAATATTTATTTTATCAATAACAATGGAGGGTTTTAGTTGTATTTTGGAGAAACAATATTGATTCTGCCCTTTCGAATGCAGAAATGTATTCTATATTTTCTTTTGCTTAATATAATGATCATATTCTTCAGGGAATACCTTCTTATTTTACTCCTCAACTGAATTCTATCCATATAACCTATTTTTTACTAGTTCTCTGCTCAGTTATTTTTTTTCTTCATGTAAAATGAAATAGTCACTGATTACATCATGCTTTGATGATATCATACTAAGATGACAACATGTGTTTCTGAGCCATCACTTCTCAACAAAATTTCTGTACCTGGTTAAAGTCTTCCTCATGATCTGAGATCTCCCAAGACCAGCTGAAGTGCAGGAAGGTAGGTAGGAGCTGGGTGGCTTGGTGCTTCATCAAGGCTGATTGCTGTTTGATTTAATTTAGTTGTCTTTGGCTTAACCGGCTTTTGTCGTTGTGGGGATGGAGTTATCCTCCCAGATGGTATTAAAGTTAGTGTTGTGCAGGTTAAAGAGCACTCCCCACACCCCTTGCCAACTGGGATTAGGAAGGCATCTGAAGGAGGCAAGCAAAGCAAGCCTTCAACACAGTGAAGAGGCATTTGGGACTCATATCAGAATACAGGCAAGGAGAAGCCCATATGCCAGGAACATGAAGAAGAGACAACAAGGGAAAGGGGCAGGATAATCCCGCACCAAGCTCTACTAACCCTATGGAAGATTCCTACAGTGGGATCCCCCTGGGGATGGCCCAGGACACAGATATCAGAAACACAATTGTGAACATACTTAAAGAACTACAAGATTGGGGCTGGAGAGATGGCCTAGCGGTTAAGAGCACCGACTGCTCTTGCAGAGGACCCGGGTTCAATCCCCAGCACCCACATGGCGGCCAAGAACTGTCTGAAACTCCAATTCCAGGAGAACTCCAGTTCCAGGGGAATCTGACACCCTCTTCTGACCTCCGAGGCATTGCACGACACAGGTGCACAAACTTGCATGCAGACAGTACATTCATACACATACAGAAATAATAAATAAAAAAACAATAAAAAAAAGAACTACAAGATTATAAAGAGCAAATCACTCTTGACTTCCTGTGCTCATTGCCAGATGTGACCCTCAGCTTGCTGCTCCAGCCCAGCCACCATGCTTCCCGCCACACTGGACTCTAATTCCCTGGAACCATCAATTGTAAGGTCAAACAAACTCTTCCTTTTATAAGTTCCCTTGGTCATGGTGGTTTTATCACAGCAACAGAAAAGTGACTAATACAGTTATTTGGTACTAAGAGTGGGGTGTTGGCTGTGAAGAACCTGACCATGTGGTTGTTTGGAGAAATGTGGAAGACTTTGGAACTTTGGGATAGAAAAGCTATTGACTACTGTAATCAGAGCTTAACGGGCCATTCTAGTAGAAGCTTGGAAGAAAGCATTGCTGCAAAAATTGTAGTTCCAGAGGAAAATAAAAACTTAGGCAGCACCTGGGATATTTTGATAAAGAGTTTGGCAGCAGTTTGCCAACAGGCCAAATGCTTGCCTGATGTTAAGTTGAAAAGCAATGGACTAATGTCTTTGGCAGAGGATATTTCAAGACAGCCGAATGTAGAAATGGTGGCATGGCTGTTAATGGTAAATATTGTACAGATATACAGTGAAAAGGAGCAGATGGGGCAGAAAGAAATGCAGAATGTACAGTTTGGATCTGAAAACTGCACTAGGAAGATTAAAGGTGGGGGCCAAGGCATGTGAAGGAGAGTTTCCTTTTGATAAGGAGATTAAAGTGATTAAGGAGAGGCCTAGCTATTTACAAGTAAACAATGGAAAAAGTGAGATTAAAGTGATTAAGGAAGAGCCTGGAGATTTACAAGTAAACAACAGAAATAGTACCTTCAGGGCAAGACCACACCCTGCTAATCCTCAAACTTTTGAAAGGAAAATACTGAAAGGTTTTCTGCTCCAAGTTCAGGGCAGAGAAAAATTGCAAATGTTTTCTGCTCCAACAAGTCCATGGCAAAGAAAATTTGCAAATGTGGTTAAAGTAGGAGAGAGTCCATCCCAAACTTTCAGCCAACCTTGGCAATTTCATTCACATCGTGCTGGCTTTAGAGGCACGAAGGATGCAAGAGTGAAGGGGTTATCAGTTCTTCCTCCTCAGTTTCAGAAAGCCATAGAGGTCATGCAGAGTGCAGCAGGGGCGTCCCTGCATAAAGAAAGCCCTGATACACCATTGCACGAAGCTGTGAATGTCAAGTCTGGTTGGCAGCGGAGACCCCAAGAAGACATTCAAGATGCCATGAGATATTTGCCAAGGAGAGCTGCATACAGGGAGTGGTACCAGCCTAAGAAAGAGATGTATGCTATAAGCATAGCTGGAAGAGCTGAGCTATCTAAGCCCTTTGGAAGCCAAGTCCCAGACGTTGCACATGGAGTTAATGGACTTGGTGTTTGCCCTGCTGATTTTTGGTCTGGTTTTGGTCTAGTATTTTCTCACTATGCCTCTATTCCTCCCTTTTGGAATGGAATGGAAATATGTATTCAGTTTCACTATATGTTGGGAGTATGTAATTTGTCTTTTGATTTTACAGGAGCTTACAGTTTAAGAGAATGGCTGGGGTCTCTCAGAAGAAACTTTGGACTGTAGACTTTTGAATAGAATTGAGACTGGTAAAGACTATGGAGACTTTTAAGGTTGGACTAAATGCATTTTGCATTTTATATGGTCAGGATCCTATGGGGCCAGGGAGTGGAATGTGGTGGTTTGAATGAGAGTGTCCCCCCATAGGATTTAAGTATTCAGACATTTTGTCTCCAGTTGGTGGCACTGTTCTTGGAGGTCTTACAAGGCGTGGCCGTGCTGGAGGAAGTATGTTATTGGGGGCAGGCTTAGTGAGTTTAACAAGCCTTGTGGTCTCCAGGCTTGCTCACTTGACTTCCTGTGCTCATTGCCAGATGTGACCCTCAGCTTGCTGCACCAGCCCCAGCCACCATGCCTCCCACCACAATGGAATCCAATTCGCTGGAACTGTCAACGCTAAGCTCAAATAAACTCTTCCTTTAATAAGTAAAAAATATACATAAATAAATAAATAGCAAATAAAAGAATTAAGAAAAGAGAATGGAGAACTCAAGAAGGACCTAGAGAGAGAGAATGACAAACTCCAGAAGGAAGTAGAAACACTGAAAAGAT
This sequence comes from Rhizomys pruinosus, assembly GCA_009823505.1. Classification (NCBI taxonomy): domain Eukaryota; kingdom Metazoa; phylum Chordata; class Mammalia; order Rodentia; family Spalacidae; genus Rhizomys; species Rhizomys pruinosus. The sequence continues at coordinate 4,072,428 of VZQC01007402.1, read as the reverse complement.
CCCATGATGAAAAAGATAAGGAAAACAACCAGCAAAGCAAAGAGCTACAGGAAGAGATTGGAAAAATCCAAAAGGAAATAGAAATACTAAAGAAATCAGAAGAGGAAATGAAAAGGAAATCAAACACTCATCCAATCAAAAGGAAAGGAATGGAAAAAGCCTCAGAAGCAGAATGGACGAAGCAGAACAAAGAATATCAGACTTGGAAGATAACACAGAACAACTAAAAACCTCAAGTAAAGATTATGAAAAATTTAAAAATACACAAAAGTGGAACAACTAGGAACTGTGGGACACTATGAAAAGATCAAACCTCTGCATCATAGGAATAGAGGAAGGAGAAGAATCCCAAGAGAATGGTATTGATCAGATCTTCAACAGAATAATAGATGAAAACTTCCCCAAACAAAAATAGTCAAACCAATACAAATACAAGAAGCACATAGAACTCCAAACAGACAAGATCAAAAAGAAACTCTCCACGCCATATCATAGTTAAAATGCTAGACATCCAAAACAAAGACAAAATACTTAAAACCACAAGAGAAAAACAACAAGTGACATATAAGGGGAAACCTATCAGAATTACAACTGACTACGCAATGCAAACTATGAAAGCAAGAAGATCATGGAGCAAAGCATTCCCAGTGTTAAAGGCCAACCCAGGTTACTATACCCAGCAAAAATGTCGATTATAGTTGAAGGAGAAAGAAAATCCTTCCATGACATAAACAAGATGAAAGAATACATGTCCAGAAAACCAACCTTTCAGAGAATACTTGAAGCAATTCAAAGGACAAAAGAAAGGAGCAACCATCCCCAGGCACCTAGAGAAAAATCAATAAAAGCATAACTGCAGAAGTAGAAACCTAATCCAGAACTGCAAGTGGATAGTAAGGAAAAAGGAAGCAACACAAACCTATCAGTCATAACTTTAAATATTAATGGACTAAATTCCCCAATCAAAAGACATAGACTGGGAGATTGGATTAGGAAACAGAATCCATCCATATGCTGTCTACAAGAAACACATCTTACCTTCAAGAACAGGCACCACCTTAAAGTGAAAGGATGGAAAAAATTATTCCAAGCAAATGGTACCAAAAAGAAAGAAGGTGTTACTCTTTTAATATCAGACAAAATAGACTTCAAAGTAAAAGAAGTCAGAAGAGACAAAGTAGGCCATTACATTTTTATCAAAGGAACAATTCACCACGAAGATTTCACAATTATGAATATATATGCACCAAACTCTGGTGCACCAAACTTTATAAAGACAACTCTCCAGGACCATAAGTCACACACTAACCCCAGTACACTCATAGTAGGGGAATTCAGTACCCCACTGAGCACTTTGGACAGGTCAACAGGACAAAGAATAAACAGAGAGACATCTGAACTGAATGATATGATACACAAAATGGACCACATAGACCTCTACCAAATATTCCACCCTAATACCAGAGAATACACTTTCTGCCCAGCACCCCACGGAACATTCTCCAAAATCGACCACATACTGGGACACAGTAAAAACCTCCACAAATACAAAAAGATTGAAATAATTACATGCATTCTATCAGACCACAGTGCAATAAAGCTCTACATCAACACCAGGACAAGCCTTACTGCCTACAAGAACACATGGAGACTAAACAACACACTCTTGAATAATGAATGGGTCAAGGAAGAGATAAAGAAAGAAATAAAAGCATTCTTGGAACTGAATGACAATGACAATACAATACAACAAGACTTATGGGATTCCTTAAAAGCAGTCCTTATGATTGTCTGGATCTTTTCATTGTCTGTTGTTATATAGGTCTCCATGAGTCAAGCAAGACTCCTCTATCAGCACCAGCTACAACTCACCTGCCTGGAAATACTGTGCAGCAGTGGCAGCCACATGCTGTATATCCCAAATCCAATTGGCTATTAGCTCTCTCCTTGGAGGACTAACCCATGGCTGATGCCACAAGTTTGCATCCTCTAGTGGTTAGGAGATGTTATAAGCCACAGTAAGACCCTGTCATATTTTACAGAAAAAAACGTAATTCATGGATTAACATACCATCCAAACATCTGTGTCTATACCAAAGTAACATACCATAACAATTAGTATTGTTTAAATACCTATATATCTAATTACTTGTGCTTCATTAGTAGGATTAAAAGGTTATTCATGGACAAACTGTCAACCCATGAAAGGAAACAGGCAGAATTGAGCAGAGTCCAAGAAAACAGCTCCAGAGAAAGTAGACTGTTTTGCTTCTCATCCACCTGTGCTCCTTTTCTAAGCCTAGGGAACAATCTGTGGAAGAGGGGGCATGATAGAATGTAAGGGCTGCTATTGGGGTGAATGACGAGACTACACCAATACAGTCTGGACACTCATCTGATCAACTTGATTGAACATACAAGCTCCCCCAACTGGATGGTGGGACCCATGGGATGTATGGGTTTGGGCACAACTGCTTGCAAATTGGTTTTACATGAAGGATGCTTGTAAATATTACTTATCATAAATTATTACTTATTGTTAAAAAATGAAAAAATAAAGAAATAAAAAAAGTAAAAATGAACCTAAAAAAAAAAGCAGTCCTAAGATGGAAGTTTATAGCCCTGGGTGCCTACATTAGAAAAACAGAAAGAGCACAAGTGAATGATTTAACACTGCAGCTAAAAGCACTTGAGAGGCCACGACAGATGAACCCTAAATGCAACAGACAGGAAGAAATAACAAAAATCAGAGCAGAAATCAATGAAATAGAAACAAAGAAAACAATACAAAAAAAAAAATCAATGAATCCAAAATTTGGTTCTTTGAAAGAATATACAAGATAGACAGACCTCTAGCCCAGTTAACAAAAAGAAAGAAGGAACAATTCCTAATCAATACAATCCGTGATGAAAAGGGAAATATCACAACAGACAAGGAAAAGATCCATAAAATCATATGGGAATATTTCAAAACCTATACTCTACCAAGTTTGAAACCCTAGGAGAAATGGATGAATATCTGAAATCCTGGGAATCACCAAAGCTCAAGCAAGAAGTGATCGACACCTTAAACAGACCCATAATACATGAAGAAATTGAAGATGTAATAAGAAACCTCCCAACTAAAAAAGCCCAGGCCCAGACAGTTTCATGGCTGAATTCTATAAAACAATTCAAAAACACAACCATTATTACTGAAACTGTTTAGAAGGATACAAACAGAAGGAAATCTCCCAAATTCCTTCTATGAAGCCAGTATCACTCTATTACCAAAACCAGGCAAAGATACAACTAAAAAGGAGAATTGTAGACCCATCTCCCTAATGAACATAGATGCCAAAATTGTAAACAGGATATGGCAAATTGCATACAGACCCACATCAAGAAGATCATCCATCATGACCAAGTTGGATTCATACCAGAGATGCAGGGATGGTTCAATGTACAAAAATCAATAAACATCATCAAACACATAAATGGAATGAAAGACAAAAACCACACCATCATCTCAATTGATGCTGAAAATACTTTGACAAAATCCAGCACCCCTTCATGCTTAAAGTCCTAGAGGGAATTGGATGGGAGGGATCATTCCTCAATGTGATCAAAGCCATATATAGGAAACCCACAGCCAATATAATCCTAAATGGAGAAATGACAAAAACATTCCCTTTAAAGGTAGGAACTCAGCAAGGATGCCCCCTGTCATCACCCCTCTTCAAAATAGTGTTTGAAACAGTTGCTATGGCAATAAGGCAAGAAAAGGAAATTAAAAGAGTACTAATTGGAAAAGAAGAAGTCAAGCTATCCCTATTTGCTGATGATATGATTGTTTACTTAAGGGATGATAAAAACTCCACCAGAAAACTCCTAGAAATGATTAACAGCTTCAGCGAAGTTGCAGGATACAAAATTAACCTAAAAAAATCAATGGCTTTTCTTTACGCCAAGAACAACCAACTGGAGAAAGAATTCAAGGAGACCTTCCCACTCACAATAGCCTCAAAAACAATAAATTACACAGGACCAAACCTAACCAAAGACTCCAAAGATCTCTCCAACAAAAATTTTAAACCCTAAGAAAGAAATTGAAGAAGACATCAGAACAAGGACAAACTTCCCATGCTCATGGATTGGGAAAATTAACATTGTAAAAATGTCCATTTTACCGAAACTCTTGTATAGATTTAACGCAATCCCAATTAAAATCCCCAAGAGTTTCTTCACAGGCTTGGAAAAAAAAAGTGCTTAAATTCATTTGGAAAAAGAAAAGATCCCAAATAGCCAAAACAACCCTGACTGAAAAGAGCTACTACAGGGGGATCTCTATACCAGACTTCAAACTATAATACAGGGCTATAGTCATAAAAACAACCTGGTATTGGCACGAAAACAGACTTGTTCACCAATGGAACAAAACTGAAGATCCAAACCTGAGCACATAAAATTTTAGCCATCTCATATTTGACAAGGGGGCCAAGAAGCCACAATGGAGAAATGACAGCATCTTCAGCAAGTGGTGTTGGCAAAACTGGATCACACTTGTAGAAGAATGAAATTAAACCCCTACCTCTCACCTTGTACAAAAGTCAACTCCAGGTGGGTCAAAGACCTCAACGTGAAACCCCAAACTCTGTAGGTGATAGAAGAAAAAGTGGGCAGCAGACTACAAGACATAGGCATAGGAAAAGACTTCTTAAATCAGACAGCAGCTGCGCAAGAATTATGGTCGACAATTGACAAATGAGATCTCATTAAACTCAAAAGCTTCTGTACATCAAAAGAAACAATCAAGGAAGTGAAGAGAAATCCCACAGAGTGGTAGGAAATCTTCACTGCAGAATCATCTGACAAAGCATTGATTTCCAGAATATATAAACTACTCAAAAAACAAAGAAGAAAGAAAACAATTGACCCACTCAATAGATGGAGTAAAGAACTGAACAGAGACTTCACAAAGTGAGGAATTAGAGATTGCTGAGAAACACCTTAAGAAGTGTTCAACATCACTAATCATTAAGGAAATGCAAATCAAAACCACTTTAAGATATCATCTTACTCCAATAAGACTGGCTAGGATCAAGAAAACAAATGATACCAAGTTCTGGAGAGGTTGTGGGGAAAAGGGAACACTCATCCACTGCTGGTGGGAATGTAAACTCATACAGCCACTATGGAAAGCAGTATAGAGAACCCTCGGAAGACTTCGAATGAACTTGCCATGCCACTTGACCCAGCCATACCACTCCTGGGCATGTACCCACAAGTCTCATCTTACTGCAGAGATACATGCACAGCCATGTTTATTGCAGCTCTATTCACAATAGCAAGGAGCTGGAACCAACATAACTGACAAGTGGATAGAGAAAATGTGGTACATCTACACAATGGAGTTCTATGCAGCAGTAAAGAAAGATGACATCAGTAGCTTTGCAGGAAAACGGCTGGAGCTAGAAGACATCATGCTGAGTGAAGTAATACAGTCCCAGAAAAACAAAGGACGAATGGTATCCCTCATCTGTGGATGCTAGTGCCAATTACCTAGTTGTAAGTATTTCTTGTGCAGGGCCCCTTGAGCTTTTGTCCAAGTAGTTGGGAGTGATGCATATTGGAAACAACAACAAGAACAAGAACAACAACAACAACAGAAAGGACTGCATCGAAGAACTAACTGAAACAGTGAACTTCTGCTCAAAACAGTCAACTTCCACATGAGAATATTGAGAAAGACTGAGAAAGAGATGAAAAGCATGTTTGGCAGAATACATGAGGGGGGATAGGGTGGGGGACACGGGTCTAGATTTGATAATCTTGTAAAAATATATATTTAAAAAGATTTAATTAAAAAAAGCAGTGAGTGTGGAATGTCAAAATAAACACGTAAAAGTATGATATTAATTTTGAAGCATTTGTTAGTATACCTACAATATTGTTATTCAGCATGGATCAATAAAAAAAGATAAAAAAATACATACTCCAAATTAAAATAAGTCTTCTTCACTTAACTAACACTTCAATATAATGTTTATATATTGCTTACTTATAGAATACTTTAAGATTGGTGATCACTATAGGTTCTGAAGGGGCTATTAAGTTTTAATCGTTGGAAATATCAACAGGGAGGGTGCAAAACAACATAAACATTATGGGTGATTGTAAACTACACTATGTGATTTTAGCTGGGAAGCATTCTCTCCATAGAACAGAGTCTTGTGAACTGACCAACCTGTGTCTTGCTCACCATCCAGAGTCAGGCATTCTTGGCAGAGAAACATGTTTCACAACAGAAAGAAATTACACATTAGTTACAGCGGGATTTATTCCTGTGATGTTATTTGGTACGTATACACTTATTCTCTATCTATAGTACCAAATAGATGGTTAGCAAACCCTTGGTTTCAACAAAGTTTTTTTTTTTTAATTTTTTATTTATTTCTGTACGTGTATGAATGTACTGTCTGCATGTAAGTTTGTGCACCCGTGTCGTGCAATGCCGCGGAGGTCAGAAGATGGTGTCAGATTCCCCTGGAACTGGAATTCTCCTGGAATTGGAGTTTCAGACGGCTCTCAGCCGCCATGTGGGTGCTAGGGATCGAACCCGGGTCCTCTGCAAGAGCAGTCGGCACTCTTAACCGCTAGGCCATCTCTCCAGCCCCTCAACAAAGTTTTATTCGCTTTCGTGAGCCTTTGAGATATCTGTGGGTTTAGTCTTGAATAGTTCAGGAGAAAAAATCAAAGGAAACCTACGGGGACTTAAAAGGTTGGAACTTTACACACATTCAGACTGCCAGGGGGTTGAATGGGGATGAAGGATAAGATGCTTACCACCGGCCAGTGTGTTAATTGACAGTGTCTATGTAATGAAGTATTCATACAAGCATGAGTGAACTGAACAGAGGAAACTAAAGAAAATTGGATATAAGAAGGTCCCTAATGTAATATGTCTACTGAGCAGGATGACAGTCGGAGGGAGTTAATCAGAGACTGACCTGGCCAGTTGTGAAGACTCAAGCCATCTTCAGGATACAAAGGAATATAGGTTATAAAGGATAAAGTTTATTCTTTTGTCACTTGTTCACCTTAGACTGGACTGACATGTGCCTGAGGACTGAGGCTAAGACCAGAATATGTATATATATATATATATATATATATATATATATTTATATATTGTTTTATAGGAATTTCCACCTCATCCCTTAGCATTAATCAAATTGATAAATTTGAAACTTTCAGCATGAAAATATGTGTGCTGCTTAGATTATTACATGAAATTTTAAAAGCCAGCATTTTTACAAAAAAGCACATATTTTGGTGAGGGTAGGGTTGTGGAACTTCCCCAAAATACACTGATGCCATTATAATCCTAGTTAATTTAATAAATAAGACACACTGTAGGAAGTGTTTTTTCAAAGAACCATTGCAAGAGGTGTCAGTCTCCAAGACGTCACAGATTGGCCTTCCTGGAACTGCCTGTCTTGTGTCAGCCTGAGACTTAGCTCACAGTGGCCTTTATGATCTGAGTACAGGTAGAAGCTTCTGAAGACCTGTTACTTCTACAGAGATCAACAAGTGCACTCATCACTAGGAAGACATCAGGCTCTCCTAAAGTGCATTCCCTAGGCCTTCCTCAGCTACCACACAGAGCAAAATCATGTTGGTTCCATTACATTAATTTTCCCTCCTCAGTGCATTTACCCCTATGGCCTGGGACTTACGGAGCTCCAATATCTTGTCCTAATAATAGTCATGTATGGACTCCATTTGTGAAGATTGCCTTGATTCCAATTAGAATTTGGTTGGTTACTCCCACACTGTTGGACTACTGGGTACATTTTGTCAAGTCAGTTGTTACTGTAGCTTGAAGAGTTCACACATGGGCTGATGATTGTCTTTCTTTGTCAGCAACTTACACACTACCTCCTCCCACTATGAAACCTTGCCAGCAGAGATATAGCATCAAGGTCCATAGATCTTGGTTTCTTGCTTGTTTTGTGACTTACTCTGTGCTTTCTTCAGCAGTGGGGCCTTGCCATCATGCTCTAGCATTGGATCAAGTTTAATGATCATATGCAGTATCCCCTGCCCTTCTCACCACTTCCTGTTGATCAGGGATCGATGGGAGCTCCCTGCTCAACAAAACCTAGAGAGAATGTCCATTCCTGTATGGGCCTTTGCATTTGATTAGGGCAATTGAAATCCTTTTATAGAGTAGCTACATTTAAACTCATTTCTTGTGTATGTATCTATTGAGAAGCTTCTGTAGTTTCCATATGACCCTTTCAAAAGCCTTTACTATTTTTTTAATTTTTTTAATTTTATTTTTTTTATGTATATGAAAGTGCTGTCTGCATGTAGGTTGGTGCACCCATGTCATGCAATGCCGTGGAGGTCAGAAGAGGGTGTCAGATTCCCCTAGAACTGGAGGTTCTCAGCTGCCATATGGGTGCTGGGAATTGAACCTGGGTCCTCTGCGAGAGCAGTTGGTGCTCTTAACTTCTAGGCCATCTCTCCATCCTGCCAAAAGCCTTTATTATTAACAAACTGTTCTAGTTCACTTTTCCATTGCTGTGACAAAACACTAATCAATTCCAACTTGGGGAGGAAAAGGGTTTATTTGGCTCACATCTCCTGGGTTACAGATTATCACTGAGGAAGCCCACCATAGGAATGCAGAGCAGGAACCTGGAGGCAGGAGCTGAAGCACAGGCCATGGAGGAATGCTGCTCACTAGCTTGCTAACCTGGCCCATACCCAGCCAGCTTTCTTACACTGTGCATAACAACCTGCCCTGTGTGGCTCCTCCCACAGTGGGCTGGGCCCTCCCACATAACTCAACAATCAAGGCAATACTCCACAGATGTGGCCAAAGGCCAGTCCAATGGAGCCAGTTCCCCAGTTGAGGCTCCCTCAACCCAGGTATGTCAAGTTGACACTAAAGCTATCCAGCACATTAGCCTTCCTCTTATCCTCATTTGCCCCACCCTTCCATTCCCCACCCCATTAAACATGTCCTATCTATTATTTCTGTTTCTTATTTTTGTTGCTGCTTTTAGATTATTGCATCTCTCAGCTCTCACTGGAGAAGGAACTTTATTTCACTACATGATAATTAACACAGAAATCCATAAATGATCAATTTCCAGAGAATAAGACACTGAGTTGCACTCAGCCACAAATTGGACACTTACATTACATCACATCTTCTTCCAAATCTCAGGATAATTGAGGAAGATGGGGCAGAAAGATTATAAGAGCCATAGATCATAGATGAACACAAGGAAGCTGTGTTGTCTGGACACCATAGAGAAGTTGCACCTATGAACCCACAGCGCCTTTCACAGCATGCACAAGAACTGTGTAAACCCTGTGCATGCAGGGACCCAGCATGCTTGGGAAGTTAGCAGAAGACACAAGGCCTAGGAGCGGATTTATTGGCAACTGATGGCTGCTTGTGGAGGGACAGTGAGTTCTCCTGAGGTGTGTGATGCCTAGTAAGGTTGACCAGAATCTGGGGCATGGAGTCACACTTGAGAGTGCTTGAGAGGCATGAAATGGAAGCCATAAGCCTTTGAAAACTAAGGGCTGGGAGGAGGTGCATGACCATACAGGCAGAGAGTCCTACATGGTCCTGGGATCTTGCTCATATGAACTTGCAGTAGTGGTATCAACATGCAAAAGACCCATTCAGATTCGACAGACAAATACTCAGCACAGAACTGTGGAAGTGGACATCAGGCCCTAATCTTAGTGGGAGAACAATTGTTACCTGATTACTGTTGGGTGAATAAGAGCTGATCTTCTTTAATGGAAGGAATCTAGACAGGCTGACCAGACAGACCCCAGAGGATGAACTTGCACTGAGGGGCAACAGGGGAAACTAACTTAACTGATAAGCCTTAACAATGACAGAATGCATGAAACCCAGTGTGAGGGGCATAGCTACAGGAGGGCACCAACAGGGAAGAGGTTCCAGTGAAGACTAAGATCTTGTGTATGCAATACACAAAATCCAATGAAGTGTATTTAAAAAGGAAAACCAGAAACAAAGAAAAAATGAATATTTCTGTATATAGTTAAATATTTTTCCTAACTTATAAATTTCTAGTTAAAATATATTGAAACAATTTATTTGAAAAAGAAAAGTAAAATAAATATTTCTTACAAAAGAACAGGTAACAGTGGAGGACATGAAGTTGGGGGCATGGAGGCAGGAAGGGGTAAGAAGGGCAGGGGATACTGCATATGATCAGAATTCATTGTGTGAGATGTTGGAATGCTTAAAAATGCAAGGTCCCCAAAAGGTGGCTGCTCAGGAACTTATGAAGTTCCAAGCCCCTTCCCATTAAACTTAATTCAGCACCTTTCCTTCAGAGTTGATATCTATATATCTTTTATAATACAACAGTACACATACGCATTTCCTAGAGTTTTGTGATCAATTATAGCCAATTTGAACACTATGAAAGTTTGGTGGCTCTGATTATAAGAATCCAGTCAGAAACACACATTACAACCTTGGGCTCTCAGGGGCAGTATGATTAAGAATTCTCTTCAAAGATAAGCTGTTACTCTATCAGATACAGTGTCGTCTCCATGAAGATGGTGCCACATTATATGTCTGCTGAACAACTGTTGATGTATGGAAAAAAGCCCTCACATACATTAGTTGTCATAAGCATTGGGTTGAGTGTTCCGTGAATAGAAACGAGTATCTTCCTTCATAATATCTTATAATATCCAAGAACAGCATCAGTTTTAAGAAGAAAGGGAGAAGATTCAGTGTGTCTTCCTACATTCAGACCATTCACATTACACTTAAAATGATACATGTGTCTAGGGTAAGATTTCCCCACATAGCCCATGAGTCTCCATTGAGAAACAGCTTAGTATCCTATAATTCAATTAATTCCTAACACAAGGTATCCAGGGATGACATCTGTTCCCAGAGGATGAGGGCTCAGACTTACAAGATATCTCCACATCAGGTAACAACAACTCTGAGGTTCTGACAGATGCTTCTGACATAGTGTGTCCGAAGCAATGTTATAATAACCCTCTTTGGAGTTAGCTTAATTTTCATTAGTGACTCACTGAACAAAATGTAATTCTTACACTTACTGGCTTATTGTAAGAAAAAAAAATATTACAACAATCCCCAAATTAGAGAGAACATATGTTGCTTGTTTTTCTGGGTCTGTGTCATTTCATTTAATATAACAGTTTCTAATTCCATCTATTTATCTGCAAATTTTGTTGTTCTTCACCACTGAGTAGAACTCTATAGTCTGAATGTACTACATTTTCATTATGTATTCCTCAGTTGAGATGTATTTAGCTTGTTTCCATTTGGTACCTATTGTGAAAAGAGCTCCAGCAAACATGGCTGTGCAAGTTTGCCCGCAGTGGGGTGAGTCTGTTGAGTATTTGTCAGTGAGTGGTATGACCTGCTCATAGGGTGGATTCACTTTAGCTTTTTAAGGGTTCACCATACCTATTTCCACAGTAGTTCCAGCAGCTTTCAGTCACATCAACAGTGGATGAGGGGTCGTCTTGCCACTAATCTGCCCCAGATTTTTGTGGCATTTGTTGTCTTAATCTGGAGGAAGATGAAACCTTAAAGTCGTTTTCCCTAAATACTCCCTTTGAATTGTTGGTCAGGGTAATCAACAGACTTCCAGAAGAGCACAGGCTATTCCCTGATACCTTATTGCCTTCTGGAAGTTAAAGGTAAAATCCTACTTCTGAAGACAGGCCACACTTCAGACATGGGACATGGAGCAATGGGGCTTGAAGTCTTCACCTCAAAGACTAGCTTTCAGGAGATCAGGGGATACTTATGAAGCTTCCAGGGAGGGAGGGGGGATCCAATCAATAAGCCTACATAGGTGTAAAGCCTAAAGTAACAGAACATAGCAAAACAAAACTCAATGACTAGGCCAACAAACTATCACTATTGGTGTAGTTTTATCTCGGGGGTAATCAACTATCTAATTGAAACTAAGGACCACTCAATGAGAGAACTCATAGTGGTTATATATACACAGCTAAATTCACATGACAGGAGAGGTTGTAGATCCTAGAGAAAACCCTACTTTTGTCACATCCCTAGATCAGTGTAATCTCTTATTTCTTTTTTAAAATACGCATCCTTATATTTATAGACAAGTTACATTTTCATTCCCCATCTAAGAAGCTTCCTTTTCAGCAGATAGAGAATATCACAGGGTACCGCAACTGGTCAAATGCAGAGAATAATTGTCTGTGAGATACTTAAACCTAATTGACATGTCATCAATGAAGCCTCTACACCTAGGATGAATGCATCTCTCAACTCTTAACAGAGACATTTCCTTATGTGGCAGATGATTTGCACAAAATCTCACCAAGTGGCCAACCTGGAGAGAACAAGAGCCCACATGCTGCTCTCTGAATAGGACACTTATTTCCAACTTCTGACTTCCCAGGCTCAGGGACCATCACAGAAGAGGAAGTAGAAAGATTTCAGGAGACAGGGGAGCTGGATAAGCACAAGGAAACAGAGCGCTTGAGACAGTGAGTCCATTAATCATGATCACACAGTAGTGGTGACAGCATGCACAAGTTTTCTGCAAGCTCCAACCAGACAAAAGCCCAGCATCCACATGGGGAAGTGGGAAAGGAACCCCAAGCCAACCTAAAGAACTGTTGGTGATTGATGGCTGGTAGGAGGGGGAGACACAGTGTTTTATAGGGGTGGGACTCTTAGTGACCCCAGTGGGTGAACCCATACTGGATATTCAGGGAAACAAATCATAGTATATAGGCCATATTATCATTGTGTTTGTGTGTGTGTGTGTGTGTGTGTGTGTGTGTGTGTGTGTGTGTGTGTGTAAATGAGAACTTTCAATTGGATGGGGTTAGGAAGGGAAGAGATCTAAGTATCATCAAACTATGTTGTATGAAAATAGTAAAAATCCAATAATAATTAAACAAAAAATCTAATAAAAATTAAAACAAAAAACAATAGTACAAAGAACAGGCTGGAGAGATGTCTCAGCTCTATGAGCACCTGATGCTTTGTAGAATATCTGGGTTTGGTTCTCAGCACCTATGTGACAACTTACAACCCCCTATAATTACAATTCCAAGGAAGCCAACACCCTTTTCTGGCCTGCACGGGTACTGCATGCACATGGGGCACGTACAGAAATACAGCCAAACACTTATACACCTAAAAATTTTAAAAATGAATAAATAAATAAAATTTGAAGGCTAACACATTGAATGCAGATGAACAGCTGGGTGAAGATATTCACAGTGCACACCACCATCTCTGGGCTCACTTGCTTTGTCAATCAATGTTCGTTACGGAAGCTCAGGGTCTCTGGTATGTTTGTGTTAGCATGGATGATTAGTCTTTTGGATGTTATTGAATAAATCATTAGTAGTCAGCTTAACCTTTTAACCCACTTAACTTCCACCCACTTCTTGCAAGGGGCAATGGTACTGAAAGTAATATACCTTTAATTTCAAGCTTTTTTTTGATGACCAGCAACCATACTGAGCCTATGCAAGGATCCCAGTCACCATTAGCTAGCACAGAAAACTATGTTTAAGAGGTAGAAACTTGTTAGGATTGTATGGACAATGTGATACAAAATGAGAATAAAGACATTATTTTTCTCTCACTATTTCTTTGGTTCATAGCTGGTAGAGTATCAAATGTTAGAAGTTCAGTGATTGGAGAATTTCACCGTTAAACTAGGAGAAAGAAACAAGGAAGCACCCAGACAGCAGCAGACATGCATTTTAACAGGAGAGGCAGGGTAAGGGAAGAACCCTTCTGTGCAGAGACATCTGCACCTCCTAAAGAGCCCTCGTCAGGCGCTGCTTGGCTGGTGCTCTCTGTAGACTCAGCACAGCGGCCCCTCTTAACACAAGGTCAGACAAATTAACCAGAGTTAATTTCTCAAAATGACTTTGTCATCAAACTTTTATTGCTCTTCTTCTGTCATAAGGAAAACGTCAATGAGACTCTGCCTGTAACTCTGTATGTGGGCTGAAGGGGAAGACAGGTGTAATGACTGCTTTCTTCTCTGCACTTGGCAGCATTTCCTAAGTTCTGTTCACTGTTCTAGAGGTGTGCAGCATGTGATGGTACCATCACCAAACAACCCGGTGCTTCATGGAAGCTTCTTAATTGCCAGGATCGTTAAGAACGAGCCTTATTTATTTATTTATTTATTTATTTATTTATTTATTTATTTATTATTTATTTATTTATTTTCAATGTATATTGCTATTAATTTTTTGTGCATTCCATACAGAATATTTTAATCATCTTTATACACTCTCCTCCATGTGCACCCCCTCATAGGCCCCTCCCCCACTGGAGTTCATGCCTTCTATCATATAGATTAAATCTTATACAGTCAAGTTTGTATACCCAGATGTCCCTCAGTGAAAGTTCATCCACTGGGGTCCAGTCAGTCTGTCTAGAGTCATTCCCTTAAAGGTCACCTCTTTTTGATACAGAGAAAGTAATGCTATTTTGTTTTTCCCAGGACAATTTCATGTTTTATCAATGCTTTCATTCAACTCCCAATAGTTGAGGTGCGATGGGACCTGGGATAAGAACGGTGGTGGAGCACAGCTGCTGGGAAGATGGCTGAAAACAGAAGTGACGGCACTGAAAACTGGCTGCATTTTCCTTTCCCTGAAGAAGCTCCAGAAGTGAGCATAAAAGCAGTCCTCCTGGGGGAAGAGGACATAATGTGTGAGGTCATCAGTCCTATTTCTACTGCACCAGCTCTTTTCTTGACCAACATCCATTTATTTTCTTCTTGAAACTTAAAATCCCAGTCTATCTGATGACTGAATCTCCCTCCACAGCACTTGTCTCCTTGCTTTCTTCCAGCCGTCTCCTGTCACTGAGCCCATGAGTTGAGAAGGCTCAGGAGGAGCTGAGGGGAGTTGTCCTGGGATGTGATTTGTCAAGCCCAAACTGCCCAAGAGCAGGGTGGATTTGAAGTGTAAAAGCAAAACTAAGCCTTTCGGGTGTGGGGTTCGGTTAATAGTACAGAGGATTTAAATGGGATTTTTCTTCCAGACAGTTCAAAGAGTTTCATTTCTTAGTCTGTAGTTCTCCTGAAATCACTGAAAGAGGAAAGAAGGAGCAGAAATCACCTGCCTCATTTCACAGGGCAGGAAACTTTGTGCCATTTTCCCAAATGGCAGCTGGTTTGAGAAATAACATGAGGATTGCTTTATCCATGACAGCGGTGGGGCTCGGCGCCCATGGTAAGAGGATTCTAATTACTAAAAGCTGGAGGGAAGAGATAATAAATCTGAATATGTCTAAGTGAACGTTAATAACATATTAACCCATCTTCTTATGTGTAGACCACAGAAGATATACTAAAGATTAAGTTTCAGTTACCTTACCAAAGGCCCATGTGTCTGGGTGTTAAGCAGACTATAATTTAGCTTTGAGCAGAACAAACTCAGTAATTCATAGGAGGGATTTTGGTTATCTAATAGAATATTCAGTGGAAGCTTGTAATGAAGAAATGGTGGACTAGGTTTTATGAAGAAAGATGTGATGCAAAGAAAGGGAAGTTACATTTACATTTGCATATCCTGGTTCTTTATGCTGAAACAATTCGTATGAATGGTCGGGAATCTGGTTACAAGATGCCAGGAATCTTAATCTGAACAGAACACAGCCTGTTGTGGGGAAGACAGATACATGAGCTTAGCTCTTTTCCCAGCCTTGTCAAAGGACATATGACAGTGTTCTCTGCTTCGTGTGCAGATGGATATCCTTGGGGACCATGAGAGCAGTCAGGGCCTGTTCTGTTCAGAACAAGGTGGAGCTATGACCTTCTAGACAAAGATCCTTCACAAGGAATGAGGACAGGAAGGCTGAAGGCGGTTACCATTCAGAACACATTCTGTTCAGAACGAGGTTGTGTATCTGTCCAGACAAAGATGAGTCTAGGGGAAGAAGAGGGCTGAGGGTGGGAAAGCCAGTGAAGACAGTGAGATGGAACAGCAAAGTGTACTCCAACAGGAGAAAGAGAGAGCTTACGGATGGCCTATTCCATCTTCCCTGCTTTCATTTTGACTTTAAAGGAGACATTTATACAAATTAGCTTTTGAGCAAGCACAGGAACAATCACAGTCCTACATTTGTTCATTCCATTAAATCTCCCCAGTCATATCTGAACTTCTGTTATTTAGTTTAATGTCCCTTCCTCGTTTTAACACTTTGATCTATTCTGTATGTTCCTACGCTGTCCCAGCCCAGTAGCCAGCTCACACCCACACTCTGCCATTTAATCATTCATTTTCTAATAAGGATTGGAACATGCAAATTCCATTGTCTCCCCTTAGCATGCTTGCTAGGCGAATATATTCATGATCAGCCTCGTACATCTCACAACCATCACCAAGGAAGCTAAAACAATTCCTGTCCCAATTCATTAAAACTCTTTTCCCTGAAGACTGACACATTGAAGGATCTTATTATTCAATCTTCCTAGCTTTGATACTTTCCCTAAACTGAAGTTCTTACCTTCATCACTGAATTAAGTTCTGTTACCTTTTGCTTGAACATAATTTAAACACATAAGTAATGTAAGGTCTCTAATGCATTCCCTGAAGATATATTTCTGCATCATAATGTTCTACTTAGATCATAAACTACTCAAGGTCAGTGTGAGTGCCTCTGTAACTCTCTTCGTGTTCCTGTAACAGCAGTATGTACCCAGATCTGAGTAATTGCCCTCATGAAAAAGTAGTTGAAGGTGTTTGTTTCCTTACCATTAAAAAGGAAATCAAGGTGAAACTAAAAAGTTATTAATGAGTTGAAATTTAATGAGAAAAAATCTAATTTATATTTTAGAATTTGGATTTCAAGACAAAAAATATGTCTTGAATCAATATTGATTTTCTTTGAAAAAGAATAAATAATAACTACTACATATATCTTATGTAATATTAGGAAGCAGTGATTTAATAACAAATTAGAAATGAAGATATCAATATGACCCTTGATCTGAAATATTTGGCAATCAGGAACTCAGGACACATGTTTCAGAGGTGATGTCCCAGGCTTGAGCACAGCAAGTGAGGACCCTCCCCTTGGCCATAGCATTAAGAGAGGTGAGGTCCACCAGAGTAGGTGGCCTCTTGGGTAACTACAGTGTAACTAAATGACTTGTGAGGATGATCCTGGCATCCACTCTGGCAGTCGTCACTGTAGATTTCAAGAGGTCTGAATTATATGGTCTGAGTTCCACTCCACATAGTAGACCAGCTTTGCAGAAATTAACACCCAACACAGACAACGTATATAACACCCTTGGCACCTTCATGAAATAAATGGTCTAATAAATTTTCCAGCTTCCTGTACCTCAAGGATACATTGAATCTTCAAGGATAATTTTTAAGTTTATATGCTGACAATTTCATTCACATATATGCATATATGTGTTTCTACATAACTCTAATTTATTACTTTGGTCATAGTAACAAGCCCCATTATTCTCCTTTAATCTCTAAACCACAAAGCCCATCTTCCTCTCAACAAGTGCCCTCCTACTGTCATACCTTCATAGAAATACTTTATTTACTTCCCCTGCCAGGCTTGGGCCCAGGTGGGATCAAATCCTCAGTCTCAGACCTCTGGATGAGTTTCCCAACCCAGACCACCAAAACACTCTGGCCCACATTGCTAAGTCTCTCCTGAGGTGCTACACCCAAACCTCATCTCCCCTGATTCCTGAACAGCTGGAATTACCTGCCCAATAAGGACTCTGGTAAGTCAGATCTCACCCACTTTGTCTCTGTTCCATTTCTTTCACCCACCCCAACCATGTCCCTTGCCAGCCTTGCACTCAGGCAGGCTCCAATTCCCCAGCCTCTGGATCAGCTTCCTAATACAGACTAGCCAAACTGCCCAGCATAAACCCAACTGGTTCATCTATCCAGCCTACCACCTGTCCTACCATCTATCCAGACCAGTCTATTCACCTGCAAGGACCTGAAATATGGATCGATTTAGTTTCTAATCTTGAACAAAAAGCAACTAAGCTACATAAACAATATAAGCAGAACCAAAATTATTTTAATAAAAGTAGAGTAGCAGTACCTACTGGACACTTAACTAACAAAGAACATCCATATGCCCAAATGGGAAAACAAAACACAAATAATATGAAAAACCAATAGAATGCCCCCCCAAAGCCCACTAATCCTACAGAAGTGAACTACATTGAGAACAGAATATAAAAGAACAATCGTAAATATGATGAAAGAAGTTAAAAAAAAAAAACAGAAATAACTCAAAGAGGAAAGGCATAAACTTGTGAAAGAAACTCAAGAATATACAAATAAGTGGCTTATTGAAATATCAAAAAGAATTCATGACTTGAAAATTGAATTCACAAAAGAGATAGAAGTAGTGAAGAAAATCCAGATGGAAATTAACATGGGATTGAAAGCTCAATGAGACAATAAGGAAAAAAAAGGGGGGGGAACCTCATAAGCAGAGTAAATGAAATGGAAAACAGAATATCAGGACTGGATGACAAAATTAGGGATTTGGACTCCTCAAGCAAAATCTCTGAGAAAACAAACAAACAAACAACAAAAAAACCAAGAGTGTAAAACTCAGGAAATATGGGGCAACATAAAAAAATCAAATCTACAAATTATAGGCTTACAGCAGGCCAATGTAATTGAACATATCTTCAACAGGATTATAGAAGAGTTCCCTAAACTAAGGAAAGACTTACCTATAGACATTCATGAAGGACATGGAACACCAACTGGACATGACCATCACAGAAGCTCCCCATGGCACATCACAGTAAAAATATTAAATGTACAGAACAATGAGAGGGGCTTGAAAGCCATAGAGAAAAACAAGTCACAAATAAAGGGAAAACCCATCAGAATCACAGCTTACTTTTTTTTATTTTTTTTATTTTTATGTGTATGAATGTATTGTCTGCATGCAGGTCTGCGCACCCGTGTCGTGCGATGCCGCGGAGGTCAGAAGAGGGTCTCGGATTCCCCTGGAACTGGAGTTCTCCTGGAACAGGAGTCACAGACGGTTCTCAGCCGCCATGTGGGTGCTGGGGATCGAACCCGGGTCCTCTGCAAGAGCGGTCGGCGGTCTTAACCGCTAGGCCATCCCTCCAGCCCCACAGCTTACTTTTTGATGCAAACTATGAAAGTCAGAAGAGCCTGGACCAAATTTCTAAACTACCAGGGATGCCATCTGGAAATACTTTATCCAGCAAAACTATCTATCATGGTAAAAGGGGAATGGGAAATTTTATGAAACAAACAGGCTGAAAAATCCATTTCCAACAAGCCAGTACTACAGAGAATATTGGAAGCAATACAGAGGACTGAACAAAGGAATGATTATACTCAAAAGGCTAGAGAAAAAAAACAACAAAGTTATAATAATTGAAACACAAAATAGGGCCCTAATCACAAAGAAATTAAAATGACAATATCCAATACACATCTTTCAATAATAACACTAAATATCAATTGGTTAACTCTCCTGTCAAATGACACAGGCTAATGGAATGGATCAAGAACTAAAATCCATTGTTCTATTGTCTTTAAGAAACTCATCTCACCTTCAAGGATATACACTACCTTAGGGTCAAAGGATGGAAAAGTATCCCAAGCAAATGGTTTAAGAAGCAAGCAGGTATTGCAATTCTAATATCTGACAAAATAGACTTCAAATTAAATTAATCAGGAGAGAAAGAGAGGGTTACTTCATTCTGATGAAAGGAACCATAAATGAAAAGATAAATATCCTGCACCAAACTCTGGAGAAGCCAATTTCAAAAAAAGAGGACTAAAAAAAATCAGATTTGCCTTAACTCAGTAACAGTATGTGACTTTTATACACCACTATCTTCAATATGCAGGTCAACTGAACAAAGAATAAACAGAGTCATTGAATTAAATTATATCTTATGTAAAATGAATCTAATAGATATCTACAGAATATTCCACCCAATCACCAAATAATTCATGTTCTACTCAACAGCCCACGCAAGTTTTTCTAAAACTGAATCATTTTAGGTCAAGAAACAAAACTCAACAATTACAAAAATTGAAATAATTTCAGGAATTTCAGGAAACAAAATGCAATATAATTTCTAAGCATCAACAAAAGAAGCTATACTAACTACATGAACTCATAGAGATTAAACAATACATACATGCATGATGAATGAGCCAAAGAAAATGGAGTTGGTTGTTTATTTGTTTGAGTTTTATGAGACAGGTCTGGCTCAGCCTGGCATTGAAATGGTGATCCACCTGCCTCAGTGTCCTAAGTGCTGGGGTTACAGGTATGGATCAGTCCTCTTATGGATTCTGTTTTGAAACAGTTATTCTATCTCTCTGTAACACATAACACAGCCTTTCATTTATAAGAGAAGTAATTCAGAAATATAACATTATATATATATATATATATATATATATATGTGTGTGTGTGTGTGTGTGTGTGTGTGTGTGTGTGTGTCATTATAATGCACATCATTACATGTGTTTAAGTTGTGTGTGTTCAGGACAAGACTCTAGAACCCATCATGATGCACCCCACCTGGGATGCCTGATGAAGATTTTACAAAGGATCATCACTGAGGCATCAGACGACCATGTATCATGAGGTCCAGAATCTGAATCAGATTTCAGGGAAATTATTTTTCTCTTTGAAAAGTACATTTAATAGATCCCTCAAACATTCATAACAGATAATTATAAATTTAATAAAAAAGAAAATGGAGATGAAATCTTGGAATTCAGTGTGCCTCAAAATTATGTCACTCACAAAGCAGTCACACACAAGTATCCTACAAAAGAGAAACAGCCCACACCTGTGATGTCAGCCGCAGCTGGCAGCTTTCCAGCCTCTGTAAACAACGAAGTCCAGTACCTAGAAAATGTCAAAAGGACTCCCAGGCTATTCTTCCTCTCAGTTTGTCCCAGTGATTCTTCTATAAATGGGGAACATAAATTAATTTGTAAAGTTGTGTTTATTTTTCATATACCATCTGAAAACAACACTTTACATAAAAGTGGATATGTGTAGCGTTTCTTATATACATGGTTGTCACAAAATGTGCAAGTCTTTCTTGAATTTGAAGTCCTGGAAGTTTATGGCCATGCAGAATAATTATCTGTAGCTTCAACCTGGAGAAGACTGGATCATGTTATTGTGCCCCAGCTGAGCAACAAAAACGTTTAAAGTTGAGGGTCAACACAGGAAAGTGATAAGATATGCAGCCTTTGAAACTGCAGCAGGCAGACAGAAAAGGAAGTAACCTGAGACCTCCAGGAAAACAGTCTCAAATCAGAAAGAAACACAGAATCTAGGAACATGTTTGGAAGAATGTGGCTCTAGTGAAAACTTTTAGTGAATAGCCTTTCTGTCTTCAAGGATCTCAGAGGACTTCATCAATTACTGTCCTCCTTTTTCTATGAACCATGAGCCCTTTGTTCATCAGAGCATGTCAGCAATGTCTTCACAAGTAATTAACACATTGATTGGTCAATTTATCTATTTATGTGGAAAACATACATTAAACAGATACCTGAAATGACTTATGAGTAAACTATAATCCTTGGCTTCAAGTAACTTACAGTTTACTCTGAAAAAAATAAGCACGATACCCATATTAGTGGAGATTACTTCATGGGTTAATGTGAAAGTCTGTGATTGCCTGTGATTGACTTATTTTTTTTCTTTTTTCTTTGAGATGTTTTGTATATTCTCTTACACTGGCCAAGAAGTGGAAAAATTAAACTAGTCTACTTATTTATTTGATTTCTCTGGAGCCTGGTGTCAGAAGATTGAAGATGCATAGAATAAGAGCTGATCCACGTCTGCCCCAGCAGAAGGGGTCTGGCCCATTCGATAACAGGGAAACTTGTCATACCAGGCAAATGCAAAGGAAACCTGATGAGAAATGTCTTCGCATCTGTAGACACCAAGCTCCTGGGCTTATGAGAGTGTTTTCTGACCATCTGTCACCTGGGCTGAGGAGATAATTGCTGACTTCTGTGTGAAGAGCTGCTTCTAAATACAGCTGGATTGCCACCTCTTTTAAATTACCAGACCCAGGAGACCAGAACTTTCTGTTGTTTCCATGGAGTTCCTCAAGTCCTGCCTTAGATTAAGATTCCAGCTCAGTGGTGAACGTGTGTGGAAAGGCCATTATCCTCCTGACAGACAGATGTCCTAGAAAACCTCACAGTATTCCCCAAAGCCAGAAATCCTGAACAACAAATTAAATTAAAAATAAGAAGCTAGTGTTTCAGTCAGGACAGAACTCATGAAGAGCCAAGGCTGTCAGGTCTGCATGTCCTATTGTACTACAGGGTCACCCATCTGAACTTGTGGGTGGCACATTCTATAGGAAGATAGAGGGTGGTTATAAATAAATGTAGGTTTTCTTCCTTTCCCTTTCATACTTCACTTCAAATGCCTCTGTCATTGTGAAAGAAAATGTGTCATGTAGATTTTGTAACCCATGTTGAATGAATGTCTTTTATAATTCACATAAAATATGACTTGTCAATGAAACCTTCCTTTACAGTTCAAGTGTGGGTTAATATATACGGATAAAAGGGCAAGTTCTAAAGGTGATTTCCTGTTTCTCACTGGATGACAAGGCTATAGTTCAACTTAAATGAAGAAGATGTACGAGGATTTGACAACTTTCAAAGTTAAGCATTAGGATACAGCCTGAGTCCAAAAAAGCTTGTCTGTGGAGAGCACAGAATGGGACATTCAAATGTAGAGCAAATCCAGTCAGGAAGGGAGAAGGAAGGGGAAATTCAGGGGAGTAACTGGCTTGAGCACTGATCTGTATATGAAAATGCTCCCAGAGTCTTTAAGAGAACACACACGCACACACACACACACACACACACACACACACACACACACACACAGGTGCAGCCAGGCATGGGGGTGCTGCATACAGAATAATTCACAGTTCATTACCTATCCATTTGTCATCTGAACCCTGAAATGTTACACTCTGTTTTACTGGAGCTGAAGAGAGACACTCAACAAAAATGGATTACAATTAAAGAGCATGCCTATGAAGACCAACAGGAAGTTCCCCTGACTTTGGTTACTACAGGTTAAGTAGTGTCATGTAGCAACGTGCAAATATATTAGCACCAATATAAAAGAGAAAATAATGCTCAATACTGGTTAAAACACTTCTCTTTAAGGGCAGGACTAAATGCAATAATCTTCAAGTCAAAAGAGGGGAGTGTTATTGTTCCCATTCAAACCACTGCTATACCCAGAGAAGGAACCAGCTTCATGGTCAACTGAATATTTCATAAAATCTGTGTGTGTGTGTGTGTGTGTGTGTGTGTGTGTGTGTGTGTGTGTGTGTATGTACTGGAAAGAGAAAGAATTGGAGACCCAGATACTGAGATTTAGAGGAAGAAGGTAAGAGAGAATATTATAGATTATTGTGCTCATGTTTTTTTTACTCTGAGTATACCCTGGCCACAATGTTTCAGGGTTGTATTCCTTCAGGGAGCACTGTATTGACCACTTAGACCACAGATCTACAGTCTACCATCCAAGGGGAAAATATCTTCTGTCACCAGGGGTTGTATGTGTGTGTGTGTGTGTGTGTGTAATTGAGAAAGCATATAGTCTTTGCCACTCCTATACAAATCTGTAGGGCCACTGAGGCAGGATCTTCTCCTGGGTCTCCCTAGGCCTAGTCTCATTCCTATAGCCTGGTATGGTTGGAAGCTCTACCAGAATGATTTGGAGAAACAGGTGAATTGTGCAAATCCCACATGACACCCACATTCACCACTCACAGGAGAATTTCCCCTCCTAGAGGAGAATGTGTCCTCTAAAAGAATGTGCTAGGTGATGAAATAGGAGATGCAAATGAGTCCAGTGTGGCCCATCTTTCTGGAGGTGACTGAGAATCTGTGGCCCCCAGTTTGCTCTCTGCCTTGCTTGAGATCCTGTTGCTTCCCTTTCTTTGCATTTCAGTCCGCTACCACTGCCAAGACTCATCCATGACCTAGATCCAAAGTGTTCTCTGAAACAAGACCAGTCCCTCAAACATGAGTTTGGAATGTATATCTTTCTCATTGCTGTTCTAACTTCCTAGAAGAATAGAGTACAATTTGATTTTCTACCTACTAACCTCTCTGAAATTTTATGTTAATTGTAAAATAATTACTTTTGATATGTTTTTTAAAAATGTATTTTTGTCTACTCCATACTTAACATCTCATCAGTCTTAATCACCTTTATCCTCCCTTCTCCACTGGCACCCTCTCACAGCCCCCCCCCCACTTGAATTCATATATTCTTTCGTTTGTGTTAAGGCCTATTGTGCCAAATTAATCTCCCCGGCCATTCCTCAGTGCAAGTTCATCCACTGAGCTCTAGTCAGCCTATGCAGAGTCTCATAAAATAATGTTATAAACCCCATACTTTCTTTAAATTGTAGTTAGACCAAAACTATTCTAGATAACATTAATTATGAATACATTCTTGTATAAACAGTGTGCAGCTTTAACTACCTACCAAAACCAAGAGGCTTGCAGCTCAATTTGTAAATGAAATTTCTTTTTTATCTTGTAAATAAAATTTCATGAAATGGTTTTTACTATTATATTCTTTTTTAAATTTTTTAAAATTTTATATTTTATGTATATGAATGCACTCTCTGCATGTAGATTTGTGCACCGGTGCCATGCAATGCCTTGGAGGTCAGAAGAGGGTGTCAGATTCCCCTGGAACTGGAGTTAAAGACAAGATGGTTCTCAGCCACCATTGGATGCTGGGGATTGAACCTGGGTCCTCTGCAAGAGCAGTCAGCACTCTTAACTACTAGGCCATCTCTCTAGCCCCTACTATTATATTCTTACCATAATGGGCAGGACCAGTTCTGTGCATACACCCTTATGTAAATGCAAATAAATTATAGTCAGGAAGAAAGTATGAATGAGGGTTCTGAGCAATATGACATATAATAGAGTTGCATTTTATTGTGACCTTCTTTTTGGTGAGGATTATCATGGTTTTATGCTTGTCTATACAAACTATATACATAATAGTTCACACCAAGCCCATTTTGGCTTAAGTGTTTGAAAAATATTTAAATTGAGCTGAATATCTGATTTTATTTGTGTTAAATAAATAAGCCATTATCTTGATGAGTCTCCAAGCTCCTAAATTTAGAAACTATTTAGTCATGGGACCAGTTACTTACTTGACTGGGCAGAGATGATCAGGAAATCGTGGGGACTGATTTCCAACACCAGTGCCAAGTAAAAAGCTTGGTTTGTTGGTGTACACTTATGACTCCAGCAACGGGAAGGCAAACAAAGCCAGAGGCCTGGGGTTTCCTGTCCAGCTAACTTAGCCTAGCTGAGGACCTCCAGGCTTAGTGAGAATCCCTGTTTCTTCAAACCCTTTCAAGGCCCAGGGTTCATCTTGAAAGATCAGGAAAGAATGTAACCACCAGATGGGGTACATGTGGGAGATCTTCTGGATATGGGCTGGCTATGCTCTCATGAAACCTCTGCAGCTGTGGTTATCTGCACATGATTGGGCCCTTCAACCTTTCAACCTGAGGCTCTGCCCTTTCCTAGGGGGCTACTGACAATTAATGATCCTGGATGTGTGTCACTCTGTTCCCCCACTGATAAGCTGTACACCATCCAATAACCTCTTACCAACACTCATACTACCAAATCTAATTAAAATCAGGGTTACTTGTTGGGGAAAGAGTTTCAGTGTGAAAAAAAAAAACGTGTAGAGTGAAGGGAGAGAATGAATAAAATTCATTACGTGCATGTATGAAACCATCAAAGAATGAAAGAAAGTGTTAAAAAGTAAGCCAGGTGAATGGGCCCTGAACAACAAGACCATGGCTTGACCTCTGGGCTCCGTGTAGATTGGCGGGCATGTACACTCTCACACATGTGCACCCACACACACATGCATGTGCAAGCATACACCTACATTAAAAATCCATACTGAATCCTAAGATGGAAATTCCATATAAGATTTTCATTTCCGAATACTCAAGTCTTCCTGGACTGTGAGTTGCATCTTCCAAAGACATTTCATGAAACACATCACGAAATGAGAACATAATGGGACTTGAGTTTACAATGCATTCTAAAGACATAGACTTTGACTTTATGAAAGTTATAGAACATAACTCAGCCCATAACAATGATCTATCTGAACCAAGGGGAGCTGCCAATTCTTCCTTCAAAGTAGTGCTTTTCCATATTCTCTATAGCTTGTGCTTCTCTGGTAAGACCAGAGACCTGTTGCTGAGCTGGAGGAGCATCTATTCAGGGGAGTCAGATAATTAGCAAATAACTGAAAACTCTGCTTTCCTTGTGAATGTAGCTTCCTTGTGCTGAGACTCTGTTTTATTTTTCTCTTCTGCCACTTTCCTTCCTGTTTACATATATCCCATGTTTCAGCCAAACCAAAGTCTATATGTGAACAAATAAAATGAAATTTCAATTGTATGTCCTTAAAAGCAGGTACAAGGGGACTACTTTCCTCATTTGTTGCAGAACCTTCTACCACATTCCATTGGAAATGCAATTAAAGTTCTAAATACATTTTATAAACCAACTTGAGCTTCTACTTGATGTCAAACTAGTTCACATTGGTTTCAGTCACTTTAATGCCTTGAAGCAAAGGCTCCTAGAGAGAAAGGAAGATCTGGTAGTTGCTGTTTCTGGAGCCAGATTGCTTAGAAACATTGTAAAACTGATGTTGCCACAAATTCTTTAAGAATGTTTTGGTGTTTTATTGTTTTACTTGTTTTTTTTTTTTTTTTTTTCGGGATGATAATATGATTCTAAGCCATGGAGTTCAGGATTATGAAAACAAACATGTAGACATATTTGGCTTAGAGCAAAGACTTGGTTATAGAAACTGAAAATAATCTTATACAGAAAACAGTGGCAAAGCAGTGAGTATACGTGGTTTTGTGTGTGTGTGTGTGTGTGTGTGTGTGTGTGTGTGTGTGTGTGTGTATGTGTCTTATCCAGAGTCTGGGTCACAGGCTTTAATAAAGGAGGGTCATTTACACTGCAGCCTCCAGTGTTGAATTTTCCTTGTAACATTTACAAACCATAGGTGGCTGTCAAACTTACAAGGAATTGCTGCTGCTATTGCTTCTCTCTCCTGCTTCCTCTCTTCCTGATCTCCCACTCTCCCTTCCCTCTCCTTTTCCTTCTTCCTCAAACTCTCAACTAGGATCTGGAAAGTGAGTTTAAAGGAAAAGTCATTTTTTTTTAGAAGCTTGCTGTTTTGGGGTCCTTTTGCTGCTTGCAAATATATATTTGTTTTTAACTACTATTTACAACACTTTGAAACACAGAAAATCTACATTATTATTAAAATTCCATCCCCAAGTACACTCCTTACATACATAGATCATCTATATATACAAATGAGACCATTCTTTGGTTCAACGACACATGTAAATAACAGAAAAGTTATCTACTGAAGTTTCCCAAACCTATAAGCTCAGGATGGACTGTAACTTTCCCACCAGGCAGTAGCCCTAACAGAGGAGACAATGTATGTTTACTCATTCATCCAAAGCAAGAAGACCCAGTGAACTACCTCCTTTCAGTAGGAAAGGGAAGGTTCTACAAGATTTGTGAACTAGAAGCAAAATTGCTACAAAATATTCCCTGGAGGTTTTCCATAACAGTTTAATCTGGTAAGAACCAGAATATGATTAAGATAGACTTCAAGCATAATGGTGAAGGTTAGGTATACAATGCAGACCAAATGGGAGGATGCACTGAATTAGGACTTGTGTGTGGAGAGAGCTGGGTCTATAGAATGAGAAACAGACAAGAGGCCAATCAATTTCATTAATTCTTAAGCCAGGCAATGGTTTGGTTTCCCGAGGATTCCTGAACTGCAATAATAAGTTACATGATAAAAATCCACTAATTATAGTAAGATATGGTAGCTTGGAGTTGAAACTGTGGGTAAGATCCTGTGACTTCCATGTAGCTTTATTTGTGGGTACACAGGCAGGAACAAGAAAATATAAAGAAATCTCCCTAACATTGCCCATAATGGTCTGTTCCTGGATGTGAGTTGCATGGTGTCATGTGACTCTGAACTTTAAGGAAACATGAAGAGAAGACAGGCTTCTATTGACCTGTACCAAATATGAGCTTGCCATTTGACTGCAGGATAATCTTCTATGTCTTCCTACTAGAGACTGGATAAACCGATAGTTATCCCTAATTGTTATTAGTGAACTATCAGCAAGTGAAAAATATCTTCACAAGAGCCTTCAAGTCTCCAAGGAAGAAATAATGACAGTGGAGAGGAAGAGGGCAGCTGTGAACTGGGTCTTATTTTTAATTCCCAGGAACAGAAAATGCAATGTCTTTACTTATAACTCAACAGTTGTTTCTTCTTCCCTCCTCACAGGCATACCAGAGCAAGCTTTTCTTGAAATGCAAAGATCCGGTGGGTATCTCTATTGTTTTCAATATGGAACAAGACAGATCTGAAAGTATTTCACACACTCTGTCCTGTTTGCAGGGGTGCCCTTGGCAAGGGCCATAGGGTGACTGGTACACAACAAATAAGAAAATGGGCAGATCAAGGCTCACAAAATGGTGTTTTGCCTAAGGGTGTCACAGCATACATTTCTAGCATGCAGTCTTGTTCTTTGTAGTTTAATGTAAAACTAATGTAGTTTTACATTAATAAATGTAATTAATATATCAGCAGATTAAAAAAAACTTATTGAGAGCAATTTTTAAATAATATTTTATCGATTCTTTGAAAAGTTAATACAATGCGTTTGATTACATTCAGACACATACCCCATCCCCTCTCAGATCCTCCCCCTCCACCCCCACTCCCAATGCCCCACCTCATGTTGCAGGGGTGTGGAGTCTGGTTAACTCATCCTGAAAGAAACTATGTCTCCTTCAGCTAAAGCGGGGGCTCCTCAGGTACCTCCAACCTTCATGCTAGATCTTCGTCTAGCTTGGGCTTGTGCATGTTTCCACAGTGTCATGACTTCATATGTCCAAATGCCTGTTGTGTCCTGGAAATCAGCTTTCCTCCTATTCACCTACGTGCTGGCTCTCACAGTCTCTCTGTCTCCTCATCTTCAATGATACCTGAGCCTTTAGAGGATGGAGTGTGATATAGGTGTCCCATTTAGGGCTGAGCACTCTGCAGTCTCCTATTCTCTGCATTTAGAATACTTGCTAGTCTCTGTGTCAAACCCCATCTGTTGAAAGGAGAGGTTTCTCTGGTGAGAGTTGAGAGATGTATTAATCTATGGATGTAACAATACGTAGTTAGAAATAAGTTTAATACTATGCCCATTTAGCAGGATAATAGTAGTAAGTTCTCACCTAGGGCCCATGACCTGTCTACTCACAGGTTCTTGGCACTGATAACAAGGCACAGATGGGCTCCATCATTTGAAATGGACCCTCAGTTAAATGAGAAAGAGTTTGGTTACTCTCCTTTTGTTTCTGTAAGCAACTCCAAATCAATAGAATTCATGATAAAAGGGAAAATATCACAACAGACAACAAAAAGATCCAGACAATCATATAGGAATACTTTAAAAGCCTATACTCTACTAAATTTTAAAACATAAGAGAAATGGATGGATATCAGCAATCAGGGGAATCACCAAAGCTAAACCACGAAGACATTGACAGCTTAAACAGACCCATAATATATGAAGAAATTGAAAATGTAATAAGAGACCTCCCAACTAAAAAAAGCCCAGGCCCAGGTGGTTTCACAGCAGAATTCTATAAAACATTTCAAAAAGACTTACAACCATTATTACTCAAACTGTTCAAAAGGATATAGGCAGAGGGAAATCTCTCAAATTCCTTCTATGAAGCCAGCATTACTCTAATACCAAAACCAGGCAAGGATGCATCCAAAAAAGAGAACTATAAACCCATCTCATTAATGAACTCAGAGGCAAAAATTTTCAAGAAAATACTTGCAAAATGTACACAGACCCACATTAAAAAGATCATCCATCATGATCAAGTTAAATTCATACCAGAGATGCAGGGATGGTTCAACATATGAAAATCAGCAAATATCATAAAACACATAAATGGACTGAAGGACAAAAACCACACAATCATCTCAATTGATGAAGAAAAAGCCTTCCACAAAATATAGCATCCCTTCATGATTAAAGTCATAGAAGGAATTGGACTGGAGGGATCATTCTTCAACATAATCAAAGCCCTCTACCAGACACCCAAAGCCAGCATCATCCTAACTGGAGAAAAGGATTAGAGGATTCCCCATAAAGGTAGGAACCCAGCAAGGCTGCCCCCTGTTGCCACTCCTCTTCAAAATAGAGCTTGAAACACTATCTAGGCCAATAAGGCAGAAGAGAAAATTCAAAGAATACTAATTGGAAAAGAGGAAGTCAAAATATCCTTTTTGCAGACTATATAATAGTTTACTTAAGGGATGTTAAAAAACTCCACCAGAAAACTCCTATAAACTATTAAGAGTTTCAGTAAAATGGTGGGATACAAAATTAATCTATAAAAATAAGGAGCCTTTCTTTACACCTACAACAAGCAACTGAAGAAGGAATACAAGGAGACCTTCCCAATCACAATAGCCTCAAAAAAATTACCTAAGAATAAACCTAACCAAAGATACCAAAGGTCTCTACAACAAAAATTTTAAACCCCTGAAGGAGATTGAAGAAGATATCAGAAGATGGAAAGACCTCCGATGCTCATGGATTGGAAAAATTAATATAGTAAAAATGTCCATTCTGAATTATTGATATTGATTACTTTTTAAGATGTTTCTCAGCCATCAAGAAAAGAAAAGACACCAGATGCTGGAGGGGTTGTGGGGGAAGGGGAACGCTCATCCACTGCTGGTGGGAATGTAAACTTGTACAACTACTGTGGAAGGCAGTGTGGAGAGCCCTTAAAAGACTCAAAATGAGCCTACCATCTGACCCAGTCATACCACTCCTGGGTATATACCCCAAAGACTCACCCTACTGCAAAGATACATGCACATCCATCCATGTTTATTGCAGCTCTCTTCACAATAGCGAAGAGCTGGAACCAACCCAAATGCCCCTCAACAGATGAGTGGATGACAAAAATGTGGTACATCTACACAATGGAATACTATTCAGCAGTAAAGAAGATGGCATTATGAACTTTGTAGGTAAATGGATGGAGCTTGAGTGCATTATGCTAAGTGAAGTAACATAGTCCCAGAAAACCAGGTGAATGTTTTCCCTCATTTGTGGATGCTAACACCAAATCCCCCAGATGTTTAGCTGAAAGCAATGATGCTGTTAACATATAAATATCTCAATGGGCTTTAGAATCCACCCACCACTTATTTTAAGACTCTGTAATTACTGTATATGGTTGAAGAGTATGTATTCATATTTTAGAGTAATAAAATTAATGGAGGAAAATGTGAGTTCCTAAGCATAAAAAAAGACTGAGAGAAAGATGCAGGAAAGTTATGGTAGAATGTATGACCTGGGGTGGGGAGAAGGGAAAAGGGAATATGCCTAAACTTATTTGAAAAATGATATCTGGAATACTCAAAACATCAATAAAAGCATAAAAAATATTAAAAACAAAAATGTCCATTCTACCCAAATTAATATACTGATACAATGCAATTCCAATTAAAATCCCCAAGACATTCATTGCAGGCTTGGGAAAAAAATTTCTTAAATTCATATGGAACAACAAAAGACCCCAAATAGCAAAAGCAACCCTGAGTGAAAAGAGCAATACAGGAGGCGGGGTTCTATACCAGACTTCAAACTATACTACAGAGCTATAGTCATAAAAACAGCCTGGTACTAGCACAAAAGCAGACCTGTTGACCAATGTAACAAAACTGAAGATCCAAACTTGAGCACTTACAATTTCAGCCACCTCATATTTGACAAGGGGGCCAAAAAGACTCAGTGGAGGAAAGACAGCATTTTCAGCAAATGGTGTTGGCAAAACTGGATCACCACTTATACAAGAATAAAATTAAACCCTTACCTCTCACCCTGTACAAAAGTCAACTACAAATGGATCAAAGACCTCAATGTGAAACCCAAAACTCTGAAGGCAATAGAAGAAAAAGTTGGCAGCAACTTACAAGACATAGGTGTAGGAAAAGGCTTCCCAAATCAAACAACAGCTGTGCAGGAAATAATGTCGACAATTGACAAGTGAGACCTTATTAAACTCAAAAGTTTGTGTACAGCAAAAGAAACAATCAAGGAAGTGTAGAGAAAACCCACAAAGTGGGAGGAAATCTTCACTGCTGATATATCTGACAGAGCATTAACTTCCAGAATATATAAACTACTCAAAAACCAAAGAAGAAAGCAAATGATTCACTCAAAAGTGGAGTAAATAGCTGAGCAGAGACTTCACAAGTGAAGAAATAGAGATGGCTGAAAAACATCTTAAAAAGTGTTCAACATCGCTAATAATTAAGGAAATGTAAATTAAAACCACTTTAAGATATCATCTCACTCAGATAGGCTGGCTAGGATCAAGAAATCAAATGATACCAAAAGCTGGAGAGTTTGTGGGGAAAGGGGAACACTCATCCACTGCTGGTGGGAATGTAAACTTCTACAACCACTGTGGAAAGCAGTATGGAAAACCCTTAAAAGACTCAAAATGAGCCTACCACCTGCCCCAACCATACCACTTCTGGGTATATATCCACCAGACTCTTCCTACTGCAGAGATACATGTACCATGAGATATGTACCAGAGATACATAGCCATGTTTATGCAGCTCTCTCCACAATAGCAAAGAGCTGGAACCAACCCAAGTGCCCCTCAACCAACGAGTAGATAGAGAAAATGTGTTACATCTACACAATGGAGTTCTATGCAGTAGTAAAGAAAGATGACATCATGAAATTTGCAGGTAAATGGATGGCACTAGAATATTTTATATTAAGTGAGGTAACACAGTCCCAGAAAAACAAAAGACATATGGTATCCCTCATCTGTGGTTTCTAGTACCATGAACCTAGTTGTAAGACAAACTGAGCAACATTAATGTTATATTCCTCATGATCTGAAAACAACTGTGCTCTTATATTGTGAACCCCTAGGCAGGTTCTAGGACTAACCCTCCATTTATTTTCAGACCTTGGATTTTTGGTATATGATGGTGGGTATGTATGCATCTTTTACAGTAATATAAAATTAAAATGGAAAAATGCAAATCAAGACATGTGATACAGAAATAATATATAGTTTGTTTCAGAAGATACAATTTTAATATAGGAATGATGTATCAGGCTGCTGTAACTTAGCCTTTCTGGGTGCTTAAGGACTGTACTTAACGCCCATACCAATTTGGCAAAGGGATCTAAGGGATAACTTTGTTCCTTGCCCTCAGAGGTCAACCAAGTCTTAGGGGGCTATGCATGGAAGCATCCCTTGAAATGCCTTTCAAATGTGGGTCACCAGTCTTCCTGTTCAGGGAGGTCTTGGAGAACCACTAGTAGGACTTCAACCAGTGTCCAGTCAATAAAGAGGAAAGTCCACTCACTCTTCAAAAATGGAAGCCTGGTCTAGCAAGACCTGAGTGGATGGAACTGATAAATGAAAAGCTGAAAGGAGCCAGGGGCTCCCCTCACTCCCACAAATAAATCCCAAGAGACCCCTGAGGACCAGATCCTCAACTGACGGGAAAAAAATTAAAAAACCTTGGATAATATGGGCTAACTGTGTGGCCTTAAGCATCCTAAAGGAAACTACCTCATTTCTTGAACAAGTTATTTCTGATTCTTTGAGGATCCCTGGCTCCTTGTGTTAGAGAACATTATTGGAATCTCACATCTGTGCAAATTCTCATCACTGCTGAGCTTTGGACTTTTTCATATGAAAGACAAGAAAAGACCCTGGCTGGAAGAGAATGACCACACACTGACCAGCAACTTCCTCTGTAACATTGGCTTTCTTGGGTCTCCATCTGTTGGCCTGCAGGCTGCATCCACATCACCATCTCCACAGACTCCAACACTGCATGGTCCCGTTACTTATAACAACACCGTGGTTATGTGCTTGCACCCATCTCCACACACCTCATTGTTTCTGTTCCTTTGGTGAGCCCTTACTCGTCCAAGAACATTCTGGCTGTTCCATGCTCTGACTCTCCTCTTCCTCTGGCAGGGAAGATAGGACATTTTTCTTGTCTGTTAATGATGATAACCTGATGTTAGTTGGTGGAAAGAGAACACATTTTTTTTTTTACTTTACCTGGAATTGTTATTTTTTTCTTTATTATTTATGTATTTTTAAATACTTTTATTGACAATTTGTATATTTCATACATTTTCTTTCAGTCCAATTTAGAGACATTCCCCTCTCCCTACACCCCACCCTACCCCAGTTCATGCCTTCTGCTGTACATGTCTTACATCTTTTTCTCAGTCTTTCCAAAGTTTTTCACTGCAGAGGCTTGTTGTTTGGGGCAGAGTTTGACCTATTCTTTATGTTGTTGTTGTTCCCTCCCCTTTGTATTGCTCCAACATATGCCTATATAACCATCACATATGTATCACAATTATGACCTCTGAGAATAAACTATATGTTATTTCTTTTTTTTTTCTTCTTTTTCTTTTATTTGCTTATTTTTAAGGGATTCTACAATATAATAGCACAATCGTTTTCAGATAACATTGACATTACTCAGTTTGCCATACAATTGGTAACTGGTGCACTTTTTTTTAATTGAGCCAAACTATTAAGCATAAGCAGTGAGTGTAAGTAGCATCCATGTAAAACCAATTCACAAGTATCTATGTCCAAATTTTAAACAACCCAAGGTTCCCATAGTCCAGTTGGAGAACCTTGTATGCACAAGTATGTTGATCAAATAGGAGTCCTGTCTATATTGCTGTAGTCTCACGATTCATCCCAATCTCTCAGCAGCCCTTACATTCTATGATGCCTCCTCTTCTGCAAGTTGTTCCCTGGGCTTTGGGAAAGGGGCACAGGTGGGTTAGAAACAAAACAGTCTATTTTCTCTGGAGATGTCATTTTGGACTCTAGTCTGTTTGGGTTGTTCCCCTTCATGGGTTGACAGCTTATCCAGGGGTACCTTTTTAATCCTATTAACAAAGCACAAGCAATTAGATGTACAGGCATTTAAGCAGTACTAATTATTATGGCAAGCTAAGCTTCCAGCATAGACACAGATGCTTGAAAGGTATGCTAATAGACAAACTGTGGTTTCTCTATAAAGGGTGACAAGTTCTTATTGTGGCTTATAACCTCTCCTAACCACTGGAGGACATAAGCTTGTGGCATCCGCTGTGAATTATTCCTCCAAGGAGAGAGCTAACAGCCAATTAGATTTGGGATATATATAGACACATGGCTGCCACTGTTGCACAGTATCTCCAGGCAGTAGAGGTGTAGCTGATACTGACAGAGGAGACTTGTTTGTCTCAAGGAGACCAATATTTTGCCGTATTGCTATAGAGCCCTTTGGTAATGCTCTCTGACATTTCAGAGGCCAATTGTACATTAGCAAGTGATGTCTCAAAACATTTTTTCATGTTTACACCAGGTCTTCAACAACAGGGACTTACTGCCTTTCTCCTTGTACATATCTCACTTATAGGCAAAAGGCCTTTATAATTTGGGTGGCTTGGATCCTCTAGCCAACATCTTCTAGGCAGAATAATTCATTGATGATATCAGAGCTTTCCTGTATTAATATATTTTGCTTAATTACACAGCTTATAAAGACTTTACTATTGAATTTGGCTCTAAATAGAGAATTATCCTTTCACAGTTCCTATGTCTATCAGTCAATTAAAAAAGGTAGTTATACCTGTGTATAAGAAATTACCACTATAATAGTTGGCTCCAATTTACAGTTAGGGAATGACTTCAGTACCATCATGTTTTACTTTTTCCTATAAAGGGGAGAGGTAGGAAGGTTTCTCAGCATCTGGAAGGTAAACCTCATTAGGGCCCATTAAGAACAGTTAACCCAAATAGAATTCAGAGAGATGCTCAGTGTCTGAGACTCAGGCAGTCTGAAGTTCCTCTTTGTTTAATGTTCAGATGGGTCAGCCTCTCTGCTGGCATTTCCCAGTCCATCCTGCACAGCCAAAAGTTGTACGTTTTCAGGCATTTAGATTGGTGTTTTTACCTGTGGGAATATACAAATATTCTCCTATTGTTAGTTTCAAGATCTCAAAATTGAAAATTTATCAATAGGTTTGGAACACAGAGTTTTCCATTTGTATCCCAGAAGGGATACTACACCACCTCCCACCTCCCTCTTTTTGTTTTTTAAATTTTTATGTTTTGACCTATAGATGCCCACGTTGTAAGTTTTCATTAAATTTACCCAAACTTTTTATCATTGACTATATGGTACTTATTTGAGAAGTAAACTTAAACTTAATTCCTTTAAATTGTCCTACAAGTAAAAGAAAGTGTTACAAGGTGATATTGTACGACTCAAAAAAAATATAGAGAACATTTGTGTACCTTAACCCCAAAGTTATTGTTGGAAATTCAATAAAAATTATAAATAAAACAATTAACATTTTATATTCCCAATTACTTCAAATGTATTACCATTTTCACCAAAACCTACAACCAAATTTATCTAATCTAAACATTTCACTAAGCCTTAAAATATCTTATAATATGTGGACAAAGCTTGGGCAGAGTTGAATACCTGCCAAATAAATTTTAACTAATATATGCTTTGCTCTTTAAAGCTATATAACTAGACTATGACTTCAGAGAAATCAAGTCCATTAACTTATATGGTTTGTTTTGTATTTCTGTGTAAATCTCTACTGAAATACCTCTCTATATAAATATATGTTATTTTTAACTATACCCTTTTAAACTGCAAACTTTACAGAGTGGATTTTAATGACTATCTTCCTCCAACCTCTTGACCATCTTGAGGCCTGGCATGAAAACCTGCTTTAAAGACTTTTCAGTATCTAGCTCCTTAATTTATTTTATTAGCACAAGCATCCTTCATGTAAAACCAATTTGCAAGCAGTTGTGCCCAAACCCAGATAGCCCAAGGCTCCCACCATCCAGCTGGAGGGGCTTGTATGTACAATCGAGCCAATCAAATAAGTGTCCAGTCTATACTGCTGTAGTTTTACCATTCACCCCAATCACAGCCCTTACATTCTAACATCCCCCCTCTTCCGTGGATTGTTCCCTAGGCTTAGAAAAGGGGCACAGGTGGATGAGAAACAAAACAGTCTACTTTGTCTGGAGATGTCATTTTGGACTCTGATCAGTTCTGGCTGCTTCTTTTCATGGGCTGACAGTTTGTCCAGGAATAACCTTTCAATTCTACTAATGAACCACAAGCAATTAGATATATAGGTAATTAACAGTACTAATTATTATGGTAGGTTACTTTGGTATACACACAGATGTTTGGATGGTATGCTAATCCATGAATTACATTTTTTCCTGTAAAAGTTGACAAGGTCTTACTGTGGCTTATAACATCTCCAAATCACTAGAGGATGTAAGATTGTGGCATCATCCATGAGTTATTCCTCCAAGGAGAGTTCTAATAGCCAAATAGATTTGGGATATACAGACATATGGCTGCCACTGCTGCACAGTATTTCCAGGCAGGTGAGGTGTAACTGATGTTGATGGAGGAGTCTTGCTTGACTCAAGGAGACCAACATTTGCTTTATTGGTTTGGTGGCCTTTGGTAACACTCTCTGGTATTCCAGAGACCAACTGTATACCTGCAAGTGCAGTCTCAGTACAACCTTCCCATGCTTACATCAGGTCTCACAGCAGGACCTTGCCACCTCTCTTCTTTCAGGTATCCCAGTTTACAGGCAAGAAGCCTTTACCTTTTGAGGGGGCTTGGATCCCCTAGCCAACATCTCCTTGACAGAATAATCCATTGCTGATATCAGAGCTCTCCTGTATTAATATATTTTGCTTATATGTACAGCTTAAAAAGACTTTAGTATTATATTTGTTTCTGAATAGAGAATAATCCTTTTCACAGTTCTTATGTCTATTAGTCAATTAAAGAAAGCAGTTTTACCAGTTTTATAAGAGATTACCTCTGGGCTGGAGAGATGGCCTAGCGGTTAAGAGCGCCGACCGCTCTTACAGAGGACCCGGGTTCGATCCCCAGCACCCACATGGCGGCAGAGAACCGTCTGAAACTCCAATTCCAGGAGAACTCCAGTTCCAGGGGAATCCGAGACCCTCTTCTGACCTCCGCGGCATTGCACGACACGGGTGCACAAACCAGCATGCAGACAGTACATTGATACACATACAGAAATAAATAAAAATTAAAAAAAAAAAGAGATTACCTCTATAACTGTCAGATCTAATTTATAGTTAGAGAATGACTTCATTACCACCATGTTTTTCTTTGTTCTATGAAAAAGAGTTGAGGAAGTCTCTCATATTAAAACTGTGCAGCACCTAGAAGGTAAGGTTCATTAGGACTCACTATAAACAGTTGTTACAAATATGATCCACAGAGATGTTTGATGCCTGTAGCAGTCTGAGGTTTTTCTTCATTTTAATGTTAAGATGGGCCAACTTTTATGCTGGTATTTCTTGGTACAACCTACACAATGCAAGGCTGTATCTTTTCTTTCTCAGCCATTAAGTTGGTGACGTTTTGACCTGTGGGAACATACAAATCTTTTCCCATAGTTAGTTTTAAGATTAAATTGAAAGTTTTTGACAAAAAGGTTTAATATATAATTGTATCCCCCTTTTTATTTTAGGTTTTTATTTTTATGAAACCCCAATAAAAATCCCCAAGAGCATCTTCACATTTGGAAAAAACAATTGTCAAATTCATTTGGAAAAACAAAAGACCCTAAATAGCCAAAGCATCCCCGAGTGAAAAGAGCAATAGAGGGGGGGATCTTTATACCAGACTTCAAACTATACTACAGGGCTATAGTCATAAAAACAGCTTGGTACTGGCACAAAAACAGACCAGTTGACCAATGGAATAAAACTGAAGATCCAAACCTGAGCACATACAATTTCAGCCACCTCATATTTGACAAGGGGACCAAGAAGACATAATGGAGGAAAGACAGTATCTTCAGCAAGTGGTGTTGGCAAAACTGGATCACCACCTGTAGAAGAATGAAATTAAACCCCTACCTCTTACCCTGTACAAAAGTAAATTCCAGATGGATCAAATACCTCAATGTGAATCCCAAAACTCTGGAGGTGATAGAAGAAAAACTTGGCAGCAGACTGCAAGACATAGGCATAGGAAAAGACTTCCTAAATCAGACAGCAGCTGCACAAGAAATAAGATCGACAATTAACAAATGGGACCACATTAAACTCAAAAGCTTCTGTACATCAAAAGAAACAATAAAGGAAGTGAAGAGAAAACCCATGGAGTGGAAGGAAACCTTCACTGCAGATACATCTGACAAAGCATTAATTTCCAGAGTATAAAAACTACTCAAAAAACAAAGAAAGAAAACAAATGAATCACTCAAAAGATGGAGCAAAGAAGTGAATAGAGACTTCACAGAGGAGGAATTAGATATGGCTGAGAAACATCTTAAAATCTGTTCAAAGTCGGGGCTGGAGAGAGAGCCTAGCAGTTAAGATCACCAACTGCTCTTGCATAGGACCCAGTTTCGATCCCCAGCACCCACATGGTGGCTGAGAACCATCTGTAACTCCAATTCCAAGTGAACTCCAGTTCCAGGGGAATCTGACACCCTCTTCTGACCTCTGTGCCATTGCATAACATGGCTGCACAACTTGCATGCAGACAGTACATTCATACACATAGAAAATAAATAAATAAAATAAAAAAGAAACTGTTCTAAGTCACTAATAATTAGAGAAATGCAAATTAAGACCACTCTAAGATATCATCTCACTCTAAAAAGACTGGCCAGGATCAAGAAAACAAATGATATCAAGTGCTGGAGAGGTTGTGGGGAAAGGGGAACACTCATCCATTGTTGGTGTGAATGTAAACTTGTATAGCCACTATGGAAAGCAGTGTGGAGAACCCTTGTAAGACTCAAAATGAGCTTGCCACCTGACCCAGTCATACCACTCCTGGGTATATACCCACAAGACTCATCTTACTTCAGAGATACATGCACAGCTATATTTATTGCAGCTCTGTTCACAATAGCAAAAAGCTGGAACCAACCCAAATGCCCTCAACTGACGAATGGATAGAGAAAATGTGGTACATGTACACAATGGAGTTCTATGCAGCCGTAAAGAAAGACAGTATCATGAACTTTGCAGGTAAATGGATGGAGCTAGAAGATATTATATTAAGTGAAGTAACAGTCCCAGAAAAACAAATGACAAATGTTATCCCTCATGTGTGGATGCTAGCATCAATAACACTGTTGTAAATTTTTCTTGTGGAGAGAGATGCATATTAAAAGAATAACAACAGAAAGATTGCATCAGAAAACTGACTGAAATGGTGAATTGGGAGGGGTGGGAGGGTTGGGAGAGGGACATGGGTCTATATTTTATTAATGTGTATTTAATTTAAAATTACATGGTATTTTACTTAAAATATATATAACAATGACTTTGGGATAAACATATACAACTGTTCTCTATAATTTTTGTGTTCTACAGTATCATCTTGTAACATTCTCTTTTACCTGTAGGATAATTTAATTTAGGAATTAAGTTTGCTTACCAAATTAACAACATACAGTCACCCAAAATAGCTTGGATAAGTTTAATGAAATTTACACCTTGATTCCTGCCTATAGGTACGTGTACTACAACTGCCTTTTTGAAACTCATGGGTCAAAAATTACAAATGGGAACACATTTTAAGGTGGAGCTACTATGTCTGCAGACCCTCAGAGCTTCTGATTATCATGGTGGTAGATACTCCATCTCCAGAAATCCTGCGATTACCTTCCAGCTGTTGTTGCTAGTTTCCGCTTCCCGTTCTTCCCACGTCCAATGAATTGACCAAAATTGGTCTGTGTTTACCCATTTCTTTAGGATTTCCTGAGCCACTTTGATAACCCCAATTCTCTGAAAGGACCAAGAGAAGCCCTTGTTGTTTTAATTTGATCCATATTTTTCTGACAGACGAAACAGAAACAATGCCATTCAGTCCTTTGCAACTAGCAATAAAACAATACAGGCAGTTTTGATGTTGCTTGATTCTAGGACAAAAACTTTGCCCCAAAAAGTGCTCTCTAAATAAATGTTCTAAATTTGGTTTGTATCTCAATGTAAATTAAAACATGTACAGATTAAACTAACTGATTTAATCTCATTATGTTGTTCATGCTACACTTTAGTTGGGTAGTAACTTAAGGCAAATTCTTCTTTTGAAAACTCGGGCAAAATAAGAAAATCACTTGTTGGAAGTTTGAGGAAACTTGAATTTTTAAGTTGGAAAATGTACATGGTGTTAACAAAATATGAATCTAGTATAAATTTTTCAAAAATAGAAGAGTTTCATGTCATATATTAGAAAAGTGCATAAGTTTGATACACTTGCAGTTTAATTAAATCCATCAACACCTTTATACAGAAGCATTTTGAACTACTGTTTGAATATAATTTTCCTTTATTTGTATCTTTAAAGAAATCGCTGTCCATATAATACAAAGAAAACCATTTGAGAAGCAAAATATAAAAATATTTATTCTTATATTGTCAACCTATACTCAGTATCAGGCACATTTTGAAAAATGACAGATTTAAAGATATTTAACATGGTTTTATTTATTTAAGATTTTCATACAATATATTAATCATATTCCAATCCCCTCCCCTTTTCCACTGCCAACTTCTTACCCACTGGACTTCATGAACTCTATTATTATTTGATTTCTTTTTCCTTTTAAAGTCCTATTGAGTTCAATGTGTGTTTCCCAAACACTGTATGGGAATATCCCTTGGAATCTGGTTGAAATTATTTTTGGTCTAAGTGTCTTCCATATCTTAAATAGAAGCATGTTCCTTGCCTGTTTTACCTCGTTTTTTTTTTTTCAAGTACCTGGAGCAAGACTTGGCTTAGTCATTTGCTGGTATTTATCAGTTATCCCAATTATTTAATTAATGTGTTGATCCACACCAGCCAGCCACCTCTTCCTCTGGGGACATACATGAATTTTGTTTTTCTGTGGATTTTCATTTCATTCACAGTCAGAATTTGGAGAAATTTGACACGGCCTTCAGCTCAGCAATGGAGGGTCTATGCATGGTCCTGTCCCCCACCCTGAGGCATATATAAAATTTATATCTCCTCATCCCCACATATGTTCTTAAGTGGACAATATTCCTCTTTTTGTGTTTGTACATGTGTGTACACATGGGTTTGGAGACTAGAGGACAACTTTATGTGTTATTCCTCAGGAGCCATCTACCTTGTTCCTTGGAGACAAGGTCTTTAAGAGACCTGGGACTCTCCAATTGTGTGGGCCTGAGGGCGTTCATGATCTGCCCATCTCTGTCTGCCTCCTCATTGCAGCAATGGGAGGCAGTGAAAGACACCATGCCTAGTTCTTGACATCTCTTCTGGGTTTGAACTCTGTTGTCTACATTTGTGCAGCGAACACTGCATGGACTGAGCCATCTCCACAGCCCCACTCATTTTATTGAGGAATGAATTGGCCATATTTTATTCCTCAGCAATAATAGCTGATTTGACAACTGTGTGGCTTAATTACACATATTGAATTTCTCTTCCTTCTGGAATTTGGGTATCCAGTTTCAAGGGGGGGGGCAAATTTGGAAAAATACTGTTTTCTGGTTTGTGGACAGCTACCTCCTTGCTATACTTTCAGCACAGCAGAGAGAGAGGATTTTTGTATCTAACTGCACTTCTATGCACACCAATGAGGCAACATGGGCTCCACTTTGTGATCTAATCCCCAAACCCTCTGGAAGGTCCACAGGCAAACACTGCATACTGTGAAGGTATTGCCACATGAATTTGTTGGGGACAGTGATATTCACTCCATCTACTGCAATAAAATAAAATGGATGAGAATGTCAAAATATTTACATAAGAATGTTAAATTATCACAAACCTGCTACAAATAAACTGGAACACAGATTGGCCTTAGGAACAATAACCCTCCCTCTTTATTGCATGAGTTGTTCCTCTTTTTTTTTTTTTTTTTTTTTTTTTTGCTACTATTCAGAAATTTGAGCTTGGTTACATTAATAGAGTTTGTATGCATTTATACAAAGCTGGAAAGCAATACTAAAGTAAGAACTCAAAATTTCATGATTTCAGGGCTGGAGAGATTGCTGAGTGGTTAAGAGTACTGGCATTTCTTGCAAAAGACCCAGGTTCAATTCTCAGCACCCACATGGCAGCTGACAACTGTCTGTAATTCCAGCTTTAGAAGATCCAAGACCCTCTTCTGTCTTCTGTGGGTGTTGCATGACATAGATATGGGCATAACAGTCATATACATAAAAAGTAATTTATTATTATTGTTATTTGTTTACTTTTAAGGGATTCTACAATATAATAACACAGTTATTTGCAGATAACATTGATGTTACTCAGTTTGCCATACAGTTAGGTAATTGGTGCATTTTGCAAGTATCTATGTCCAAATTTTGAACAGCCCAAGGTTCCCATAGTCCAGTTGGAGAAGCTTGTATGCAGAGGCATGTTGATCAATTAGGAGTCCAGACTATATCACAGTAGTCTCATGATTCACCCTTATCTCTCCACAGCCCTTACATTCTACCACGCCTCCTCTTCCACAATTTGTTCCCTAGGCTTTGGGAAAGAGGCACAAGTGGGTGAGAAGAAAACAGTCTACTTTCTTTGGAGTTGTCATGTTGGACTCTAGTCTGTTCAGACCCCTTCATGGGTTGACAGCTTATCCAGTGATACCTTTTTGGTCATGCTAACAAAGCACAAGCAATTGGATGTACAGGCATTTAAGCAGTAATAATTATTATGGCAAGCTAAGCTGTGAGCATAGACACAGATGCTTGGATGGTATGCTAATCCACAAACTGTGGTTTCTCTGTAAAGGGTGACAAGTTCTTATTGTGGCTTATAACATCTCCTAACCACTAGAGGACATAAGTGTG
The DNA here is from genome assembly GCA_009823505.1 of Rhizomys pruinosus. NCBI lineage: Eukaryota > Metazoa > Chordata > Mammalia > Rodentia > Spalacidae > Rhizomys > Rhizomys pruinosus. Next base: position 4,028,232 of record VZQC01007402.1, on the reverse strand, counting down.
TGGCATCCGCTGTTTGTTATTCCTCCAAGGAGAGAGCTAATAGCCAATTAGTTTGGGGATATATATAGATACTTGGCTGCCACTGTTGCACAGTATCTCCAGGCAGTTGAGGTGTAGCTGATACTGATGGAAAAGTCTTGCTTGTCTCAGGGAGACCAATATTTTGCTGTATTGCTTTAGTGGCCTTTGGTAATGCTCTCTGGCATTTCAGAGGCCAGTTGTACGTTAGCAAGTGACATCTCATAGCATTTTTTCATGCTCACACCAGGTCTTCGACAACAGGTACTTACTGCCTTTCTACTTGCATATATCCCACTTATAGGCAAAAGGCCTTTATAATTTAGGGGGGGGGTTGCCAACATCTCCTAGTCAGAATAATTCATTGCTCATTTAATGTACTAATATATTTTGCTTAATTACACAGCTTATAAAGACTTTACTATTGAATTTGGCTCTAGATAGAGAATTATCCTTTCACAGTTCCTATGCCTATCAGTCAATTAAAAAAGGGTAGTCATACCTGTTTTATAATAAATTACCACTATAACAGTTGGCTCTAATTTACAGTTAGGGGATGATTTCATTACCATCATGTTTTACTTTTTCCTATAAAGGGGTGAGGTAGGAAGGTTTCTCAGTATCTGGAAGGTAAACTTCATTAGGGCCCATTATAAACAGTTGGGCCCATTATAAACAGTTAAGCCCAATAGTATTCAGAGAGATGCTCAGTGTCTGTGACTCAGGCAGTCTGAAGTTCCACTTTCTTTAATGTTCAGATTTGTCAGCCTCTCTGCTGGCATTTCCTAGTCTACCCTGCACAGCCAAAAGTTGTACATTTTCAGGCATTTAGAATGCTGATTTTTACCTGTGGGAACATGCAATTCTCCTCCCATTGTTAGTTTCAAGACCTCAAAAATTGAAAAATATATCAATAGGATTGGAACACAGAGTTTTCCATTTGTATCCCAGAAAGGATACTACCCCACCTCCCACCTCCCTTTTTTTTTAAGTTTTTATGTTTTGACCTATAGATGCCTAAGTTGTATTACACATACCCAAAAACAGGAGCCAAGGCATAAGCTTTCTTTGAATTTACTCAAACTGTTTCTCATTGACTGTATGCTACTTATTTGGGAAATAAATTTAACCTTAGTTCCTTTAAATTGTCCTACAAGTAAAAGAAAGTGTTACTATGTGATGTTGTATAATTCAGAAAAATATAGAGACAATTTGTGTACCTTAACCCAATAAAATTATAAATAAAACAATTAACATTTTGTATTCCCAATTAGTTCAAATGTATTACCATTTTCACCAAAACCTACAACCAAATTTAACTAATCTAAACATTTCACTAAACCTTAAAATATCCTATATTATGTGGATAAAGCTTGGGCAGAGTTGAGTACCTGCTAAATAAATTTTAGCCAATATACCCTTTGCTCTTTAAAGCTATATGAGTGGACTATGACTTCAGAGAAATCAAGTCCATTAACGTATATGGTTTATTTTGTATTTGTGTACAAATCTCTACTGAAATACCTCTCTATATAAATATATGCTATTTTTAAGTATACCCTTTTAAACTGCAAATCTTACAGAGTGGATTTTAATGACTATCTTCCTCCAAACTCTTGGCCTTCTTCAGGCCTGGCATGAAAACCTGCTTTAAGGATTTTTCAGCATCTAGCTCCTTTTTTTAAGATCTGTATGTTCCCACAGGTCAAAACACACCAACTCAATGGCTGAGAAAAAAAAGATACAGCCTTGCATTGGGTAGGTTGTACCAAGAAATACCAGCAGAGAAGTTGACGCATCTTGACACTAAAAGGAAGAAAAGCCTCAGACTGCTACAGGCATCAAACATCTCTGAGGACCATAGGTGTAACAACTGTTTATAGTGAGTCCTAATGAACCTTACCTTCTAGGTGCAGCACAGTTTCAATATGAGAGACCTCCTTACCTCTTTTTCATAGAACAAAGAAAAACATGGTGGTAATGAAGTCATCCTCTAACTGTAACTTAGAGCTGACTGTTATAGAAGTAATCTCTTATAAAACTGGTAAAACTGCTTTCTTTAATTGACTAATAGACATAGGAACTGTAAAAAGGATTATTCTCTATTCAGAACCAAATATAATACTAAAGTCTCTTTAAGTGGTGCATATAAGCAAAATATATTAATACAGGAGAGCACTGATAGCAGCAATGGATTGTTCTGCCAAGGAGATGTTGGCCAGGGTATCCAACCCCCCCCCAAAAAGGTAAAGGCTTATTGCCTGTAAATTGGGATACCTGCAAGAAGAGAGGCGGTAAGGCCCGCCCTGCTGTCAATGACCTGAGGTAAGCATGGGAAGATTGTATGGAGACCGCACTTGCAAGTATAGAGTTGGTCTCTGGAATACCAGAGAGTGTTACCAAAGGCCACTGAACCAATAAAGCAAATGTTGGTCTCCTTGAGTCAAGCAAGACTTTTCCACCAACATCAGCTACACCTCACCTGCTTGGAGATACTGTGCAGCAGTGGCAGATATATGTCTGTATATCCCAAATCTATGGCTATTAGCTCTCTTCTTGGAGGAATAACTCATGGATGTTGCCACAAGCTTATACCCTCTAGTGATTAGGAGTTGTTATACACCATAGTAAGACCTTGTCATCTTTCACAGGAAAAAAAAAAAAGTAATCCAGGGATTAACACACCTTCCAAACATCTGTGTCTATACCAAAGTAATCTACCATAGTAACTAGCAATGTTTAAATACCTATATATCTAATCGCGTGTGCTTCATTAGTAGGATTGAAAGGTTATCCCTGGACAAACGGTCAGCCCATGAAAGGAAAAAGCCAGAACTGATCAGAGTCCAAAACGACATCTCCAGACAAAGTAGACTATTGTGCTACTAGTCCACCTGTGCCCCGTTTCTAAGCCTAAGGAACAATCTGCAGAAGAGGGGGAGTGGTAGAATGTAAGGGCTGCAATTGGGGTGAACAGTAAAACTATGACAATATAGTCTGGACACTTATTTGATCAACTTGATTGAACATTCAAGCCCCTCCAGCTGGATGGTGGGAGCCTTGGGCTGTGTGGGCTGGGGCACTACTGCTTGCAACTTAGTTTTATATGAAGGCTGCTTGCACTAAAAAAAATAAAAGTAAATTATTTTTAATTTCATGATATCAATGCATCTTAAAACTTCATCGATAAAGCCTGTATACCTGAACGTTAGCTCTTTATGTAGAAGCTCATCCTGTAAATGTCTAAACTAATAGCTTTTCTGATTTGAAAGTCTGGAGTTGAACATTTTTCTCATCTATCAGAATTTATAAAACTGGAATTCTCAGAAGCACTTGATGACACTTGACTAGCAATTTCATAATAATCAAGTTCTCGAAGGGGCAAGTCACTGGCAGGGATCCTGTTTCCTGTATATCTGTCACCAGAGGAGCAAACTTCTGCTGCTCTGACACAGTAAGACATGTAAAGATCAGCAGATGCTGTGGGCGTGCGTAGTGCACCAACACAGCTCAGACATGCCATGTGCACTGTGTTTTCCCAGAATTAACCCCCAAACTGAATGATTTAGCTATCTATAATTGATACGGAATACTGGCAGAGAGCATACAAAGATCCATAATATCATAAGGGCACTCAGCTTCTGATTGCCCAAAGGCCATCTTGCCATTCTGTAGGCACAGTGGATGGAAGAACACAAAGAGGCAGAAAGAATAACCCCTCTGGACAGACCTAAGTTTGTTCCTCACCCTGCTCTGTAAGTCCTCAGTGATCAGTTGCTATTACTATTACTTTGTCACAAGACGTGAGAACTTCTGGGCAGAAGTGTAGTGAAATCACTTTGATACAGAGATTTATCTCAAGGTCTCTGGGTCAATAATCTTTATTCCTATATAAAATTTAAGTAGAAATTTCGATTTTGAATTGGCCTATAATAATTGTGGAAATTTTGTTTACTATTATTGTGTGTATGATATGTGTGTATGCCGACATGTACATGTCTGAGGTCTTTCCTTTATTTCCACTATGGGTTCTGAGCATCAAACTCAAGTTGAGAGGCTTGGACAGCAAAGCATATTGCTGACAATAATTCTGGAAATGTATGTATCCAATGTATTTGGTGAGATAAATTATGTGTAGGAAGACAAATACAACTTGGTTTCCACTCATAGTTAGCATATATAAGAGCCTAAGGATAGAGAGAGAGGTGAGAGGGTTGCATGGGGAAATGACATCCAAAATGGCACAAAGTTATAGTCAGATAGGAGTCTGTGCAGAGTAGGGCGAATACACTCAATAACAATGTACTACCTGTACTTCAAAAGACAAGTGAAGCAAGCAATTGGTTTGAGTCACCACAAAAGAATGATAACTGCCTATGTTGATTGGCATGCCAATATCTTGAATTGACCATTGTAAATTGTGATACTTATATAATCTGTGGTTAGTTAGTGAAAATATTATGCATTAATTAAAATTTAAAATTGTCCAATAGAGGCCTGACAGTCCAATCTGGGTATTAGTTAGCACTGACATTCTTGTTGTTCTCTCCCTCTACACTGTCTGCTTCTACCACACAGCCATGGTATTCAGAGACCTTGTTTCATCCAATAAGCAATGTTGATTGTACCCAGCTCTAAGCTGAGGCAAGCCTCTAGTTTGTATACATAGAAGGTAACAGGAAACTTCTCTCCTTGTGTTTGGTGCATAAATGGAAAATGAACCAGTTGCTCTATGTAAAACATCACTGAATGGTCTATAAACATACTTTCTCTTAATGGAGATAACTGAAGAAGTGACATTCTGTCTCCTTTACCTAAGCTTTGAGTAGGGGACTTGCAAGCAGAAGATACCTATTACATCAGCTACTTTTATTCTTACTACAACAAATGCCTGGCAAGAACAATTTAAAGAAGGAGGGGTTTATTTGGGGGGTTACATTTTGAGCATGTATTTTATTGTTAAGGGAAAGTCACAGCAGCAACAAGGTGAAACACCTGGTCACATTGCATCCACAATCAGAGAGAAATGAATGCTCTTCTCTTCTCAACTTGGTACTTTATGCACTCTGGGACCTCAGTGCATAGGGTGGAATTCCCAGCTCAGTTAACAATCTAGGAACTCCCTCTCAGACATGCCCAGAGTTCGTCTCCTAGGTGATTGTAAATCTTGTCAAATTCACAGTCAGTATTAATCATCACACTGAAGGTAGGCACAGGTCAGTTAATTGTTGAAAACTTTCCTAAGTCAGCAGAATCAGAGTCCTGCTTACATGACCCCAGAGACTTTCCACTGCTCAAAGTGTGGTTGTGTGATAATTCCCTGTAAATTAAATAAATTGCAAAGCTGTTTATAAATACTACATAAACCACAAAATATATCCATATATATATATATATATATATAGATATATATATATATATATCTTTGCAAACCAACCCACAAAAAATTTGTTCTGGGTGAATATATCTTCAATCATCACAGTTCCTCGAAACTTGTAGTGTCTTTCTCTTTTTTTGGCCTAGCTATTTAATCTACAAAGAATATACTGCTCTTTCTATCTTAATAAGCTATATTCATTTCCCCTTGATGCTTCACAAACTTCATCTTGGAGGAAACTTTTTGTACCAGCCGATCTATATCACTGAGAATAGTTTACAAATATAGGTGTATGGTCATGTTCACAATGAACATCTGCTGCCCCTGTGGAAATATTTTTCCTCCTGGTCCACACTCAACTCTTGTGGAAAACAAGCCCTGAGTTCCATTTTCCACCTTCTGCTGCACCTACCACTAGACTCTAAAACTGAGAGGTATTTAATCAATTTACCTGGATAATAAATTGAATGATATATCTCCACAGTTACTTGAGTGAGAAGTTATGAAGCTCTTTGGTTTTCTGCTTCATAGATTCAATTCACTTCTTATCATAAAATCTGAATGAGATTGACCCAAAAGAAGCATAGGCCCAAAATATGAACTGAGTGGAAAGTCAGGACTAACAGGTAGGACTATTTGTCACAAATCTATATGACACTTTAATTTTTATCACTTGTGGTTTTCCCCGGTATAACTCTCCTGCCTGCCCAGGCTGGTCCAGACCCATTCTTATGTCCTTGAGCCTGATATCCCTCTTGGCAGAGTTCACCTTTGCTATCCAATTCGAGACGATCATCCCCTGACATAGTGCTGTCTAGTGAAGGCTCACCTTGCTCCCTCTAGGAACAGATCCTGTTAATCATTACAGACCTAATAACAGTGCAGATAATGTTGAAGCCCTAGCACCTGACTATCCACAGCCTTCTAGGCCATTCAGATGCCTAATGTCTTGTTCAAACTTTTTTACTTATTAATTTTCATTGTGACAGTGCCTGATTAGCTCTGAATTACCCTGTGCCTATTTTTAGTCTGATATGCTTCTATCCTTCACAGGTAGTTTAATCCCGATGCATTAATTCGTCTCCATATAATGCTGACTTGTCTTCCTACAGGCATCCTAAATCTTCCTGTTTTCACTTAAGGTCTGTGCGCGCCTTGCTTTAACTTGCCCATCGGTTTCCTTACTTCACTCCTCAATGAACTGAGAGCATTCCTTATTAGGAAGCACACAGGATGCCTGAAAACCATCACCAAACTACCACAAAGACATGAAAATAAGAGCATGCAATTGTAAATATCAGTAGTGAGCAGTAATAAGCAGAGGAACAGCTAGTCTTCCCAGAAGGAGAAACCTTGTTGAGATATTTCCCTGTAAATCAGGAGTTCTTCATCTCTGTTGGTAATGGAGCTTGTAATCCAGCTGGAGTTGGTATGCAGCGGGGGGAATCATAGCCTGTCTAGAATGTGGCCCAAATGTTAGTCATTTGTATAGGCAGAAAGATGCTCAGGGAAGTAGTAGTCATAGAAGTTGTAGACAGGGCTGAAACATGTTAGTCTTTGAGAAAGCGGTGGGTAGCTAAGTGGAAACAAACAAATCCAGATAGCGAGAGCACGGGGGGGGGGGCGATTTTAGAGTGGTAAAGAAACATGGGCTTACAGCTGAAGCAGCCAGGGAAAGAAGGCGTAGAATGTGTGGGTTTGGGCACAACTGCTCGCAAATTGGTTTTACATGAAGGATGCTTGTACTCACAAATTATCACTTATTGTTAAAAAACAATGAAAACAAAACAAAAAAAAAACCAGAAAGATGCAGAAAAGTTACAGCAGAATGCATGATCTGGGATGGGTAGGGGTGGGGTTGGGGGAAGGGAAGGGGATATACGCCTGAACTGAATTGGAAAATGATGTATGAAATACACAAGCATCAATAAAAATAAATAAATAAAATTTAAAAAACAACAAAAAAGAAAGAAGTCTAAGATGGTATTCTACGTAGCACATTGTTTTAAGTTGAAGAACTGTTTACAGAAGGGCAGGCAGGGAAGTCATGCAGGTTCAAATCACTTAGTGTCATCAATGCCCCCTGGACTAAAGTAAAATTTAAACTACACTAAATATTAATATATATATGTATATATATATATATATATATATTGTGTATATTCATGTATTTTATATATATATATATATATATGAAATATGTGTGTTTAGTACATATATTACATACACATACTTAGTACCAGTACATAGAGAGATTACATAGTAGAAACTGCACTGTATTATAACTGTATATATTTATATATTCTGTATAAATACTTAGATCTATATGCACATCTACATATTTTTCATAATCTGCCTGTCAGATTTTGAATTTTTCTTTCCTGGGGAGCAAAGTAGAATTCAATACACAAGCTGTACACTTATGTGGCTGAACAACTGTTCTGCAGCTGTTGAGCCACGATTCTCTAGTGAGGGTTTATGAAATGCATTTTTAGCCTATGACTCTGCCAACATCTGCTTCATCTAATGAGAGAGAACCTTTTCAGAAGTTGAGGGGGATGACTGAGCGATGACCATCCAGACAATCCAGAGGCTGTTACAAAGCCCCACGGGAACCCCGCTCACCCAAGGCTCCTTAAGGAACTGCCCCTGTGCATTTTATATTAATGAATAGAGTTTTTGTTATTTTACATATATTGCTTTCTCCTTCTGTATGTATCTACATTTGCACATGTGTAAACATATTTTTCACAGCATGAGAAGATGAAAGGACAACCTGAAGAAATTAGTCCTGTCCTTCCATCTTGTGTTTCTTGGGACTTGCACTCCAGTCATCCTGATAAGGTGGAAACACCTTTACTCTTGAAGTCATCTCTACAGCCCACAAAATATGCATTTTATATCTACCACCCACACAAATTATCCATTTTGATAAAATTAGACAAGAATGTATTGCCCTCTGTCCTACTTATCCTCTCCTTTAAGATCATTGCCTCTCACCTTATGGTTCCCTTGAGGTTTTAATGACTTACAACCACAGACAAACACAGGTACACACTCAGACAGGTGCACATACAAATATAAGCCAGTGTATACACAGACCCAAACAGGTGCACACACAGACACAGCCAAACATATAGCTATACACATGTAAATACCAGAGACATAGACACGTATACACATGTTGAAAATGTGCAGGTACTCACACACACACACACACACACACACACACACACACACACACTCACACACAGACACATACACATACCAACACAAGGTTTCCATTTTACCACATTCTTAAAGTATTATATTAGCAGCATGTATCTTCAAAGAAAATGCAAAATTAAACACACCAATGAAATTCATTTTAAATCATGGAGTCCAAACAATATCTCTGGGATGTTTTACTCACAGAATTAATGATTTTTCCCAAGTCCATGTTTCAGGAAATTGCTGTTTGTGTTGGTTTGATATAACTGTAGATATTTCAGCTAATCTATCGTCAAGTCTAGACCAGAGAGGGAAAAAAAAACCCAAACATTTTATCAAAGTGACAAGACAATGATCCTCCATGTATCTTGGCTGCAAAAATATGTTATTAGATTCAATTTATCATGAAAAATTGCTAGATTGTGCGAGGGCTGAAATGGCAGCAGGACAAGAGTGCAGATCTTCGGTACTAATTATCTTAAGAGTTGACCTTCCAGGTCACCTGAAACCCTGTATTAATTCAGGATGAGAGCTTAGATGGCCAACTCTGAGATGTCAGAATACTGAGGAAGAAAAGGCACTTAGTTTAACCCTTTCACGGCTGCCAGAATGCACACACAGGACGGTGACCCTGACAGCCTGGCAATCTCACCTCCAGCCTTCTTTATGGCAGTGCTCATTGCCTTTCTCCACCCACCCTACACAGTGTCAAAGTGTTATGTTCACATTTGATAGTTGAAATTCCCTTCCTCCCTACTCCATGCCTTGATGGGTGCTGTTTTAGACTGTTGAAGTTTTCTTCTTCTTAGCCACTTGAATTAGCAGCAACCCTCCCTAGTAACCTCATGCTATAATCGCCCATGGTTAAGATCTCCCTAAAGCCTTCCTCTGAGCATTGAGTAGAACATGACTTGATCCATTTGGTGTCCCTGACACATGTTTTCTTAGTGGAAAGTCTTTAGTATGCCACTTGAAATTATCCATTATATCCTTCAAATCAACTAATTCATACCTGGGTTTACCTTTGTCTAGCAACTTTTACATAGAGGAATTCCAGTCCTACATAGAAGTATGAGTGAAACGGTTGATTTTGTTTCAAATGCCTTTTTTATTCCCATTCTGTTGAGTAGATTGTTATCAACATAACACATACTAAGTAAGCTCTTCTTTTCAAATTTCCAATATTCTGGATATAAAATAAAATCACATGACAAAAACCTTTAAGGTTTTACCATGCCTTTCAGTTGTATGAATTCTGATTTTTAGGCCAATGTCAGATCTGTGATTCACTTAGAAGACACTCTCTGCTGTTGAGATACCCATTTGGGGAAATTCAGATTCAGAGGGAAGCTTCAGAACACTGACTTCTCTGGACCATGTAGTTGTGCATCCCCTGGCTTCTGAATCTCAGAGTGATCTGTGGAGAGAAGGGAAGCCCTAGAGGACCCTGTGGAGGAATGGCCAGAAAAGCGAATGAAAGTTTGGAGCAGGACATGCATAGCTATGCTAGTGCCAGGACAAAAAGTTCAACAGGAGGAAGAGCAAACAGACTAGACTAAGAAGGAAAGACTGATCCTCAGATCCAGCAACATAAATCCATCACTGGCTATGGTAGAACAAAGAATTAAATACTTCGGGTAAGCACCTTTGACATGGCTACTCACCACTCATAACACAAAACTAATGTCTTACTGCTATGGGCAATGTAGGTGATCAGCAAGAACTCGAGCAGCTAAATCCTAGCAGAAACTCTGTAAGGACAGCAGCTTGCTTAGATCACGGTGGGATTGAGAAACTAGGACTGGAGTTCCCTAAGCAGGCTGGGTTTTTATCACCTATTAGTCTGTTGTAAGGTCAATCAAAGAGAGCAGTGCTTATGTGAGTGACACAGACTGAGAAGGCCTGGGGACACTGGGGGAGTGTGGTGGCAAGACTAACACAAATGCAGGTGAACAGAACCTATACCCGAGGGGTTACATGAGAATATCCTAAGAAAAAAAGTAATGAAGGAAAAGGAGAATCCTTCGAACTGCAAATTCACTAGGACAGAGTTAAATGCTAGAGAGTAGACACAAACCATGCACAGAGGGGCTGCTGGCTGCTGCCTTGTATATGTGTTTCTACTTATTCGTATCTTAGGAATATTGTCAACACCAATATTTGGCTACAGTAAGGATATGGGCAAAGAGTCCTTATAATTAGCTTTGGAAACAGAAATATTGCATTTCCTCTTGTGCCATTTGTAATCTATGTGACTTTGGTCAGAGGTCTTCACCTTATTAAAGTTCAGAGCTGTATTTATTAAAGAGGAGAAAATAACATCTATCTCATTAAACTGCTTTGATACATGTGCATGTATATACAAGTATATCTGGACATACACATGTATAGACACATGTACAATTTAAATATATGTAGACATATTATATGGTATATATGAGCTTCCAGCACACAGGACTGTGAGTACATGGGACCCTCAGGGTGCAGGTTCCTGAGGCCTGGGAGATTCAGGCAGCTTGGGGGTTGAGCAGCATCAGCCAACGCACAAGCAGTTTCCAGGTTGGGTGAGGGGTGCTGGTTTGTCCAGTGCTAGGATAGAGGTGAGACTTTGGACTTTGGAGCCTAAACTATCCACTCCTGTACACCAATTAGGGAGTCAACGAAAACACCTGAATAACATAAACAAATTCAGTTTTAAGCTCAACAAAGAAACACCTAAGCTTCGCATTAGAACCACAACCAACAAAAGTGACCCCAATGCCTAAAGCTCAAAGAAAAAATAATAACATAAAAAACTCAAATGGTTCTCTGCCAAATACTAAAAGCCCTATTGAAGGACCCTATACTGAAGTCTCCTTAGATATAGCTCAAGATACAGATTCTAAAAGAACATTTATAAACATGCTTAGAGAAATTCAGTAGTTGAAAGCATTTAAAGAGCACCTAAATAAAGAAGTCACAGACCTAAAAGAAATGAAAAAAGGAATAAAGAAATGCAACAATCCACAAACCACTTGGAAAACATGGAAGAAAGACTCAATAATAGAACTGATGACGTAGAAAATTGAATATCAAGACCAGAAGACAATATGGAAGAACTGGATTGATCAAATAAAGATTATGAAAAATTGAAAAATAACCACAAGGATGTTATAACCAGGAACAGTGAGACAATATGAAAAGACCACACTTAGGAATCATAGGGATAGAAGAGGAAGAAGATTCACAGGATAATGGTATTGCTCGGATTTTCAACATAATTGTAGAGGAAAACTTTCCCAAATTAAATAAAGAGATACCTATAAAAATACAAGAAGCATAAAGAAAACCAAGTAGAGAGAACCAGGAAACAAATAGCAATTAATTAAAAAATATCAGAACTTAATCAATGAGTGTTAAGGTATGCACACACAGAAAGTCAAATATACTAGGGAGAGTTCAGATTGATAATAAGTCCTTAATACATATAAATGATTGTCGAGCATGATTATCCATATTACACAGTAAAATAGTGATAAGAGTAGAAGAAATAAATGGAAAGACACATAAATGGGGGCAACAGAGAAAAGCTGAGGTTCTGTATGAAGCAGGAATGGATGGCAGGGTGAAAACGAAAGAACGCCAGCATCAAAGTTGTCTTCAGAAGAGAAAGTAAAATGTCGACCATTATGTAAATATCCAGCAAGGCAAGGAGTCCTTTTCTAAGAAGATTTGTGTGAAATGGGGGCACCACAGATAAGAACTGGGGACCCTGGCAGACTTTCACACAGTGAAGATACTTATTATTAACTCTATTGGAGGTACCAAGGGGCATATTTCCTGTAATTCAAAATCCAGGATGCAAGAAATTTGATATGAGCATTAGATGAGAAGATAAATTGAATTTATTATAAAGAAAGAGGCAGAAGTGAAAAGGACCAATACTATCTAGAGGTTTCTGAAATAATTCCCATGAACAGGCCAGTGTAAAGACCCCGTTCAGTACCGGAGGATGAAGCAGTGCCTGTGGGCCATTTTCATTTAAGAACAGAGATGAGTTATAGTTGCACAGAGGACATCTAAAGATCAGCTACTGAAGAAGCTCAGGAAATCATTTAAGTCAAAAGTACAACTAGGTAAAAGGTTTTAGGCTCAGAGAATATCTATTATTTGTAAAAGTGACTATGAGTAGCTTCTGGGGAGGAAAAGGAAATTCCTGTTCAATGATTTGGGAGTATTTAAACCTGAACCAGGCATAGAGATGATGTGTCAGCACTTTTACTTGGCAGCAGCAGAGTATTGTAGTGTTTTATTTGATTGGGACACAGTTATCTGAAGAACTTGATTGTCTAGAATAGGGAGTAGATGTGGTCTAGGCAGATATGAAAGAGAAAGCACAGCATAACTTATACATGATGGGTGTGGCACCCTTCAGATGAGCATCAGAACACAGCAGGTCTGTGCTTTACCTTCATGGAACATGTGGAAAATAGTTCTCAAAGTTTGTGTATGACTATCACAAGAATTTCAGTCTGTATGCAAAAAAAATCTCACAGTACTTGCCCTGTAGTAAGCTACATAAACATCTCAGTTAATGCAGTTAATACCAGTAAGGTAGTACCATAAACTATTAGCTTGGGAGCCACAACTTTAGGAGAGAACTGTCTTTTCACAATGTTCCCTTCTGCTCTTGGAGGTGGCTAGATCTTCTTGTGATAAAGCAAGCATCAATTGCAAATGTTTCTCCCTAACATTTCTTCCAAGACTAGAAAAACAAAGAGATGAATTCTCATCAACCTTTTCTGCGATGCGGATACACATTTCCAGAATCTTCTCTGATGACTCTGATGGCCCTCATTAGCTATAAATAGTTTAGGGGGCATACTAAGCTACTTGTAGATTTTTTAAGTATATAATCCTATGTTGCTCTTAATTCTAATTCTTATCAAAGTTTTAGAATGATATCTGGTAAGATGTTTTGTGTTGCTGGGGATTTAACCGAAAATGTTATGCATGGTAGAAAAGCAGACTGTCACTGAGCTGCACCCCAGAAACAAAAATATTTCAATAATGTTTGAACGTGAGAAACCTTAAACTTCCACAGGTACAAACAAATCTTATTGTGAAAAGTCACTATTTTGAGTACAATAATTATTACATGAAAAACAGAAATCAAGCAAGGATGAAGGATAAATAAGAATGAGAGAAAATTATGAAGATGTACACACAGTTTAGAAGAAACCTGGGATGAGGGATCCATATCTATGAGAAGCTTTGAAAAGGCAATCACGACAGAGCCAATCAGATGGAGGAGATTCAGCCAAGTACTCCTTTCAAATATTGCCACAATCTTTTATTTTTAACTGGCAAGAAAGAAAAACAAACATGGATTCATTACATTACTGATGGATGCAAGTGTTGCTGATTTTCATGGCACTGTAAGAAGTTCCTAAAGGAATATGAAAAATTTGTTTCTGTGAAAAATGAAATATCCAGGACATTACATAAGTAGTCTAGCAATTATCATTTATCACAAAGAATGTTTAGATGAGATATACAAATACTAATATAAACCAAATAGGACTGTGTGTTCTATAATCACATTGAAAAGAGGTGGAAACAGTCCAGCAGCCTTAGTAAGGACTCAAAGAAGACATGTGTTAAGCATCTATTTGTCTATTTGAAGAACCAGTTTTCATTTGAACACATAGGTTTCCTTAATGCTTTACTAATGCACAGTGTCCTAGCTGACCTTATGTGAGATTCCAGGCATCTGTATGTACCCTTGTCATGAAAGTCACATGGAGTTTTTATTTCATATGTGCTCTGGTCTATAAAATCCTCTATTCAAAAGGCAGTAGGCACATTTGAGTAAAGTACAGCAGAAAGGTTTAAGGAAGGAAAGTTGCCTTCAGTGAGGACTGGACACAGCTGGGCCCAAGGTTCACGTGGTTCTCACAGAGCTGAAATGGCCTAGCTCTCCTGCACTCAATGCATTGTTGGTGTTCTAGATCAGAGGCAGCTTCATTGTTGGGGGATCCAGTGCATCCTGTGCTATCTGGTGGTGTTCTGGATCCTCACACATCAAATCTCAGCACCTCCCTCCTCTAATGTAACAACCGAAATGTCTAAAGATATTTCCAAATGTCAGCTCTGAGATAAAATTGCTCCTGATTGAAGAGTACTAGCAAACAGAATCTCATAATATAAGGAGCTGGTAATGAACAAAGTTAAATGGCCTTCTGTGTGCATCACACTCTGCTGTATAAGGAAACTGCACTGCTGAAAATTGAACAATGGACTGCATGGATTGTTTTCACTCTGCCCCTGTTTTGCTATGTTCCACAAGCTTTAGGTGGAAAGGTTCAACTTAAGATGTGTTGCTTAGGATTGGACATCTTTAAGATGTATAATCTGTTACTGACAAGTTGTAGGATTCTGAAGTAGCCTCCATCTATTGCAAAGAGAAGCTTCCTTGGTGAGTTGTATAAGATGAACTATTTAGTATATGGCAAGAAATTTCATTTGTCTAGAGATATGGCAGAGAGAGTCTGTTTTCTATGGGATTTATGTCTTTTCCAGCCATATTTATTTTGCTGTGTTTGGAGTGCTATCCATGAGTTAGTTTACTCCAATTGAGGGGGCCTTACCTACAATTAGACAGATGTTGACTTCCCCCCACCCCACTCCAGATAACAGTGCCACTACTACATCAGTAGAGGTAGCTTGCTGTGCAGGTCATGATGGTCATTAGGTTTTAGGGAACAGTCAGACCACTGATTGATTTTCTCCCTTAGCAGTGTGGATATTGCCATTTAACAAGATGAGACCTAAATTTCTGGTAGAAGATTTCCAGGTCATTTCCTGCTCTATTGCTCCAAGTCCTATTTCTGAAGTAGGCCCTCTCTTGAGCAGTAGGGTCTATATTTTTTTAAGAAAAAGTATAAAATTTTGTTATATAGGTTTGGATTTGAGCTTGAAGGAGGAAGATGAGAGTAATATGATTTTTTTTAGAGTTTATAGGAAGTAATTGTCCCTTCCAGAGAAAGAACCAAAAAAACTACAGCATTTTAAGAGGGTGAAAGGGGAAATGACTAAGCAAAGTCACTCTGTGCAAAATCCTGTTTTCTGTCCGTGGAGTTGAGCCTATTAAGTACTTCTTACATTAAGAAACACCATCCTCTCCACAGGGAGGCCTTCTTCATTTGGTTTCAAATGTGCCTCTGTTTTTTTGTTTTTTAAATAAATCTTCAATTAGGGGCTAGAGAGTTATCTAAGTGATTAAGAGCACTTCCTGCTCTTCCACAGGAATAGGGTTAAGTTCCCAACACCCACATGGCAGCTAACAAGCTTCCTTAAATCCATTTCCCAGGAATTCAAGCCTCTTTCGCCTCCCCCCCCCATGCCCATACTACATGTTTGTGGTATATTTACATACATACAGACAAAACACTCAGGGACATAATATAAAAGACAAATAAACATAAAAATAATTTTAAAAGAAGTATGTCATAACAACCTAGCCAACATTTTAGAAAACAGGAAGTAGTCACATTGCTAAGAGAATGACCTTATATTTCTTATCAAAAGAGAAGAGGAAATGGTGCCATCTTTGGAAGTGTGCATCTGTAACCATGGAAGTGTGCATCTGTAACCATGGAAGTATGCATCTGTAACCATGGAAGTGTGCATCTGTAACCATGGAAGTGTGCATCTGTAACCATGGAAGTGTGCATCTGTAACCATTGAAGTGTGCATCTGTAACCACGGAAGTGTGCATCTGTAACCATGGAAGTGTGCATCTGTAACCATGAAAGTGTGCATCTGTAACCACAGAAGTAATCCCCACACCATGACTCACAGGAGGGAGCCAGAGTCCCCAGGACATGACTGGAAGGTGCAGATGAGCAGGCAAGCAGAAACAATGGCTTTGACAGTACTGGGTTATGGAGCAATTGATATGCAATGCCTGTGGAAGCCTGTTGTCTTCCTTTGATGAGAGAAGAACTGTAAATATGAATAATATGTAAATATACTTTATGACAAAAATAAACTTAGCATCAAATGTGAGAAAGAATGAGCAAGACTGCTTGGTAAGCGAATGCAATCCAGAGCAGATTCCAACTGGCTGGAGAGTAGAGGGCATTCTTTTGAATTATTGAAACTTTCTTAAAATTTTGCATCTGTAAGGAAAACAGGATGTATATAGGTATCCCTTGATGCACCCAAGGACAAGATCAATGCACAGATAAGTCCAATGGACCCTCCACAATGCCACATGGGTACGTACCAGGTACTAGAAGAAACCTTGTCATCCCTGAACCCCTGATCTACCAGGAAGAAGTGTCACTATTATTAACTTCCATGTTCACAGAGCAGGAGAGACAGTGCAGCAGTTGACAGAGCTTGTTTCTCTTATAGACCATGGGAGTTCCATTGCCAACATGCATGTCAAGTAATGCACAACCACATATAACTTTGGTTTTTGGGGATATATACCCTCTTCTATCACCCATGGCCCTCTCCTCAACAATTGGCATAGACTCCTCAACACATATACAACCACATCTGCACATCAAAAAATTATAACCACGTGCACTGCCTGTGATGCTCCTTTTTTTTTAAATTAGTTTTATTTATTTTGTGTATGAGTGCATTACCTGCATGCATGTAGGTGGGACCCATGTGCGACAATGCTTGTGGGGGTCAGAAGAGGTCATCAGATTCCCTGGAACTGGAGTTTCAGATGGTCATTAGCTGCCATGTGGTTGCTGAGACTCAAATACAGGTGCCTTGCAAGAGCACCCAGGGCTCTTGACTGCTGAGCCAGCTCTCCATCCCCATGACGGTCCATTTTAATTGTCAGCTGGATAGAATCTAGAGTCACCTGGGAATGGAGTCTCTGTGAGAGATCTTCAGGGTTAGATTGGCCTGTGTGCATGTCTGCAGGGCATTACCTGGATTAGATTAACTGAGTCTAATCCTCCACTGTGGTGGAGCCAGTCCCCAGGCAGGACATTTGGATTGCTGGAGTGGATGAGGGGCGCTGCACTCTAAATGTATGGAGGACAGTTAATTTTCACTTTGCTCTTTCTTTGCAGTAGATGTAATGAGTAACAGCTTCAAGTTTCTCCTGTCTTGACTTCCATGCAGTAAAGGGCTCAACCCTGGAAGTATGAAAAGAATAACTGACCCTTTCTTCTTATGTAACTTTCACCTGGGTGTTTTATCACAGCCCCAGAGGGGAACTAAGACACAAATGCCCACCAATTCCTGCCCTTCCACAAACCATTCCGGATGACTTCTGAAATTCACAATTTAGATTACTGAAGCTGTTATCCTGAAGCATGTTTCTGAGACTATGTCTTCAAAGTAAAACTAACATAGGCAGGATTGTCCCAGCAACCTGTAAGTGTCACAATCCTGTTGAACAAAAACGCTGACCTGAAATACTATTGCAAGGGGTAGGAATGCTCCTAGTGGGAGTGAAGCTGTGTGGAGTCATGGGGAGGATAGGGGTGACTTGTAGTGCACTTTAGAATTCTCAACAGTATCAACAAAAGAACCTGAGTGTAAAGACAGCAATACAGTATGCCACACCCCACCATCAACTCTTACAACAAGATTAAACAGTCCACTTTATTTCTCAAATGGAGTATTCTCTTTCTAATGAAGCTCAGTTTTCCCTTGCAAATGTAGCTGCAGGTTGTTTTATCCACCTTAGTTCTTTCTTGTATGTATCTCTGAGAACATGTTTCCAGGCAGACACTTATAGTCCAATCCTGTCCAGGGTCAGGCTCTCTTAATTTCTCATAGGCAGGACCAATGTATCTATTAAGGACAAGAATGTTACTTACAGAATTTCCTATGTTCCCCAAAGTCTTTTCCACTCAACTGCAAGTTGTTTGAGGAAAATAAACCCTTTTTCTACCAAAAGAGTACTAACTGCTTAATTAAGATTTATTAGTTGACTGTCATGCCCATTGTTTTAAAAGTTCAAACAATCATAGCATCTTTCTCTGCAGGATACATACACTCAGTAAACTACAAAATTTTACCTTGGAATAGATACAATTTTTGAAATGTTCTTTCATATATTTGAGTGATAATAATCATGAGAAGATTATAGATTTTTGCATAAGAAAAATCTAAGAAAGCATGGATAATCAGATGCTGTTTTGAATCCTCACATTTTTTCACGTAGAAATATTTAGCAGAAAGTTTTGAATAAGTGAAAATCTAAGTGTGTTGTGAAGGCATTCTAATAGAGATCCAACAGGATTGTGTTTAGAGTATGTTATACTATGTATATATAAATGTACATATGTAGGACATATATATGTATGTGTGTGTTGAAATAGCATACACATATATGTATTCACATACACAGAAAACCATGTGCTTCTGTAGTCTTCTGCAAGCAGGCAGTGACCTCTTCAGCAGGACTTGATATAGACACCCACCTGTCAAAGAATTGGAAGCAAGGAGAATTAGATTTAAATCATCCTGTGCTAGTGGAAATTTAGGCATTTTACTGATTGGTGCAAATACAACTGCTGTCTGTCTTATGATTGCCTTTCTATTCAGGCACCTACTAAATTTTGCAAAGAGTATTTTGAAATAATAGAGTGAAGTCACCTCAAATTTGAATGTAAATCTCCAGCTCTTCTCAGACTGTAGAGTGAAATGGCTCTGCAGACACTGAACCCACCAGGTCTTGGAAGCCAGGAGCTCCTCTCCCTTTCCAGCTCTGTTCTCCTCTGCGAGCTCAGCACAGACCTTCTCACCTTTGTGCCATACAGTTTCCACAGCTCAGTCCAGAATTCCTTCCATTCCTCCTTCCTGGAAAAGCCAGAAGGATCCTTCATTCTGCTACCTTGGCAAATCACCTTTATCTTACTGCAGATTCTATATGTTGTGGTCCAAAATTTTCTCAAGAAGAACTTGTCAAGCCACTGTCCTGTGCTTTGTGCTTTTGAGGCATGACACATACTGTTCAGCACCAAATTGAAGTTTTATTTGTTGCATTCTTGGTAATTTCACAATATATTTTGGATAGAGCAGAGCCTCTCTGGCTTTCTTCAACACCCTATGTAATCACATAGTTGCTCAGGAGGCTAAATTATTTTAAACCTTTCAAAAAATAGCTTCTCTCCTTTCTGTGAGTTTTCCCAGGCACAATCTCCATGAAAATGACTCCTAATTTAAAGAAAACTAAGGCATCCCTCACCACTGACAAGGAAAATGGCTCTTTTTGGCCAAATCATAGAAATGAGCTTCCTTAAGTACCTTGCACCTTTAAAAGCTGACATTATTGCAGCAAAGCCTGAATGGTACCCTGTCAGCATGGAATAACCAGACTGGGCCAAGTTGTCATTTCTGACAGGTCAGTGTAATGAGCAGAAGAACGCTGAGTGTGTCTGAAAGTTTTCCCTCGCATCAGCAGGGTAGAGCTGTTTGGGGTGATAACAGCTCCTTGCATGTGACTCATTAAACGTGTCACATTATCAAACCTGTGGCCCACACTATTGCAGATGCCACATTTATGCTTTGTCTCCCACACACCCTCAAATGTCTTTATTTATCTAATTTGGAAGGAATGCAGATTTCCGAGCTTTCAGCCTTTAGACATGTGGGACTAGAATATCAGACCTTTTGCTCCTTCCAAAACACATCACCAAATAAGTAGCGGCAAAATTCAGAGAGAGCTACCCTGGGGACTCTGCTTCTTCCTTGGTCCTTGGGTAGCTTGCCATCATAAAAACTGAGATGGGAGAAATAACAGGAACAAATAGGAATTGGGTGCGATGGGCATGAGATGGACCTTCCTACCTAGAGGATGAAATTAAATGGCCTGGTCATTTTGCCAGTATCACAGCACTCTTGGGATGCCAGGAGGCCTGGAACAACCAGTGCAGTGACAGACCATCACACAGATCTGGACTTTTCCTCCACAGAGACCAAGGCTTGATGGCTCTGCCCTCCTGGCCCTAGCCAGCTGCCGTGCCCTCACTAATGACATGTACCAAACACCACAAAACATTTTTTTCCACTTCAGAAAAATTTACTTAATGTTCGTGACTAATTAAATTCTCACTCTAGTCATGATTAATGTAACAAATAATTACAGCTTAGATCTAATATAGATACAACTAATTGTTCTGCCCGCAGAGCATCGTGACTAACAATTAAGCACAGCTTTTAAAGTAAAATCAGGGACACACAGAAGGAACTTCAAGTTCGCCTGACCTACCTCTCCCTTCACCCAACTTCTGCCATCCTCTTCATTTCTTTGAAAGTGGAAAGCGTTTTCTGTCTGTTTGTTTCTTGGCCTTTTGCGTTTCTCTTCCTTGCAGTTAGAAGAACTCTGTCCTTACTCTTCTGGCATTAGACAGAGGTGTTGGGTGAAATACCAGGAGACAGGAATGGATGGGCATTGGAGAATTGAAATTTTCCCAAGGATTAAAATGCACAAGAGCTCTCCTTCAATACCACTGACGTTAAAGAACAACAGGAAGCTGTCGGAGCTAAGAATCTGGATAACAGACCTGGGCCACAAGCTCTATGGCCAACCCCTTGACACCCTGTCTCTGGAAGGCTTTCTGTTCTACAGGATCTTGTGATTTAGGGAGGGAGGTTAGGGCAGCCTCTGGTAGAAGCATTTCCAGCCAGTGAAAACACTCAGCTCCACCTTGGGGATCAGGCAACTGTGAGTGAAAGTGTTCCTGCTTTTACTCGATGGCTGATGAGACTGTGATTGACAGTGTTCTTCAACACTTCATCTGCCTTTGCAATGGGAGGTTCTGCTAACGGATTTGCCTCCACAATTAATGCATGCAATCATGTCTTTGTTAACTACTTTCTGTTCTACAGTAACAAAAATTCTAATGTTTCAAAATATTATTTGGCATAAGCTATGTTTATAAACTAAAACTCTAATAATTAAAAATTTCCAGGAAATGTCAGATACTACAATGTTGCCCATGATATTTTTCTTATTTTTCTTTTCCAAGATATCCAAATTATTTTATTCTGGACTATGGGAGGGAAAGACCCCAATGTGGAGCAAAAGTGCAGGATTGATAGTTGTTTGGGATTGCCAAGGAGGAAACTTCCAGCACATCCTTAAGGAAAACATGACATGTTTCAGGGAAAAAAAAAATCCTCCAGTTCAAATGATATGTGTATGAATGTATATATGTATGTTTGTATGTATATATTTATGTATATATATGTATATATGTATATATACTGTAGCAATACAAGTTGGGGAAAATAACAACAAAAAAACTGAAATAAAAACCTCTGGAAAGACTCAGAAAAAGATGGAGGACATGTATGGCAGTTGGGGTGTGGAGCATGGAAAGGGAAGCAACTCTAGATTCCATTGAGAGATGATGTATGACTTATGGAAAAAGTTTAATAACAATAAAAAAAGATATCCAAGTTATTTCTCTGATATAGTAGAATCAAGTATACAAATGAATAGCATTTTAATATTTACAGTGCTCATTAAGAGATTCACATTATAACATCACAGTTGCTTTCAGACAGAAAGAAATACAATAACGTTGTTCAGCTTGCCTTTCAATTGGGGGATTTGGTACTTGCATCCATAAATGAGGGAAACCATTCCCCATTTGTTTTCTTGGGTCTGTGTCACTTCACTTAGCATAATGGCTTCGAGTTCCTTCCATTTACCTGAAAAGTTCATGATGTCATCTTTTTTTACCTCTGAATAGAAGTCCATTGTGTAGATGAACTACATTTTTGTTATCTAATTATCAGTTGAGGGGCATTTGGGTTGCTTCCAGCCCTTTGCTATTGTAAAGAGGGCTGCATTAAACATAGATGTGCATGTATCTTTGCAGTAGGATGAGGGTTGTGGGTATATATCTAGGAATAGTATGTCTGGGTCAGGTGGTAGGCTCATTTTGAGTCTTTTAAGGGTTCTCCACAATGCTTTCAATAGTGGTTGTACAAGTTTACATTCCCACCAGCAGTGGATGAGTGTTTCCCTTTCCCAACAACCTCTCCAGCATTTGGTGTCTTTTGTTTTCTTGATCTTAGCCAGTCTTATCAGAGTGAGATGATATCTTAGAGTGGTTTTAATTTACCGTTTACTTTCAGACGTGGTAATTAATGTAGATTGGTGGAAGGTATATATTCATATTTTAGAGTAATATAAAATTAAAAGAAATAAATGTGAACTCCTAAACACATATCAATGTTACACTTTATTCCTGGAAGACATAATTCTGGTACACATATGACATTTATATAGGCATATTTTGGAGCAATACAATTAGGAGGGAACAGCAACAACAAAAGAACTGCGTCAAAGAACAGACTGATATAGTTAAATTCTGCCCAATACAATAAACCTTTGCAGAGAAAAGTTTTAAAAAGACTGAGAGAAAGACTCAAGACATATATGGTAGAATCCATGATCTGGGGTGGGGTGGGGGGAAGGGAAAGAGGACTACATGTTAATTGAACTGAAATATGATGTCTGGAATATAAACACATCAATAAAAGTGTTATATTAAAATATTTACAGTGCTCACAATGATTTGGAGTTCAAATATAAAATTGTTTTTTTTAAGATTTTATTTTTTAATTTTTATTTTTTGCAAAATTGTGTTTGTGCCATTCACATAACTCTTCTTATAGAATTCTTCTAAATTCATTCACAGTTGCGCAGACACACAGTGTACACACACACACACAAACACACACATATGTACTAATACACATACTCTAACACACTCACAGAGACACACACACATGCTCTCACATGCAGTCACACTCACATACACACATACTGTGCTGGATAGACTTAGTTGTCAGCCTGAAATTCCTTGCTTAAGAAAGCCTCAACTGCAGAATTTCCTTCATTGGACTGGCCTATGACCATTTCTGAGGTATTTTCTTGATTGTTGAGTGATATGGGAGGGTCCAGCCTGGGGCATCTCTCTGCCACAGGCAGATTACAGGGAAAAGGGAAGCCTCAAGACAGCCACTAGTGGCTGTCCGAAACTGTGGGGCCAAAGGCTGTCAACCCTTTCACTTCCCTCTTATCTAATTTAACAACTACACCAGGCAATGCCCTAATGGACTCCCAGATCTGCCAGACTGCCACCTGCTTGGCGCTCTACAGTCTAATTCCCAGACTGCCACCTGGTGGGTGTTCTACAGTCTAATTCTACACCTGCCCTTACCACACTGCACTGCTGGTGACCTGATGAGTGTCCTTCCGGATCTCTAAGTTGGTGACTTTCTTGGTCACCGTCCAACCCACGGGCCCACACCAGATTCCCGAGTTGGTGATCTGATTGGTCACCATCCAACCCACTGGTAACAACTACACAACCCTCATGGGCTAAGATTTACACAGGCAAATAAATGCCAGGCCTGTAGTCCCTGTGAGATGGTAAGAAGGACTTGTTGTTTATTATTTCACAGCATTCTGTTTTTATACTCAGAGTGACATCATATCTCAGGGCCTGGTTTCAGGCCAGTTGCCTCATGTTCCATAACATCAGGAGTAGAATCACAAGCTCAAGAACTTGTCAGTGCCTTTGATCTCAAGGTGTCACAGGCTTGTGAACCCAGATACAAATCCTGCCTAAGGCAGGTTTTCAATGTAAGCAGACAAGCAGATAGGTAGCCACAGGTGGTTTCCTTTTTCCCTATACCAGCCCACTGTGATCAGGGCCACCCCTGGGCAGATTGTTTCACATTGTATAAGAAAGCAGGCTGAGCCAAGCATGGGGTAGGGCAGCAAGCAACATTCCTCCGAGGTCTGTGCTACAGGCTCCTGCCCTGATGTCCTGCCTTGGCTTCCCTTGATGATGAAATGTGCTATTACCCAAATGTCCCCTTTCATCGGCAAGGTGGTTTTCATCAGTGTTTATCACAGCCATAGAGAAGCTAACTAAGATACACACCTACTCCTAAACACATACTAATACACATAGACAAATACACTTACACACATGCATATAGAAATAATCACATGCATACACCCTCACAGACAAATGCACATACATATACACTCACCCTCATATACACATACAAATACAGACATGCACAAAAATTCATACACTTACACCCACACATACACATACACAAATACATACATTCCTCACACACATACATTACACTCACACTGCCACACTTACAAAGACACACACTCACACACATACACTCAAAATACACAAATAAACCAGTCACTAGTTTTCTAATATCCTTGTAAGTAGCAATTACACAAGATGGTATTTATTGATTTAATGGTGTGTGTGTGTGTGTGTGTGTGTGTGTATGTTGTTTTGATTTTGTCAAAATTTCAGCTTAAGGTTAGACCTAGTCCCAGTTCTGGGCAAATCATTTTTCTAATAAGCAATTTTTTCTTTTCTTTTTTTAAAATTTTATTCATTTATATTTTTAAGGTATACAAAATATAGGAGCACAGTTGTTTTCAGATCACATTAACTTTGCTCAGTTTGCCATACAATTAGGTAATTGGCACTAGCATCCACAGATGAGGGGTACCATTCATCATTTCTTTTTCTGGGACTGTGTTACTTCACTTAGCATGATATCTTCTAGCTCCATTCATTTACCTGCAAATCTCATGATGTCATCTTTCTTTACCTCTGCATAGAACTCCATCATGTAGATGTACCACATTTTCTCTAACCACCTGTCAGTTGAGGGGCACTTGGGTTGATTATAGCTCTTTGCTATTGTGAAGAAAGCTGCAACAAACACGGCTGTGCATGTTTCTCTGCAGTAAGATGAGTCTTGTGGGTATATACCCAGGAGTGGTATGGCTGGATCAGGTGGCAAGCTCATTTTGAGTTTTCCAAGGGTTCTCCACACTGCTTTCCATAGTGGCTGTACCAGTTTACATTCCCACCATCAGTGGATGAGTGTTCCTCTTTTCCCACAACCTCTCCAGCACTTGGTATCATTTGTTTTCTTGAACCTAGCCAGTCTTATTGGAGTGAGATGAAATGTTCAGTGGTTTTAATTTGCATTTCCATAATTATTAGCGACTTTGAAAACTTTTAAAGATGTTTCTCAGCCATCTCTAATTCCTTACTTGTGGCTCTTTGCTCCATCTTTTGAGTGGGTCATTTGTTTTCTTTATTTTTTGATTAGTTTATATATTCTGGAAATCAATGCTTTGTCAGACGTATCTGTAGTGAAGGTTTCCTCCCACTCTGTGGCTTTTCTCTTCACTTCCTTGATTGTTTCTTTTGATGTACAGAAGCTTTTGAGTTTAATGAGGCCCCATTTGTGGATTGTCAACCTTAATTCTTGCACAGCTGCTGTCTGATTTAGGAAGTCTTTTCCCATGCCTATGTCTTGTAGGCTCCTACCAACTTTGTATTCAGTTGCCTTCAGAGTTTTAGGTTTCACATTGAGGTCTTTGATTCATCTGAAGTTGACTTTTGTACAGGGTGAGAGGTAGGGGGTTTAATTTCATTCTTCTACAAGTGGGGATCCAGTTTTGCCAACACCACTTGCTGAAAATGTTGTCTTTCATCCTTCTTGACCACCTTGTCAAATATGAGGTGGCTCAAATTGTATGTGCTCAAGTTTGGATCTTCAGTTTTGTTTCATTGGTCAACAGGTCTGTTATTGTGCCAGTACCAAGCTGTTTTTATGACTATAGCCTTATAGTATAGTTTAAAGTCTGGTATAGAGATCCCCCGTGTATTGATCTTTTTGCTCAGGGTTGTTTTGGCTATTCGGGGTCTTTTGTTTTTCCAAATGAAATTAAGGACTATTTTTTCCAAGCCTGTGAAGCAACTCTTGGGGATTTTAATTGGGATTGCATTAAATCTGTACAAGAGTTTAGGAAGAATGAGGATTTTTACTATACTAATTTTCCCACTCCATGAGCATGGGAGGTTTTTTCATCTTCTGATGTCTTCTTCAATTTCCTTCTTCAGGGGTTAATTTTTTTTTTTAGTAGAGATCTTTGGTGTCTTTGTTTAGGTTTGTTCCTAGGTATTTTACTGTTTTGAGTGTATTGTGAGTGGGAAGGTCTCCTTGTATTCCTTCTTCAGTTGCTTGTTGTTGGTGTAAAAGAAGGCTACTGATTTTTCTTGGTTAATTTTTTATCCTGCCACTTTACTGAAACTCTTAATATTTTAGTGGAGTTTTCTGGTGGAGTTTTTAGCATCCCTTAAGTAAACAATCATATCATCAGCAAATAGAGATAGCTTGACTTCCTCTTTTCCAATTAGTACTCCTTTAATTTCCTTTTCTTGCCTTGTTGCCCTAGCAAGTGTTTCAAGAACTATATTGAAGAGGAGTTGTGACAGGGGCAGCCTTGATGAGTTCCTACCTTTAAAGGGAATGTTTCTGTTGTTTCCCCATTTAGGATGATATTGGCTGTGGGTTTCCTGTATATGGCTTTGATTACATTGAGGAATGACCCTCAATCCAATTCCCTCTAGGACTTTAAGCATGAAGGGATGCTGGATTTTGTCAAAGGCTTTTTCAGCATCAATTGAGATGATGGTGTGGTTTTCATCTTTCATTCCATTTATGTGTTTGATGATGTTTATTGATTTTCATATGTTGAACCATCCCTGTATCTGTGGTATGAATCCAACTGGTCATGATGGATGATCTTATTATTATTTTTTTTTGGTATTTTTGAGACAGGGTCTCCCTGTAGCCCTAGCTGTCCTGGAACTCACTTTGTAGACCAGGCTGGCTTTGAACTCACAAAGATCCGCCTGCCTCTGCCTCCCAAGTGCTAGGATTAAAGGCATGGTCCAGGATGATCTTATTGATGTGGGTCTGTATGCAGTTTGCAAGTATTTATTTGAAAAACTTTTGCATCTGTGTTCATTAATGTGATGGGTCTATAGTTCTCCATTTTGGTTGTATCTTTGCCTGGTTTTGATAGTTGAGTGGTGGAGTCTTCATAGAAGGAATTTGGGAGAATTCCCTGTGTTTCTATCCTTCTGAACAATTTGAGTAATAATGGTTGTAAGTCTTTTTGAAATGTTTTATAGAATTCTATTGTGAAACCATCTGGGCCTGGGCATTTTTTTAGCTGGGAGATTTCTTATTACATATTTAATTTCTTCATGTATTATGGGTTTGTTTAAGCTGTGGATCTCTTCTTGGTTGAGCTTTGGTGATTCTCAGGATTTCAGATATTCCTCCATTTCTCCTAGGTTTTCAAACTTAGTAGAGTATAGGTTTTTGATTTTTCCCTTATTGACTGGATCTTTTCCTTGTCTGTTGTGATATTTCCTCTTTGTTCCTGAATTCTATTGATTTTGAGTTGTTAATTCTTTCTTTAGGTTAACTGGGCTAGAGGTCTGTCTATCTTGTTTATTCTCTCAATGAACCAACTTTTGGATTCATTGATATTTTTGTATTGTTTTCTTTGATTCTATTTGATTGATTTCTGCTCTGATTTTTGTTATTTCTTCTTGTCTGTTGCATTTAGGGTTCATTTGTTGTAGTCTCTCAAGTGTTTTTAGCCGCAGTGTTAGATCATTCACTTGTGCTCTTTCTGTTTTTCTAATGTAGGCACCCAGAGCTATAAACTTACCTATAAGGACTGCTTTTAAAGTATCCCATAGGTTTTGTTGTGTTGTATTAACATTGTCATTCACTTCCAGGAATTCTTTTATTTCTTTCTTTATTTCTTCATTGACCCATTCCTTATTCAGGAGTGTGTTTAGTCTCCATGTGTTCTTGTAGATAGTAGGACTTATCCTGGTGCTGATATTGGGCTTTATTGCACTGTGGTCTGATAGAATGCATGAAATTATTTCAATCTTTTTGTATTTGTGGAGGTTTCTTCTGTGTCCCAGTATGTGGTTGATTTTGGAGAATGTTCTGTGGGGTGCTGAGTAGAAAGTGTATTCTCTGGTATTAGGGTGGAATATTCGATAGATGTCTGTGAGGTCTGTTTGGTGTATCTTATCATCCAGTTCAGATGTCTCTCTGTTTATTCTTTGTTGGGTTGACCTGTCCAAAGGGCTCATTAGTGTATTGAAGTCCCCAGCTATGAGTGAAGTGGGGGTAATTTGTGCCTTGAGGTCCTGGAAAATTGTCTTTATAAAGTTTGGTGCACCAGAGTTTGGTGCTTATATATCCATGATTGTGAAATCTTCATGGTGAATTGTTCCTTTGATAAAAATGTTATGGCCTTCTTTGTCTCTCTGATTTCTTTTACTTTGAAGTCTACTTTGTCTGATATTTAAAAAGCAACACCTGCTTTCTTTTTGGTACCATTTGCTTGGAATATTTTTTTCCATCTTTTCACTTTAAGGTGGTGCATATCCTTGAAGTTAAGATGGGTTTCTTGTAGGCAGTATATAGATGGGTTTTGTTTCCTAATCCAATCTCCCAGTCTATGTATTTTGAATGGGGAGTTTAGTCCATTAATATTTAAGGTTATAACTGAAAGATGTGTGTTGCTTCCTTTCACCTTATTATCCATTTGTATTTTTGGTCTAGGCTTCTACTTCTGAAGTTATGTTTTTATTAATTTCTCTTTCTAGAGCTGGGTGTGGTGGCACATGCCTTTAATCCTAGCACTTGGGAAGTAGAGTCAGGCAGATCTCTGTGAGTTCAAGGCCAGCCTGGTCTACAGAGTGAGCTCCAGGCCACTTGTGACTAGAGGGAGATCCTGTCTCAAAAATACCCAAAAAAATTCTCTTTCTAGGTGCCTGATGATAGTTACTCCTTTCTTCTGTCTTTTGAATTGCTTCAAGCATTCTCCGAAGGTTTGGTTTTCCAGACATGTATTCTATCATCTTGTTTATGTCATGAGAGATTTTTCTCTCTCCTTCAACTATAATCAACATTTTTGCTGGGTGTAGTAACCTGGGTTGCCACCTATAGTCCTTTAACACTGGGAATGCTTTGCTCCACGTTCTTCTTGCTTTCATAGTTTGCACTAAGAAGTCAGTTGTAATTCTGATAGGTTTCCCCCTATATGTAATTGTTGTTTTTCTTTTGTGGCTTTCAGAATTTTGTCTTTGTTTTGGGCATCTAGCAGTTCATATGTTAACTTAATTTAGTCTCTTCAAAATGTACACACAATTTTAAATAGTACATTAAACACCATCAATATGCACGGGCGTTTTTTCTCAAAAAAAAAAAAGAAAATGAAGTAGATTAAAGGAAAAAAAAAACATAAAGTAGATGAAGAAAGGAAGAGAAGAAGAGGGACAAAGGGAGAGGAGGAGGGGTCTTCAAGTTTCAGGTTGACACATCATAATTTGATAATGGGAGAACATTAATATCTTCCTCTGGAGCACCATGGGTGGATTTCCACTTTGAGCAGCTTTATAAATTATGTGGTCAATTCTCTTTGGTGAACACAGTGTAAGGACTTAGTGATGAGCAGTGGGTAGAGTGGGGAAGTTGGCATGGCAGATGTGAGCTGAAGATTTATAGAAAGAACAAAAATTTATATCTTTTCTGGGGATTGGGTTGATGGCTTGTAACAGGCTTCTAGAGGTCTGTTTGGAGTTCTATGTGCTTCTTGTATTTGTATTGCTTTGTCTTTTTTTTTAGTTTGGGGAAATTTTCATATATTATTCTGTTGAAGATCTGATCAATACCATTCTCTTGGGATTCTTCTCCTTCCTCTATTCCTATGATGCAGAGGTTTCAACTTTTCATAGTGTTCTATGATTCCTGGTTGTTCCACTTTTGTGTATTTTTAAATTTTTCATAATCTTTACTTGAGGTTTTTAGTTGTTCTGTGTTATCTTCCAGATCTAATATTCTTTGTTCTGCTTCCTCCATTCTACTTCTGAGGCTTTTTCCATTCTTTTCCTCTTGACAGAATGAGTGTTTGATTTCCTTTTTCATTTCATCTTTTGATTTCTTTAGTTTTTCCTCTTCCTCTTGGAGCTTCTCAACCACTTCCTGTAGCTGTTTGCTTCACTGGCTGCTTTCTTTTTCTACTTCAACATGGGATCATTTCAGTGTTTCCACTTCCTTCCAGAGTTTGTCATTTTCTACCTCTAGTTCTTTCTGGCATTTGTCATTCTCTCTCTCTAGGTCCTTCTTGAGTTTTTCATTCACTATATCCACAATTGTTCCTCTAAGATCTATGTCCTGGGCCATCCCCAGGGGAATCCCACTGTTGTATCCCACAGGGTTGGTAGAGCTTGGTGTGGAATTATCTCACACCTTTCCCATGTTGTCTCTTCTTTGTGTCCCTGGCATGTTGCTTTCTCTTTGCCTGTATTCCAATGTGAATCCCAAATGCCTCTTCACTGTGTTGAAGGCTTGCTTTGCTTGCCTCCTTCAGATGCCTTCATTGTTTGATTGATTTGTTTTTCTTCTTTTCTCCTTGCTTATGGAGTGTTGACTTGTCTAAGCATTAGGCTTTCCATTGGAAGACTAACTCCTTCTTCCGTTTCTGTTCTGAAGGTTCTCCAAAGAATCCACTTGGACTGTCCTTCACCAATTCCAGTTGGTAGGTGGGGTGGGGGAGGTAATGCCTTACTTTGTGCTTCAGATGGTCCTGGGAAATTCCTGATCTAAGCTCTGTGCATTGCAGGAAATCTTTTCATTTACATTGTTGATTTCTTTGTGTTGAAGTTGAGGGTGATGATCACTCACAGGAGTTTTGAGGATGTGGGAATAACAATTATATACCAAGTAGCACACAACTTAGACAGGAAACAAAACTAAAATGGTAGGTTCATAATTTAGATGTTGTTTTGTAGATTTACCTGACTTTTTGACCACAGGAATTAAAAAGCCTCCAGTCTCTGGTAAGTGTAGTTTAAGACCCTGCCCAAGAAATACTGAATAACATTCAGGGCAAAAAGAGGAAACATGGATCTCTGTGTCGCGAGCGTAGGATTAAATAAAGAGGCTGTGTAGTTCTTCCATCTAAAGACAGTCTCTGACAATTCAATTAAGGATGGCTCTGAGATAATAGGACTTTTGCAAATGAATTTTTTAACTTGGTCTCTGAGTCATCCTATTTGTCCCACACAACTTGGAGAAATTATCTTGCCTTTATTCTTCTATTTGCTTCATTTACTATGACAGCAAACTCTTTCATGTTTGGCATTAAGGAATGTGTTTGGCTTCTTTCTCTTTCTAATTGTTGCTTGAAGTTTGATATATGTTTTATTTTGTTTTATGTTTTCCACTTCTTCAATCAGATTTTCAATTCTGGAAATAAAAGAGACAGATTAATAGATTAGCTATGTTTAAGATATATATTTCGCTTGATAAATATCTGGGAACATTGTTATTATTATCCACAATTACAAGCATGTCAGACCCTAAAGCAGATATCGTGTTATGATAATAAAGCTGTAAAAATGAAGACAAGATTTGAGACTGAAGACAATTTATAAATCATTTTCTTCTCTTCTCTTTCTCTCTCTTTCTCTCTCTCTCTCTCTCTCTCTCTCTCTGTTTCTCTCTCCACACACACACACATACACACACACACACACACACACACACACACACTGCAGAAGAATCAGACATCAGAATCTTCTCCCTATAACTATATGGTTGAGAAAACATTCTTTATTCTTTCATCTCCTCTCATAGATAACTTGAAATGAAGGAGTAGCCTCAGCTCTCTATGAAGAAAGTCTCCTGAATCCTGAACAGACATAACATCTGGATCTCAGTTAGTCTTTCACCGAGGCAACATAGACATTTGTCAACAATATTTATTGAACATAATAATGCTGCTCACCTTATAGTTTTCTTTAAATACCCTTCAGTCTGAGACAAAACAATTTTGTATAAACTGGGTTAGACCTAAACTACTTTGATAGAGGTGGCCATGGCAGTGATAAAACTTATTTTTACCACCACAAAAAAGAACAGAGAAGAAGGTTGGAGAGATGGCTGAGGGGTTAAGAGTCCAGATAGGATCTCAGTACTCACTTCAGGTGGCCCCAAACACAGTTACTGCCACAAATGTGTGCATGGACTCACACCAACACACACAGACACACACAGACACACACAGACACACACAAAGACACATCATACAATGAACTGAGAATAAAGAATTGGGAAAATAGGATATGGATGGGAGAGGGTTGTAGGAGACTGCATCCTTCTCTGAGAAGCCTTAGGTAGTAGATAATGCCTTTTTCTTCAGTGATGTAGTCATAATTATGTTACCCACTTTACTGCAAATAATTGTCAGCCACGATACTATAAGCAATCCTTTTTAAATTCATTGGTCCACTGAAAACACACAAAAAGCAGAAAGTAGAGGTGGGAGACAGCAGATGGTAAGAAGGGCAGACAGCTATCAGAGTCCATTATTTGCATGTGTGGAGAAGATAATGAACTCTGTTTTATATATTGAGTACATGCTAATAAAAGCCTATGCAATGTATCTAATGTGAGGAAAGGGAGAGAGAGAGAGAGAGAGAGAGAGAGAGAGAGAGAGAGAGAGAGAGAAGCTCTCGAATAGAATTGGAAAGGTGCCCCTGGCAAGGGGAGCTGATGTGAAAATAATACACATTTTTGTCACCATTTGGATCGTCCTTCCAGGTAGAGGTTGTGTTCAATAAGAGTTAAGTTGAAAGCTCAAAAGCGTTTCTCTGGCCCCATTTAAAAGGTTATACATAATGAGATTTCTGCTGTGTTGGTAAAGTTAAGAATTCTGGGTGACTTGCCAAATCTTTTGATTGCAGAGTGCGCTAAGCTCTCTGCAGAGCATTTGTCTTTGCACACTGCAAGATGCCAGAGCTCTGTTCCTTTCCAAGACCCAATACTCCCTGGCACCATGTGTCTTAGAATCCCAGGCACTGCTGTCTTCTGTTCCCCTGGGGGTTCTCTGAGCTGGTTTGTAGAACAAATCTGGGTGTCACTATGGGATCATTCTCAGCATGTATAACCCTGAGATTCTGACAATCACTGAGATGGTCTGCCTTATTGCATAAACAAGACATATTTGATGATCTCTGTGTATGAGTCCAGACCCTACCTAAGAAGTGCTCTTGAATAAATCCTAATAAAATACAAGAATTCTTTGGGGTTCTAAATCCCAGAATATTCAGAATTCCAGAAGTGGGTACACGAAACTGATGAGTTTACATATATGAGGAACTAAAGAAGATGAACAGTGTGCTTAAGTCAACATATTGAAACTTAAAATTTTACATTACAACTGAAAAGATACTTTGGGGATGAAGATAGACATTTGCAGTAGGAAAGAAGTGATGAAGAATACCATAGAGCAGCTAAATGGCATCGAGTTTGACACTGTGCAAGAGAGAAAGACCAGAACTAGAGAGATGGAACAGAGTGCATCAGGGGCCTCTTCACTCTGCATCATGAGCAAGGTCAGAAAACACAAACCAGCAAAGTCAAAAGTCCCTTGGTCACTTGGAGAAGCTCTCCAGGATGAATCAAATACACTCATTAATCTTACAAGGCCTCCCTTGAAAATAATTCTTTCACAAAATCTTAATTACAGCTGGTTTATCTCTGTCTGCACAAAGCTGACCAGGGAATGGATGCCAGTCCAGTGCTACCACTATTCATTATTTGCTGACTACTCTCAGAAACTCAAGACAATCTACTGCTCTGCATATAGACTCATGGGAAGATGACTGCAGAGAACACCACAGCATATATATATATATATATATATATATATATATATATATATATGTGTGTGTGTGTGTGTGTGTTTTTTTTACTTTATGGTAGACACAGCCCTGCAGAAACTGAGTCTGAGGCCATGGTGGAGGTCATGCAACTTATCAAATGGATGTACAGGAGTCCAATACATGAGGACATAAAATAAATTTGCTTACAGAATCTTGGATAACAGATTTTAGTCCAAATCCTCCATTATTAGCAGGCGCTTTGCTTCAGATCTTTGAATCTGTAAGAATGCTTGGAAAGTGCACATATTCCTTTTACTCCACGTTTTTGTCAACACTGGTTATCTCTTGTGATGTTTTAAATTTTTTATTGGAGTTTTGTGCATTTCATACATCATTTCTCTTTCCAATTTAGACTGATTCCTGTTTCCATACCCCCACCCCACCTGAGTTCATCCATTCTACCAAACACTTTTTCTATCTTTTTCTGAGACGTCTTAAAGTTTTTCTATGTAGAAGATTATTGTTTTGGGGAGAACTTTACTGTTTCAGTCAGTTCTTTGTCCCAGTTCTTTTGTTGTGGTTATTCCCTCCAATTTGTATTGCCTCTAAATGTGCAATATATACATATATATATATATATATATATATATATATATATATTTGACATATACTAAAATAATGTAATCAGAAAATTTACTGTATGTTATTTCCAAATCATATTTCAGAATTCACATTTTCCCTCTTAATTTTATATTACTCTGAAATAAGCATACATACCCTCCACCCAAAATTACCAAGTCTGAAAATAAGTGATAGGTAAGTTCTAGAGCCCATTAAGGGATTTGTATTTAAGAGCACAGTTGCTTTCAGATAAAAGGAATATAGCACTAACATTGCTCAGTTTGCCTTACAACTAGGTATTTGGTGCTAGCATCCACAAAGGAAGGATACCATTTGCCATTTGTTTTTCTGTGACTGTGTTAGTTCGCATAGCATAATATCTTCTAGTTCCATCCATTTACCTGCAAAGTTCATGATCTCATCTTTCTTTCCTATTCATAGAACTCCATTGTATAGATGTGCCACATTTTCTCTATCCACTTGTTGGTGGAAATGCATTTGGTTTGGTTCCAGTTCTTTGCTATTGTGAACAGAGCTGTAATAAACATGGATGTGCATGTATCTCTGCTGTAGGATTAGTCTTGTGGGTATATACCCAGGAGTGGTATAACTGAGTCATATGGTAGTGTCCCCCTTTGCCCACAACCTTTCCAGCATTTGGTGTCCTTTCTTTACTTGATCTTAGCCAGTCTTAATGGAATGAGATGATATCCTAAAGTGGTTTTAATTTGCATTTCCTTAATGATTAGCAATGTTGAGGACTTTTTAAGATGTTTCTCAGCCATCTTTACTTCCTCACTTGTGAAGTCTGTATTCAGCTCTTTACTCCATCTTTTGAGTCATTAATCTTCTTTTTTGATATGTTTATATATTCTAGATATTAATGCTCTCTCAGATGTATCACTGGTGAAGGTTTCTTCCCACTCTGTGGGTTTTCTCTTCATTTCATTGATTGTTTCTTTCACTGCACCAAAGCTCTTGAGTTTAATGAGGTCCCACTTGTCAATTGTGGACTTTATTTCCTGTGCAGCTTCTGCTTTTCCTATGCCTAGGTTCTTTCCAAAATTTTCTTCAATCACCTTCAAAGTTTCAGGTTTCACATTGAGGTCTTTGATTCATTTGGAGTTGACTTTTGTACAGGGTGAGAGTTAGGGTTTCGATTTTATTCTTCTAAAGTGGTGATCTTATTTTGCTAACACGATTTGCTGAACATTCTGTCTTTCCTCCATTGAGTCTTCTTGGTCCCATTGTTGAATATGAGGCAGCTGAAATTGTATGTGCCCAAGATTGGATCTTCAGTTTTGTCCCATTGATCTACCAGTCTGTTTTTGTGCCAATACCAGACTGTTTTATGACTTTAGCCCTCTAATATACTTTGAAGTCTGGTATAGCAATTCAGGATCTTTTGTTTTTCCATATGAATTTAAGGATTTTTTTTCTATGTCTGTGAAGAAACTCAAGTGGATTTTAATTGGGATTTCATTGAATTTGTATATTAATTTGGGTAGAATGGAAATTTTTACTATAATAATTTTTCTGATCCATGAGCATGAAACATCTTTGCATTTTAAAATTTTATTTATTTTTTAATTTTATTTATTAAATTTTTTAATAAATAAAATTAAATGTAATACATTTTTAAATTTTATTTATTTTTTATGTGTATGAGTGTACTGTCTGCATGTAGGTTTGTGCACCCGTGTCATGCAATGCCGTGGAGGTCAGAAGAGGGTGTTGGATTCCCTGGGAGCTGGAGTTGAAGATGGTTCTCAGCCACCATGTGGGTGCTTGGGATCGAACCTGGGTCCTCTGCAAGAGCAGTCAGCACTCTTAACCACTAGGCCATCTCTCCAGCCCATCTTTGCATCTTCTTATAACTTTCTTCAATCACCTTCTTCAGGGGTTTGAAATTTCTGTTGTATAGAACTTTGGTGTCTTTGTTTAGGGTGGCTTTTCCTGCGTGTCTGGAGGGGGCAGGTGCGGCTCACCCCGCAACCCGGGAGGAGCGGGTGTCAGGGTGGGCGCCAGACATTCAGGCGGGCCCAGGGGATCACGGTGCAGTGGTAGCTTCCACGTCGCGTGGGGTGGGCTTGGGCTCATTTCCTCTTCTGTCGAGGTCTGAAGGACACAGATTAGAGTCAGAAGGCTCTTTGCAGTTTTTCTCGAGTGGGTAACTTAACCATGGCCTTCAACTGTTCGTGGTTCACAAGGCTCCTTAGGCCAGTCTTGGACTTCAAGGACTTGGCCCCCAGACTGAGCATATTGCTCATAGAAGAGCTTATTATATAAAGGATCAAAAGCCAGACACTCCTACATGTGGAGATCTTCCCCAATAACTCCACTCTCTGCCTGAATCAGTTTTCTTTTACAGGTCAGCACCTTGTGCATGGTCATCCTGGCATGCTTTGTGTTGGAGATGGCAGAGATGGAATTTCAGAGAATCTATTTGATGCTTACCTGTCATCCTGCTAGACTGTAAATGTCATAAGGGAGGGGCTAGGCTTTTAGATTTTTTCTATCCCCAGGCCTAGTATGAGACCTTGTGGAACCTCAAGCTCATGATGCATGAAGGAAAGAAACAGTGGCCACCTCCACGCCTTGGTCATATTCAAACATCATCTTCCCAGACAAATCTCATGACTACATTTTGTTATGATAGTTTTAGAGTTTCAAGACTTTGGGTTATGATTTTACATCTTTTTTTTTTGTAAATGATGATCAGTAAAGTTTGAATTCAATTTTTCTGTAAAGAGATTCACAATTCAG
The DNA here is from genome assembly GCA_009823505.1 of Rhizomys pruinosus. Lineage (NCBI taxonomy): Eukaryota > Metazoa > Chordata > Mammalia > Rodentia > Spalacidae > Rhizomys > Rhizomys pruinosus. Next base: position 3,990,651 of record VZQC01007402.1, on the reverse strand, counting down.
CCAGCATACTCTATTGAGAAGACTTGTATATTATTGGTGAGAAATTAAATTTTATTATATCCAGTAGAGGAACCAAGATGGAGATTCCTCAAAAGTGTCAAAATAGAATTAATCTATTCAGGAATCCAAATGCAAGATCTGAATACTCACAGAAAACTCAGAAACTGAAGACATGGCTCATCAGTGAAGAGTGTGGCTGTTGTTAGGGAGCTGTCACGTGAGCTCCCAGCACATAAAGGTACCTAACAGCCTTCTGCAACTCCAGGTCATGGGGATCCTGTGCCTTTCTCTTGCTTCATCAGGCATTTTATACCTGGGTACACTTAAAAGGATGCAGGCAAAACAATCATACATACAAGATTTAAAACAATCAAAATCAGTCTAACAAAGCAAGATCTACTCTTCCATGATCATAACTGCAGTATTATTCATAATAATCAAGGTATGAGCTCTCTCTCTCTCTCTTTCTCTCTCTCATGAAATAGTATTAAACTGAAAGAAACCTCATGTATGTGAGCATGAAGGTAAATGTTCTGTGTGAGATAAGCTCACCATTGAAAGACAGCACTCCCTGGTGTTAGTTATATTTTACATACATTCTCAGTATAGAATGTTAATGACAGAAATGAAGAGCAGTATTCAGTTTACAAGACTGGGTCAGGAATCATCTGAAGAGATTTTGCTAGGAGTATACAAATTTTTTAGTTTCCTAGGAAAAAGAAAGTCAAGTGATTTGTTATACAACATTATGGCTGGAGTTATCACATAGAGTACACCATAAAACTGGTAAGAAATTCAGCTTAAATCTTCTCACTACAAGTAAGATATAGTTCTGTGAAGCAGTGCATATGTTAACTTCATTTAGTCTCTTCAAAATGTACACACAATTTTAAGCAGTACATTACACATCATCCATGTGCACAGGCTTTTTTTCTCAATTAAAAAACACGAAGAAGATGAAAGGAAAAAAAAAACAAAAAGTAGAGGAAGAAAGGAAGAGAAGAAGAGTGGAGGGAGAGGAGGAGGGGTCTTCAAGTTTCAGGTTAACTCATCATAATTTGATAAGGGGAAAACTTTAATATTCTCCCTCTGGAGCACCATGGGTGGATTTCCACTTTGAGCAGCTTTATAAATTATGTGGTGAATTCTCTTTGGTGAACACAGTGTAAGGACTTAGTGATGAGCAGTGTGTAGAGTGGGGAAGTTGGCATGGCAGATGTGAGCTGAAGATTTATAGAAAGAACAAAAATTTATATCCTTCCTGGGGATTGGGTTGATGGCTCGTAACAGGCTTCTAGAGGTGTACCTGGCATGCCTGGTATCTGCAGAACAAATAACTTCAGCTTGGAACTAGCTTAGATTTGAAGGGATAACATCTTTAAAGATGCCCCTGCTGGGCTGGTGTTGCACACCCACAACCTTAACACTGAGGAGGTGTAGGTGGGAAGATCAGGAATTAAATGCTGACCTCACCAAAACCCGAGTTTGAGGCCATCCTCAGCAACTAGTGGATGAGAGCACAGCCTGGACACTAGGAAGTTCTACTGCAAATTAAAACTTCTAATAACACAATACCATAAAACCCACCATGAAACAAGAACAACAAAAGCAGCAGATGTTGTTACAGACAATGAACAATAAGTTCATTCCTTGGTACATATACATCAGTGTGCCTGTCAAGATGCTCTTGTAGTTAACCTGTTATTTAAACAATGGCCAAACTATGGATTGCTTTCCATAGTTCTGTTGATTAAAGACAGATACATGGACTATATGGTGAGGTGTCCTAAGGGGCAAGAAGAATTAACTCATTACCAAAGCTGTTTTCTTTGAGTTCTGTCTTTATGAATGCACAGAAAAATGCACATGATGATTTCCACTGTGATTGTACTATGTCAGCATATTATATCCATTGCTAGCTACTCAGGGATGCAGTGCAGGGGGACTGATATGCAGGATGCAGCCTCAATTAAATTCATCATCAGCTATCCAGGGATGCAGGAGCACTAAGATATGAGGTACACAGCCATCTATGTTTATCCTTAGCTAACCCCAAATGCAGTGGAACTGAGATGTGAGATTCAGCTCTGCTTACCTCCATCATCAGCCAGCCAGGGATGCAGGAACACGGAGATACAGGGTGTAGTCCCACTGGTTTATGAGAAATACTGAAAAACAGTTTCTGATTCCTGGAATATTCCTTGCAGGTGGCCATTTAAAGTCCTAAACAATAAAATCACTAGGAATAGTGAAAATAACTGACCCAGGAGAAAATAGGGCATAAGCCAGTGATCTTGCATAGAACAGAGACTATCGGATAGAGGAAGTCAAGTATTCTGTTATGTATTCAGCATGAATTAAATTCACCCAATATCCTCAGGAAAAATGGCTTCATATTTTACTTCGAGTCATTGAATCATCATCATTTGACAATTGAAAACACAGCATTGACACTGACACTACTACCCTGACCACCAAGACTAGACACTCCAGATGCTACTTATGCTTAGAACAATCCTGGAATCACCCCAGCCCATCCCATAAAATATGAAAGTAAGACTCTAAAACTGTACTATTCATATATGAGCCAAAATCAACCAAGCTACGACAAAAACAAAATGAACCAAACATCCACTCAAAGAAGTTAAACAATAATTTTATATCAGACACACAACCTCACAGATGGTGGGAATAAATTCCTGACTGAAACTCAAGAAATAAATATAAAGCTTATTGAAATGTCAAAGACAATTCAGCATCTGAAAACTACAGTCAGGAAACAAATGGAAATATTGAAATAAACTAGAACTGTGATGAATTTAGAATTGAAAGTTTTAATAACCACATTAGAAAGGTAGGGAAATTTTAACCAACCAAAAATGATGCAGAATTGGACTATTCAAATAGAATATATAAAAATTTAAACCATAGGAATGGGAAATTTGGGGGCTGTGAAAAACCATGAAAAGACCAAATCTGCAAATCATAAGTATAGAAGAAGGAGACAAATCTCAGATCAAAGGCATAGACCGGACATTAAACAGGATTCAATATGAAAAATTTCCTAAATTAAGAAGAGACATACTCATATAGATACAAGATGCATACAGTAAATAAATTGAGAAGATCAGAAAAGAAACTGTCCACTTCATATCATAGTCAAAATGCTAAACACCAGTCACGTTCAGGAGAGTGAGTGGCAGGCCACCATTCTTGGCCCCAGAGGGTTCCTGTCCCAAAGTAGCCTCCCACACAGGTTAAATCAGCAGCCCCCACCCCTTGTCCCTGGTGCAGGCATCCAGTGGAAACAGTGGTAGTGTCTCTGGAGCACAAGGTAACAGAAGAGACAGCAAAACCACCACTCCACAGACAACTGAGAGGAACAGCTCTTCAACACAAGGAAGAAAGACCTAAAGCTCTCGTCAGATTACAAACAACAAATCAACAAACTAAATCCACATGCCAAAAGCACAAACACACACACACACACACACACCACACACACACACACACACACACACACACACACACACACACACACACGAATCAACAACACGGGAAAAACAAGTAATAATTCCCGACCAAATTCTATCAGTCCTATAGAAGACCCCAACAATGAGATATCCCTGGAGGTAACTCAGGACACACATCTTAAAGGAACAATCATAAACATACTCAAAGAAATCAAGGAATATGAAGAACAAATCAAATAACTAAAGGGAGAAAATGACAAACTCTGGAAGGAAATGGAAGCACTGAAAAAAATCTCTGAAGAAACCGAAAAACTAGAAGGAGAAAATGGCCAGTTCTGGAAGGAAATGAAAATATTAAAGGAATCTCAGTCTGAAATGAAAAAGGAAACCAAAAAATTAGGAGAGAATGGACAACTCTGGAAGGAAATAGAAATACTAAAGGAATCTCAGGTCAGCATTCAGATTCCCTTCTGATGATTGGGGTGACTCGTTTTTAGAAGGTAACATAATTAAACAGGAGCTAGAAATTGATTAGGCAGTTTAGGGATGAGACCCCAACCCCATAAATTAACCAGATTTTTTCTCAGCTGAGAACTCAAGGCTTCCTGGACCAGCCAGTGAACAAATATCCTTCTGGTAGCCCTGAAAGAGCAGGAAAGGTAGAAAGAAAAGAGAGAAGGAAAAAAAGAGAAGTACATACCAAGCCCTGCAGATTGATTCTTTATTTCACCAGAATAAGAAAAGTGGAAATCCCCTCTCCTTTTTTTTCCTTCTTGTTGCTTTGTTTTGTTATTGTTATTTTGTATTGTTTCTGTTCTCCTGTGAAAAGAAAAAAATAAAGAAAAAAAAATCTAATAAAAAAGAACTCCCAACTAAAAAAAATCCCAGGCCCAGATGGATTCATGGCAGAATTCTATAACACATTTAAAGAAGACCTATAGCCACTACTACTGAAATTATTCAAGATGATAGAAACAGAAGGAAATCTCCCAAATTTATTCTATGAGGCCAACATCACTCTAATACCAAAACCAGGCAACGATACATCCAAAAAAGAAAAAACTATAAATCCATTTCATTAATGAACATAGATGCAAAAATTCTCAAAAAAATACTTGCAAACTACATAGAGGCACACAACACAAAAAGATTATCCAAAAAGATCATCCACCATGACCAAGTTGGATTCAGACCAGAGATGTAGGGATGGTTCAGCATACATAAATCAATAAACAAAATAAAGCACATAAATGGACTGAGGGGGAAAAAAAAAACACATGGTCATCTCGATCAATGTGGAAAAGGCTTTCAACAAAATTCAACAATCCTCCATATTTAAAGTCCTGGAAGGAATTGGACTGGAGGGAACATTCCTCAACATAATTAAAGCCATATATAACAAACCCATAGCCAACCTTATCCTAAGTGGGGAAAAACTAAAAGCATTCCTCTTAAAGTCATGAACCCAGGAAGGCTGTCCTCTATCCTCACTCCTTTTCAATATAGTTCTTGAAGTGCTCAGGAGAGCAATAAGAAAAGAAAAGGAAATTAAAGGAGTATTAATTGGAAAAGAGGAGGTCAAATGATCGCTTTTTGCAGGTGACATGATAGCTTACCTAAGGGACTCCGAAAACCACCAGAAAACTCCTAGAAACCATCAACAGGTTCAGTAAAGTGGCAGGATACAAAATTTACCTAGAAAAATTGGTAGCCTTTCTTTATGCCAATAACAAGCAATTGGAGAAGGAATACAAGGAGACTTTCCCACTCACAATAGCCTCCAAAAAATAAATTATCTAGGAACAAACCTGACCAAACACACTAAAAATCTCTGCAATGAAAATGTTAAATCTCTCAAGAAGGAGACTGAGGAAGATTTCAAAAAATGGAAGGACCTCCTATGCTCATGGATTGGAATAATCAGTATAGTAAAAATGACCATCCTGCCCAAAGTAATATACATATTCAATGAAATCCCAATCAAAATCCCCACAAGCTTTTTCACAGACCTAGAAAAAACATCCTAAAGTTCATATGGAAAAACAAAAGACCCCAGATAGCCAAAGCAACCCTGAGCAAAAAGAGCAATACAGGGGGATCACCATACCAGACTTCAAACTATATTACAGGGTTATAGTCATAAAACAGGCTGAGATTGGCACCAAAACAAACCCATAGATCAATGGGACAAAATTGAGGATCCAAAGCACTTCCAATTTCAGCCACCTCATATTCGACAAAGGGGTCAGGATGACTCAGTGGAGGAAAGACAACATATTCGGCAAATAGTGTTGGCAAAACTGGATCATCACTTGTAGAAGAATAAATCTAAACCCATATCCCTCACCACATACAAAAATCAACTCCAAATTGATCAAAGAACTCAATGTGAAACCTGAAATTCTGAAATGATAGAAGAAAATGTTGGTAGTAACTTATAAGACATAGGCTTAGGAAAAGGTTTTCTAAATCAGACAGCAGCTGCACGAAAAATAAGGTCAACAATTGACAAATGGGACCTTAAAATCAAGAGCTTCTCTACAGTGAAAGAAACAATCAAAGATGTGAAGAGGAAACCTTTACCAGTGATACATCTGATAGAACATTAATATCTAAAGCATATAAACTACTCAGAAAAACAAAGGAGGAAGAAAACAAATTACCCACTCAAAGTATGGAGTCAAGATCTGAAAATAAACTTCACAAATGAGGAAGAAAAGATGGCTGAGAAACATCTTTAAAAGTGTTCAACATTGCTAATAATTAAGGAAATGCAAATTAAAACTACCTGAAGATTTCATTTTACTCCAGTAAGACTAGCTATTATCCAGTAAACAAAGAATAACAAATGCTGGAGAAGTCGTGGGGAAAGGGGAACACTCACTCACTGTTGGCGAGAATGCAAACTTGTGCAACCCATATGGAAAGCAGTGTGGAGAATTCTTAAAAGACTCAAAATGAGCCTATCACCTGACCCAGTTATACCACTCCTGGGTATATACCCACAAGACTCATCCTATGAAAAAGATATATGCACATCTATGTTTATTGCAGCTCTCTTCACAATAGCAAAGAGCTGGAAGCAACCTACATGTCCCTCAACCAATGAGTGAATAAAGAAAATGTGGTACATCTGCACAATGGAATTCTATACAACAGTAAAGAAAGATGAGATCATGAAAACTGTGGGTAAATGGATGGAACTAGAAGTCATTATGTTAAGTGAAGTAACACAGTACCCCAAAAAAACAAAGGACCTATGCTGTCCCTTATTTGTGGATGTTAGCACGAATTCTCTCTTTAGTAGGCAAACTAATTATTTTTTATTTGTTTTTTTAATAAATATAATACATGATGTTACTCATCAACTTGCTTCGTAATGTAGGGAAATAATAACATTGTTTCTTTATCTGCATACAATCCTACTACCAAAATGCAAAGCCCTAAACATGTTTTAGAAATAACCTAGAGTTTATTTTCAGGTGTAATAATTTTGGTATATCTGTGGTGTTCATATAGGCATATTTTGGAATGATATAAAAGAGAAGGAACAACAACAAAAAAAGACCGGGTCAAAGATCTGACTGAATCAGTAAACTTAAGCCCAAAACAGTAAACTTCAGCACCAAAAAATTTTTAAAAAGACTGAGAAAAATATGAAAGTCATGTATAGCAGAATGCATGAGCTCTCATAGGGAGGGGACAAGGAATGGGAATTAGGTTTAAATTTGATTACGATATGTTGTATGAAATATACAAAACTTCAATAAAAATAGAAACTATTAGACACAGAAAAAATGAGAGAGGGAACTGAAAACTACAAAGAAAAAACATCTTAAACCCGCTGGAATTGTAGCTGAATTTTCAATGCAAACTTTAAAAGCCAAAGGAGCCTGGAGCAATGTATTCCAAGGTCTAAATGACCACAGATGCCAACGCAGATTATTTTACCCAGCAGAACTCTCTATCATAGTCAAAGCAGAAAGAAAAATTTGTCATGCTATAATCAGGCTGAAAGAATTCCTTAATGTAATCAAAGCCATATACAGGAAACCCACAGCCAATATCATCCTAAATGGGGAAACGACAGCGGCATTCCCTTTAAGGGTAGGAACTAGGCAAGGCTGCCCTTTGTCACCACTTCTCTTCAATATAGTGCTTGAAACCCTTGCTAGGGCAATAAGGCAAGAAAAGGAAATTAAAGGAGTTCTAATAGGAAAAGAGGAAGTTAAACTATCCCTTTTTGCTGATGATATGATTG
>VZQC01007402.1:3863451-3981361 GCA_009823505.1 Rhizomys pruinosus | reverse complement strand
TCTCTCATTTTAAAACTGTGCTGCACCTAGAAGGTAAGTTCGTTAGGACTCACTGTAAACAGATGTTACACCTATGGTCCTCAAGATGTTTGATGCTGTAGCAGTCTCTAGGGTTTATTCTTTTAGTGTGAATATGGTGAACTTTCTGCTGGTTCATGGTACAACATATACGACGAAGGCTGTATCCATTTTCTCTGCCTTTGAGTTGGTGGCATTTCACCTGTGGGAACATACAAATCTTTCCCATGGTTAGTCTTAAGATTAAAATTGAAAGTTTTGGACAAAAAGGTTTAATATATAACTTTATCTCCCCTTTTTAAATTTTTTATTTGTTATTATTTTGTGCTTCTCAGGAAAGCATTTGTAGTACCATTACCTATAGGCAGGGATCAAAGAGTAAAATGTCCTTCAATATTTGTCCATTTTTTTTTTTTTGGGAGTGACATGATTGTTAATTTGGGAAGCCACTTAAATCCTTAGTTAAGTTATCCTACGGTAAAAGGGATGTTACAAGCTGATACTGCATAAACACAAAAATTATAGAGACATTTGTATATGTTAATCCAAAGTTATTGTTATATAATTTTGAGTAAATACCATTACAATTTTAAATTAAATATCATTAATATAATTAGACCCATGTCCCTCTCCCGTCGCTCCCACCCCTCCACCCTCCCGGTTCACCATTTCAGTCGGTTTTCCGATGCAGTCTTTCAGTTGTTGGTCTTTTAATATCATCCCTCATCACAAGAAATATTAATAACTGGGTTATTGATTCTAGCATCCACATATGAGGGATACCATTCGACGTTTGTTTTTCTTGTGATTGCGTTACTTCACTTAATATAATATCCTCCAGCTCCATCCATTTTACCTGCAAAGTTCAATGATATCATCCTTCTTTTTTGCTGCATAGAACTCCATTGTGTACATGTACCAATTTTTTCTATCCACTCAGCAGTTGAGGGGCATTTGGGTTGGTTCCAGCTTTTTTCTATTGTGAACAGAGCTGCCATAACTATAGCTGTGCATGTATTTGCCAGTAAGATGAGTCTTGTGGGTATTAACCTAGGAGTGGTATGACTGATCAAATGGCAAGCTCATTTTGGTCTTCCAAGGGTTCTCCACACTGCTTTCCATAGGGTGTACAGTTACATTCCACCCACAGCAATGGATGAGTGTTCCCCTTTCCCCGCAACCTCTCCAGCACTTGGTTTCATTTGTTCTCTTGATCTGCAAAAGCCAGTCTTATCGGAAGTAGTGAGGTGTGGTGATATCTTAGAGTGGTCTTAATTTCAATTTCCCTAACTAAGGACGTTGAACAGTTTTTAAGATTTTAAGATGTGTGGCTTCTCAGCCACCTCTAGCTCCTCCTCTGTGAAGTCTCTATTCAGCTCTTTTACTCCATCTTTTGAGTGATCATTTTGTTTTCTTTTTTCTTTGTTTTTTCCGTTCTAGGCAGTATCTTGTATATTCTGGAAATTATGCTTTGTCAGATGTCTCTGCAGTAAAGGTTTTCTTTCCTCACTGTGGGTTTTTCTCTTACTTCCTTTTTGTTTCTGTTGATGTACAAAAGCTTTTGAGTTTAATGAGGTCCCATTTGTCAATTATCGATCTTATTTCTTGTGCAGCTGCTGTTCTGATTTAGGAATTCTTTTCTACACCTATGTCTTGTAGTCATGCTGCCAAGTTTTTTCTTCTTATTACATCCAGAGTTTTGGGTTTCACGTTGAGGTTCTTTAATCCATCTGGAATTGAGCTTTTGTGCAAGGCGAGAGGTAGGGGTTTAGCTTCATTCTTCTTCAAGTGGTGATCCCAGTTTTGCCAGCACCACTTGTTGACAGATGCTTGTCTTTCCTCCATTGTGTCTTTCTGGCCCCCTTTATCAAATATGCGGGTGGCTGAAGTTTGTATATGCTCCGGTTTGGGTCTTCAGTTTTATTCCATTGTCAATTGATCTGTTTTGTGCCAGTACCAAGCGATTTTTATGACTATAGCCCTGGGATATAGTTTTAAACTGTATAAGGCGTCCCCCCTGTATGCTCTTTTCACTCAGGGATGCTCTGGCTATTCGGGGTCTCTTGTTTTTTCCAAATTAACTGAGGAATTTTTTTTCCAAAACTGTGAAGAAGCTCTGGGGATTTTGATTGGTATTGCATTAAATCGATACAAGAGTTTCAGTAAAATGGAATTTTACTATATTTATTTCCCAAATCCATGAGCATGGAGGTTTTTTCCATCTTCTTATGTCTTGTTCAATTTCCTTCTTCAGAGGTTTAAATTACAAGTTTTTTTGTTTGTAGAGATCCTTGGATTGGTTTTGGTTTAGGTTTGTTCCTAGGTATTTTTATTTTTTTGGGGCTCTTTTACGTGGGAGTTCTCCTGGTAGTCTTCTTTCAGGCTTATTGTTGGTGTAACGCAAGGCTACTGATTTTTCTAGATTTATTTGATATCCTGCCACTTTACTGACGTTTTCTTACTCATTTCTAGGAGTTTCCTGGTGAGTTTTTAGAATCCCTTAAGTATACAACTTAGGCATCTATAGGTCAAACAAAAACCTAATAAAAAAAAAAAAAGGAAGAAAAGGAGGGAGGGGGAGGTGGGGCGACTATCCTTTCTAGGATACAAAGGAAAACTCTGTTCAATCCTATTGATAAATTTTCAATTTTTCTTGATCTTAAAAATAACAATGGGAGGAGAATTTTATGTTCCCACGGTAAAAGTCACCAATCTAAATGGCTGAAAACATTACAATTATGGCTGTGCAGGATGAAATGGGGAATGTCAGCAGAGAGGTTGACCCATCTGAACACTAAGGAATGAGGAACATCAGACTGCCTGAGACACGGTCACTGAGCATCTCTCTGAATAATATTGGGGTTGACTGTTAATAATGGACCCTAATGCTGAGAAACCTTCCTACCTCTCCCACCCCCCCTTTTTTTTCTTTTTTTTTTTTTGAAAAAAGGAAACAGGGTGGTAATGAAACCACTCCCAAACTGTAAACTAGAGCCATTTGTTACGGTGGTAATTTCCTAAAAAACAGGCACAACGTATTAACTGATTGATAGGCATAGGAACTGTGAAAGGATATTCTCTATCTAGAGCCAAATTCAATAGTAAAGTTTTTATAAGTTTGGTAATTAAGCAAAATATATTACTACACAGGAAAGCTCTGACATCAGCAATGAAATTATTCTGCCTAGGAGATGTGGCTAAGGGATTCAAACCCACTCCCCCAAATTATAAAGGCCTTTTGCCTATAAATGGGATATATGCAAGGAGAAAGGCAGTAAGTCCCTGTTGTCGAAGACCTGGTTGAGCAGAAAAAATGTTATGAGACGTCAACTGCTAGCGTACAACTGGCCTCTGAAATGCTAGAGAGCGTTACCAAAGGCCACTACAAGCATACAGCAAAATATTGTTCTCTGAGACAAACAAGACTCCTCCCGAACAATATCAGCTACACCTCAACAGCCTGGAGAACAGGGCAACAAGTGGCAGCCAAGTGTCTATATTATATCCCAAAACTATTTGGCTATTATGCTCTCCTTGGAGGAATAACTCACAGCGGATGCCACAAGCTTATGTCCTCTAGTTGTTAGGCGATGTTATAAGCCACAACAAGAACTTGTCACCCTTTATAGAGAAACCACAGTTTGCGGATTAGCATACCATCCAAGCATCTGTGTCTATTGCTCACAGCTTAGCTGACACAATAAGTGGTACTGCTTAAATGCCTGTACATCCAATAGCTTGAGCTTTGTTAGTATGACTGAAAAGGGTATCCACTGTGAAAGCTGCAATCCGTGAAGAGAAACAAACTGAACAGACCAGAGTCCAAAATGACAACTCAAAGAATTAGACTGTTTTCTTCTCACCCATTTGTGCCCCTTTCCCAAAGCCTAGGAACAAACTGTGGAAGAGGAGGCGTGGTGAGATGTAAGGGCTGTGGAGATATAGGGGTGAATCATGAGACTATAGGAATATAGTCTGGACACCTGATTGATCAACATGCCTGTGCATACAAGCTTCTCCAACTGGACTATGGGAACCTTGGGTTGTTCAAAATTTGGACATAGATACTTGCAAAATGCACCAATTACTTAATTGTATGACATACTGAGTAACATCATTGTTATCTGCAAACAACTGTGTCATTGTATTGTAGAATCCCTTAAAAATAAAAATAAAAATAATTAAAAAAAAAAAAAAAAAGAAAACAAGTGATGCTACAATCTCAGAAAAGAAAACTGGAATAAGAGCTCAAAGAATCAAAGGATAGTAAACACATATCTTTCAATAATAACTTTAAATAATGAAGACCTCAATTCCCCAATGAAAAGTCACAGGCTAGTTGAATAGATTAAGAAAAAAAGTTTAACTTTTTGTTGTCTTTAAGGAACTTATCTTACCTCAAGCTTAGGTAACACCTTAGAGTGAAATACTGGGAAAAATATTCCAAAGAAATGAGACCAATAAACAAGCTGAAACATTAGGAAATATTGCTTTGCTAATATCTGATAAAACAGACTTCACACTGAAATTAACCAGAAAAGACAAAGGAGATCCATCCATCCTGATCAAGAGAAGGAAGAGATTAAACCATAAACATACACATAAACATATGCACCAAGTACTTGCACCCAATTTCATGAAAATATTATTACAGGACTTCAAAAACATAGATTAATCCCAACTCAGTTACATTAGGTGAATTTAGCACCCCACTGACTCTAGTAAAGAGATCATCTGGTAAAAGTATAAGTAGAAGTAACTAAACTAAATTGTATCATACATCAAATGGACTAATTCATCTATTGAATATTACACCCCAACACCAAATAATAATCATTCTAATGAGGGAAAAATTCAAACCTCAGCCAGTGCAAAAATTTAAATAAGTACATGTATTCTATCTGACCACTGTGGGTTAAAACTTAAGGTCAACAGGAATATAATCTCCAATAAATAAAACTCATGACAATTAAGCAATGCACTCTAAATGATGAATGGGTCGAATAAGAAATTAAGAGAGAAAATGAAAACACAACAAAAACTCTGGAAAACAAAAAAACCTGCTCTAAGAAGGAAATTTATATCTTTGAATGCCTATATTAAAAAATCTGAAATCACATAAATCAGTGACTTAATGATATAGTTCAAAGAACCTGGAAAAATTAAGTCAAATCCAAGTACAGCAGGATTAAAGAAAATAAGAAAAATCAGAACATAAAGTGAGGAGCTAGAAACAAATAAGCAATACAGAGACTCAAGGAAAATAAGTGCCGGTTCTTTGAATAGATAAACAAGAGTAATGGAGCCTTCAGTCCAGCTAAAAAATGAAAGAAATACCAGATACAAAACAACAAAATCAGAGATGAACAGGGAAACATCACAACAGACACCAGGATGACCCAGAATATCATGATGAGGTCTTTAAAAGACATACACCATTAAATTTGAACATTTAAGTTCAATTGAAATACTAAAGTAAATCATGAAAAAAACTCAACAATTTAAATGCAAAATTAAAACAGAGATTTAAACAGTAATACAAAGCATTCACACATGATAAGAACCCCAGATATAGACAGAGTCACAGGAGAATTTTAACAGACCTTTGAACAGAACTAAGACCAATACTCATTAAATAATTAAAAACAAACAAACAAATAAACAAAAACCAGAAACAGAGAGCTCCCAAGTTCTTTCTCTAAAGTCAGAAAAACTTTAATACCCAAAATCAGTAAAGATATAACATTAAAAATACAGATAAGTACAGCCCAATATCTCTAATGAACATAGATGTAAAAACTTCTCAGTATTATAGGTGCAGTAGTGGCACTTTTAGTCTGGTGGTAATCAACAGAACCTAACTGGACTTAATGCACAGTCATCTGGAGGGAACTTGTGTAGATATTGTAAACATTGCCAAATACACATGGCTGGAGGGGTCATAGATCTTGGATAAAACCCCAAGTCTGTCACATCCCTAGACAATTTCTTACTATATGCTAAATATGTATCCTCATATTACAGAAAAGTATGCCAGCCCCCGGCTCTATCACATTCTTCTGACTCTGTGGGTACTAAAGTACATGAATGTATATTACATACATGCAGGCAATGTACTGACACACATAAAAAAATAAATTTAAGGAAAAAGAATGAGTGACTCCAGACAGGCTGACTAGACCCCAGTGGATGAACTTGCACTGAGTGACAACTGGGGACACTACCTTGACTGGAGAGACCTTAACAACAATGAAAAAATGCATGAAATCCGGTGGGGTCATGGGAGGGTCAGATAGGGGAGGCATAGAAAGATGATTAAGGTATGTTATATGAAATGCACAAAAATCCCCATAAAAGTGTTTCCTCAAAAATTAAAAGCATTTCTACATTATGACATTGAAGTCTCACTCCTGGGTATACTTTGGCCACAAATAAAACCAGGCTTTGAAACAAACAAACAAAAAAATCTCACTAAAATATTTGAAAATTGCATGTATGTGCACATAAAAAATCATAAACCATGATCAAGTTGGCTTTATTCCAACTTGATGCAAGCAAGGTTCAACATGTGTAACAATTATTACTACAACAAATGTAATAATAAATAATAAAAAATGACTTAAACACAAAAAGTACATGATCATCTAACTAGATTAAACAGCCTTCAGTGTAATTCAACATGGCTTCATGATAGAAATCCTAGAGGGAGCATATCTCAAACTAATGAACTCTCTCTCTTATCTATCTATCTAGAATAGATACATGTGTATGTATGAATGTATGTATATTTGTAACTCTATGCATGCATAAGTAACACTAAAAATCAAAGAAAAGGAAAAGAAATTGAGAGAGTCAAGGTGGAGTTGGACAGGAACCAGGATGGAGGGAAATAATACAATTACAATCCTCATGTCTCAAATTTAAAAAATAAAATAAGATAAAATTTAAAATGTTTCTGAATCCCTTAGTATTTAAAGAATTTAAAATTAAAACTACTATAGGATTTCATTTTCAACCAGTCACATGCTTGAGAGAATATAGAGAAAAGGGAATCTTCATTCTTTGTTGGTGAGCCTGCAGACTGGTATAACCACCATGGAAATAAGCTCTCAGAATTCCTACAAAGCTAAAAATAGGTTTAACATATGATGTATCTGTACCACTCCTTGGAATATCCACAAAGGACTTAGTTTCTTACTATAGAGATACTTGCTCAGCCATGGTTATTTATGACCTTCTCAAAATAACCAGGAAATGGTAAGAGCCTAAATGTCCCTCATATCTTGAATGTACAATGACAATGTGGTGAATTTACACAATGGACTTATATTGACCTGCAGTTGGAAATGAGATCATAAAATCTCCATGAAATGGATGCAACTGGAGATGCTTATACTGAGTGAGGTAGCACAGACACAGAAAAACAAGTGTCTCACTTTATCATAGTTGGTGGAGGCTACTCAACTGCTCAGATGATGAGTACACATCCTGAATGAACTGCAGGATCCAGGAAAATGGAAAGACACCATCACAGCATGGAGGATCACAAGAGAAGTGGGTCAGCAGGTCACAGACATTATCAGGTAGGAATTTGGGAAAATGGGGGTGACTATAACAGAGGCAAGAGTAAGGGCTATACACCAGGAGTGAGAGAGGAAAGAGCTAAATAATTTTTAAAAAGTAAATGCATAATTTTATAAGACTAATGACAATTCCCCATTATTCCTTCTACCTCCTGTTCTGCTATGGCCCATGGGCTTTAGGTGTCAGTGTTCCACTGTAGATGAGTCACTTAGGGCTGGACATCTGTCAGATATGTAGTCTCTGTTTATGATCAATTTTGGGACCCTGTAGACTCCATCTGCTGCAAAAATAAGCTTCTTTGATGAGTGGTAAATGCTATATTTGTCAGTAAATATAAAGGTAAATATTTAGCATATGGTAAGATGTTGCATTTGTCTAGGGATATTCTAGAGGTCGGGTTTTCTCTAGGATCTATGACCTCTCCAGCCATGTGTATTTGGATATGTTTGCAGTGCCACACATGAGTTCCCTCCCATTGAGAGGGCTTTAAGTCCAAGTAGATAGCTATTGATTTTCCCCAAGTAAAACCTGCCACCAACGTATTGCTATAGTTTGCTGTGCTGATTCTTGTTTGTTTATGAGTCTTTAATGCTGGGATTGGACCATCAATGCCTTTTTCAACTCTGACCACTGAAGCTTTCTCCTTCATCAGAGTATGATGCACACAGAAGGCCAAAACTAGCCAAAGTGTGGAGAATAAAGACTGCAGAGTTTGTCTCTCTGTGTAGGACTCCTATGTTGAACTCATCCACCTGGGGCTCAGGGACCACTGTGAAAAAGACAGAGGTATTGCAAAAGCCAGTGTTGTTGTATGGTATGGTCGTGAGGAAACTGAGTCTTCCAAACCTCTGTGAACTGCTCATATAACCTTCAGCACTGATGTTAGCATGCACGACACATGCCAATGCAATCATATGAAAACCCAGCATAAAACAGGGAAAACGGGCAGCAGTCCCCAAGCTTAGCCAAAGAACTATTGGCAGCTGATCACTGCTGGATGAGGAAGAGTTGATGTGGTTTAATGAGAAACTCTCGTTAAGCTAACTAGACTCCAGTGGGTGAATTTTCACAGAGGAACATTTGGGTACACAAACTCCACTCCCTAGGCCTTAACATATATGGCAGAATGCATCTAATCTGTTGAGGGGGGATTAGGGGATGCAGATGTAGGGCAGGGTACAGAGATGATTAATTGGTTCTATATGAAATGTACAAAAATTCAATAAAAATACATTAAATAGAATTAGAAAAACAGAATAAATAAAATGGATTTTTTTGTAAAAAATGAAAGCTATATATTGTGTGTGCATGTGTGCCTATGTGTGTAGTAGTGTGTGTGTGTGTGTGTGTGTGTGTGTGTGTCTATATCTGAAGGCTATAAAACAAAACTCCCAGTGCCAGCTAAGGGATAGCTACCTTTGGGTTTTGCTCTAACTAGTCCAAATAATCCCCAGATGACACACACTATTTCCAAACTCTTGATTGCCTCCAAGAATGGGAAGGTAAGATTCTAATCCTGACAATATTTCATGAGTCAGATAATGGACTGGGAGCAATTGAACATGACCTGGAAGCCTCCTCAGGAAAGACTACCTCCTACAGTATCAGGAGGTACTATGCAAGTACCAAGGAAGAGACACAGCCAGCAGTGTCCCCTAGATGGAGAAAGCCTACAGACCGCAATAATGACCTGCACAGCAACTGTCTCTATTGCTACAACAGTAGCATGTTTAACTTGGGGTAACAGATAGCTGTCTAGTTGGACTTAAGACCTTCTAAGTAGGGGGATCCATGCATGGTCCTGTAACCAAGGCAGAATACATGTGGTTAGCTGGAGCATAGACCCTAGAGAAGAACCTACTGGGGCTTCCTTATAGCAAGGTAAGCTGTCACTGTAGTTTAAGTTTCCATCCTTGTATTTACAGAGAAACATAACTTCCACTACTCATCAAAGAAGCTTCTCTCTCCCAGAGCCCTAGACTTTGGATCCAGACTTTTGGTTCTGCTTCAGTCCCTTGAGTGGTAGAGTTGGATCCATGCACACCATGTTCAGTCTATGCAGTGATGGATTTGAACTCAGAGTGTCACAACTGAGGTGCATGGCTAGACACAATATTGACCAAGTTTTAAAAAGCCATTTCTATAATAAAAGATTTATGGTTTTCAGATTCAAATCACTTGGAAAAGACAAATGGCATTATAGGACAAAGTATTTGTAGTGGTTTTATTGTTTTTGTTGTTTTCTTAACTGACATTCATCTTCAGTTTTGATTCTGGGTAGGCATGTGTGAAATATTTACTGAGTGTCTATTTTCTTCATGTATGTGCTAGCAGAGGTAAGACATTAAAATATCCCTTACTTATAAATTGTTTTTTAAACCCTTTTTAAATAAGCAGTACATATAAATTTCACATGAGAAACATGCATCCAAGTTTTCCTGGAATGCTTAGAATTGTGGCAGCATTTCCACTAAGGCAAATAGAAACTTCTCCTGGATATGCTGACATTTGACCTTGGCCTTTGAAGACTGGGAGTTATAATGAAAATGTGTTTTTATTGAAACATTAAGTTTGCTGGGTTTGTGTCATCCAACATCTCAGTAGCCCTGTATACATTACTTTTTCAAGTATATTTTTCCTTTCTATTGAATTTCTTTTATTTATTTATTTATTTTTTTGGTCTTTTCGAGACAGGGTCTCCCTGTAGCCCCAGCGGTCCTGGAATTCACTCTGTAGACCAGGCTGGCCTTGAACTCACAAAGATCTGCCTGCCTCTGCCTCCCAAGTGCTAGGATTAAAGGCATGTGCCACCACGCCCAGCTCTACTGAATTTCTTGTGAATTCCATACAATATATTTGATCATATATACAACTCTCCATTACTACTCCCTGCACAATTTAATTTACTCCATTATGTGTTAAGACCTATAGAGGGGGCTGGAGAGGATAGCCTAGCGGTTAAGAGCACCGACTGTTCTTACAGAAGACCCGGGTTCTATCCCCAGCACCCACATGGCGGCTAAGAACCATCTGTAACTCCAATTCCAGGAGAATTCCAGTTCCAGGGGAATCTGAGACCCTCTTCTGACCTCCGCAGCATTGCACGACATGGTTGCACAAACCAACATGCAGACAGTACGTTCATACACATACAAAAATAAATAAAATTAAAAAAAAAAAAGACCTATAGGCCGGGCGTGGTGGCACACGCCTTTAATCCTAGCACTTGGGAGGCAGAGGCAGGTGGATCTTTGTGAGTTCAAGGCCAGCCTGGTCTACAGAGTGAGTTCCAGGACAGCTGGGACTACAGGGAGACCCCGTCTCAAAAAGACCAAAAAAAAAAAAAAAAAAAAAAAAAGACCTATAGAGTCAAATTTATGTCCTCAACTATCCTTCAGTCTGGATCCATCCACTGGAGCCTGGTTAACCTGCCAAGTGTCACACCTTACAAGAGACTAACGCCTCTTCCCAGTATCGATCCTTTTCAAATCATCCCATAGGTAGAGTTGGGGTTTCTTACTCACTTCCCATATCTATGCTGGGAACTTGTCTGACTTGAGCTTAAATGGTACTCGTGCATGCTGTTACCCTTGATTGTTGTAAATTTATGTGAGTGGCTTCCCAGCCACCTGGAAAACTCTCTTCCCTGTGGTCATCCACTGCCTCTGGCTTCTTCAGTGTTCTTGACACCATTTCCACAACGACCACTGAACAGATGGAGGCACAGGTTGATACACTTGTCCAATCAGATATATCCACTCTGTAATATCTTGTTCTCTGCACATTGGCAGGTGTGAGTTTCTGTGTTAATCACAATGTGCTGCATAAGAAAGTTTCTCTGGTGAGAGCTGAGAGGCGTGTTAATCAATGTTGTAAAAATAAGTGATCAAGAGTTACTTTATACTATATCTATATAACAGAATAATCATATTAAGCTCTTTCTTTTGACCTGTACTTTTAAGTCAATATTTTTTCTATCTCCCATCAGCTTCTAAATGTGTACTTGAGCTGATCCAATATTTAAAATCAATTGTACATTACAAATGAGCACTCAGTATGTTCACAAGCTGTCAGGGTAGTGGTATTCCAAAGTAAAATGGAGATGTAAAATAAAGAAGTGTGAAGAGTCTGTGGGAGTGGCAGGCAACTTACAGATGATCCCCCCTACCCATGGGACTTGAAAACAGTCCCTACATCTCTCTGCACCCTTGACCCATAATACAGGCCTAGAAAGAAAAAAACCCAGCACAATAAATAATTTGGTTGGAGAGAATCTCATATAAATGAATAACGAGTACAAGGAAACACATTTAATTAGATATTGATTAAGTTATAGACCCATATTTGGTGATTACAGCATACAGAAGTTGTCTGTTTGTACTCTACACTTGAATCCAACTTGCCCCAAACGGATAGACATAGTTTTAACAGTAAATAAAAGAAAGAGATCTCACCAGGGAGATGAAGAATGGATTAGAGTGAAAGGCAAGGTAAAAGGTGTCAAGGCTCAGCCGGATGACAAGAGTTAAGAATTCCATACTCAGCTCTCCTTGAAACATAGTTACAGCATAAATATGATGGCTCTTTCCTCCCACAGCCTGGCAGAACTTGGCAGAGCCACACTGGGATAAAATGTGGGAGGCTCCTGCCTGATAATGAGCCTACCCTGGGCAGATGGAGACAGGAGCATTAATATACTAAAGGGCGTCTATGAGCAATATGCTGAACCAGACTGGGGAGCAGGGAGCTTCAGTGAGCCACCAGGAAGGAGCGCAAAGCCAGAACGAGGGAATGTGAACCAGAGCTGGCAATGGACTAAGATACACAGAGCTGCCCGCCCTTCAGTGCCCCAGTGCCTCCCTCCTTCCCAGATCCTTTCTCGCTCTCTCTCTCTCTCTCTCTCTCTCTCTCTCTCTCTTTCTCTCTCTCTCTCTCTCTCATCAGACTGGCCTAGATTATGTAGCCCAGGCTGGTATCCAAATCCCGAACATGTTTCATCCTCTCTCTCCCTTCTGTGTGCAGCGGCCATGGCAGGCTCAGCCCCGCACTCCCCGGTACCTCTTTCTTGTCAGCTTTACTCGGTGTCCACTCGCACATCTAGAGTTGTGTGTTTTTCACAGCTGCTCCACTGCAGGTTAAGATGGGCCATCTGCAGCCCCCTTGGGCTTGCCTGGTCTCCTTAACAAGTTAGTGTCTGCAGGTTAAGATGGGCCATCTGCAGCCCCCTTGGGCTTGCCTGGTCTCCTTAACAAGTTAGTGTCCTACACATTTCCTGTATGCTTTCTTCTCTTATGTTATCTCATGTATTGCACGTTGTTATTTAACTCAGTAATAAATCAGCAATAAGGGCTGTGAAAGATCTTTCAAAAGAATATATATATATATTTATATATATATTTAGCCTTCTTTTATACACAAAGGAAAAGAGGCCTGTCATAAATACTTCTTCAAAGAATGAATGAACATCTGAATTAAGCTTTCCATTCAGCAGGTGGTGAGTGACTGTGTGAGGCTAATTCCTGGAGATAACTGCTGGAGATCTGGATGGAGGAAGAGCTGTCAGCACTGACCTTGATAAAGCACACCATGATCATGCACTGTTTGTGTTTTTTCACAAAATCACACATGTGTAAGTGGCATCCATGCTCTGCAAAAAATTTCCCCTATGAACAGTGTGTCTGAATGTCTTCTAGAACACAAGTCTGTTTTGATTTTATTGACATCAGGAAAATTTGTATTTCATTTATTTTTCACATTGAAGCATTAAATATTTTAAATGTCTTTTGTTCTGTAGAGTGTTTTGTATTAAAATTATGGTATAGCAAAGTGCAGTGGTCCAAATCTGTGACCTTAGCACTTTGGAGGATGAGACAGGAGAATTGCCCTAACTTTGAAGTCACTTGCAGCTTTATAGTGAGACATTTTTGAAAAGAACCCAAAATAAATACAATTAAGTAAAAACAAAATGAAGTGTAATATATGTGCACTTTATATTTACATGAATTAACATAAACATAAAGAAATATATACGTATATGTATGTGTATGTACTACACTGAGTACAGTGTTTTCCCTTGAGCCCGGAGGTAGATCCTGAAGGAAGATAAGACTCATGGAAAGGACAACCTCATGTGTCATCATGTGCATACAAGCATATACACACATACATACAATAAACACATGCACACAGTACATGCACTTACACATGTAGACACATGCAAGTACAGACATGCATATGTAGAAACACAAATACTTGCACAGCCCTTTGCATAACACACACACACAAAGATATATAATATATATATTCCTGCACCATCACACACACATATATATATGCACATAAATCTGTACATAAGTACACATGTGCTGCAAAATTCATATGATAGGTTAAATGAGGAACTAAAAAATACCTTCAAAATAGCTACCTCATAGGTGAACTTTTCAAAGCTGTCACATTATACATGGAGAGGTGATGAGAGAAACGCAGAAAGAGTCCAACAGTGGGAACAAAGGAGCAGAATCCTGCCTGTATTAATCTGGATGCTTATCTATGAGCACAATATTATTTAAATAAATAAGATTCAGATTTATTTTATATGTATCTATGTACTTTTGAAACTCTAAGACTAGCTGAATTTATTAGAGGAAGTAACGACAGAAAGGTACATTTTCTCTGAAAGGTTCTGTTGAGGTTCAAAAGAAAGGTATTTTTAAAATTCTGTAATTGTCTCCATCTGTTTCAAAAAAAAACACCTTTCATGAGTGCTGACTGTAATACTTATTGGTAAATATAAGGATACATATTTAGTATACAGTAAGAAATTACATTTGTTTAGGTTTCTGAGAGATGTGGGGTTATCGCAGGCTCTTCAGCCTCTCCAGCCGTGTGTATTCTAGCACTGGTCACACACTGAGAATAAGCATACATGAGAGACAAGCTGGAAGTCACACATTGTCTATGAGTCCTGTCATCCCAGAGCTCACAGAACATAGTAGAACAGGGGGGCAGAGAGAATACTAATGCGTCTCTCAACTGTCACCAGTGAAGCTTTCTCATGTAACTGAGGGCGATAAACATAGAAGGCCACAACCTACCTAAATTTTGAGAATAAGAGACTGGGCATTATGTCCTTGGATAGGACAGGTGTTGAACCGCACTCCCCAGGGCTCAGGGACTGTTGTAGAAGAGGAGCAAGGAAGATTGTAAGGCCAATGGTGGTGCATGACCACAAGGAAACAGAGTCTGACAGGCTTCTGGGACGTTGCTTATCTGAACTTACAGCAATAGTGTCAGCAGGCACAAGACCCATGCAAACTCAGACAAGATGCAAGCATAGAAATGAAAAAATGGGCAGCAGGGCCCAAGCTTATGCAAGGAATTACTGGCATCTGACGGCTGCTGGGTGAGGGGGAGCTGGTCTTGAAGGAAGAGACAAGTTAGGTTGACTAGACTTCAGTGGATGAACATGCATTTAGGGACATCTTGGTGCATGAACTTGACACAATAGACCTTAACATATATGACAGGATGCATGAAATCCAATGAAGAGCTATAGCCAGATGCATATAGGGGAAGAGTTCACATATGATTAAGATGCACTATATGAAATGAACAAAAATGCAATGAAATATATGTTGAAAAATAATAAAAATAGAAATATTTTTATTATTCACTACAAATAAGAGTCAAACTAATGTTTGAAAATTAATTCTTAATGTTGGGTTCCCAGGTGAATGTGCTTGATAGTCTCCTTGATAACACGGCATATTGCACTACTAATAAAGTGATAACACACAGAAAGCAAAAGCAAGGATTTTAGCATTCTTTGTTTCCATCTTGATCAAGTAATCTGTGCACCTTTCATTAATATCCTCACTGCAACATAACTTCCCAGTTCCCACACAGTAAAGGAATCCTTAAATTTTTATTATTTGGTCCTGAATATGATAGAATTATTACTTTCTTTTACATGTTAGGTTGGTGCTGTTATTCTAGTCAGTGTGCCAGCATCAGTTTTTGGAGTTCTTGTGCTTGTCGCAGGCGCCTTGGTTACAGGAAGCTCAAGGGGGCCTCACTCCCCAGCTCCTTCCTGTTACAAAGGTCCTGCTGCTTTGCTTGCTGAGCTAAGTCTGGAAATGTAATCTTGTTTCTTTCCTCTAATTTTGCTTGCATGGTTGACCCTGGGTCTGGCGTCGAAGCTTTGATGAAGGACTACTATGAAGCCAACCCTACCATGTCTCTTTTTTTCTTTTTTTTTATAAAATATTTTTACTGAAGTTTTGTGCATTCTACGACATTTCTTAATCAAATTTAGACCCATTCCCCTTCCTTGCTCCCTGCCCTGGCAAAGTTCATGCATTCTGCCATACACGTCTTGCCTCTTTCTCTCAGTCTTTTTAAAATTTTTGATGCAGAGCTTTACTCTGTTGGGCAGAAGTTTACTGTTTCAGTCAGTTCTTTCACCCAGTCTTTTTTGTTGTTCCTTCCAATTTGCATCGCTCCAAAATGTGCATATATGCATGCCCCATATATACCAAATTATGCTGTCTGAAAATAAACTATTTATTATTTTTTTAAGTAACATGTATGAGTGTTTTTCCTGTATGTGTGTAAGTGCAACTGTGTCATGCAATCCCTGCAGAGGTCAGACAGTTGTTATCCACCATGTGGGTTCTGGGAATTGAACCTGGGTCCTCACAAGAGCAGACAGTGCTCTTAGTCACTGAGCCACTCTCCACTCCCAATTTCTTGAATTTTTATGCATCTCGCACAATGTATTTTGATTCTGTATAAATCTGCTCTGTCTGTACCCCACTTGATGCCTCGGCCCAATTTCATGTATTCT
The DNA here is from genome assembly GCA_009823505.1 of Rhizomys pruinosus. Taxonomy (NCBI): domain Eukaryota; kingdom Metazoa; phylum Chordata; class Mammalia; order Rodentia; family Spalacidae; genus Rhizomys; species Rhizomys pruinosus. The sequence continues at coordinate 3,964,914 of VZQC01007402.1, read as the reverse complement.
ATTATAATAGATATTTTGAAACCTATAGAAAAATTTGTGTCCCCAAATAGCTTTCAGGGTGGATCCATCCAGTGGAGCCTGGTCAATGTGAAAAGAGTATCATCCTTAGAAAGACTGACTTACCTTCCCAGTAGGCATCAGTTGCCAGTACTTTCTCAGGTAGGGGTAGGATTTACTACCCACTTCCTCATGTCCTATGCTGGGATTTCTTCAGGCTTGAGCTTAGGTGGGACTTGTGCATGCTGTCACACTTCCTGTGAATTCATATGATTAACTTCCAGGCTATCTAGAACATTCTGTTTCCTTGTGGTCATCCACCTCCTCCGGCTTTCACTGCCTCTTGCACAATGATCCCTGAGCCTTTGTAGGCAGTAGTTTTATACACATGTACTATTCAGTACCAAGCACTCTATGTCCTCTTATTCTCTACATGTTGCCACTTGTAGATTTCTGGGTAAATAACTGTCTGATGAATAAGGAAGCTTCCCTTGTCAGAGTTGGGAGATACATTAGTCCATGGGTAGAACAGTAACTCACTAGAAGTCAGTTTACTGCTTTTTCTATTTAAAAGAATGATAGTAACTGGTCAGGCCTCAAGTTCCTAGTCCTGAAACCAATTTCAGGTGTGAGTTATACTTAATAATGGGACTTAAATCCACTGAGAGAGGAATTGGTTATTCCTATCATATTAAATCCACTGAGAGAGTGATTGGTTATCCCTATAATATTAAATCCACTGAGAGAGCGATTGGTTATTCCTATAATATCCTTGCACCATGGCAGCAGTGCACATATCTTGCTAGGACGGTTAGTTCTGTAGCTTACAGATTCACAGCTGGGTAAATTGATGATAAAATTTCTACTTCGGTAACATGCATAGGACCCTCCAGCACTGGGAAAGCCAGCACCAGCGTGATTCCTCATCATTTGTTCTATTCCTCATGTACGTAGTGCCCTTAGTTATAGGGTCTTATAGTCAAGCTCTGGTGAATAACCAGGAGAAAGGCCAATGGCCAGTATTAATGAGGATGTAAGGGACTCCTGGACAGCAGCTTCCAAAAAGGGAGTCCATGTAATAGCCCCAGCTGTCCTGGAACTCACTCTGTAGACCAGGCTGGCCTTGAACTCACAAAGATCCTGCCTCTGCTTCCCAAGGGCTAGGATTAAAGGCGTGAGCCACCACGCCTGGTTCGGCTTGTACTTTCTTGTCCTATCATGATTAATAGGGGTAATGTCACTCTGTTATAAGGTAACTTCTTTTAATTTCTTTTCAAACTGTCCATGTATATACTTTAAGAAGCTTATTGCGGTGGTTTTCCACACTGGTTGTTCTGAAGGCCTGAGTCTTACAAACTCTTCCCCATGGTCCTTTTTCTGCCCTGCAATCCCATGCTTCATCTCATTTACCATGTACTTTGTTTTCTTTGTGAATAACGGTCTTAGCCTCTGTCCTTGAATTTCAAAAATTGTTCATCCAAAAATATTTCCCAGTGTCTATTTTTCTCCTTTAATCAGTCCTAAGATCTTACCCATAGTTTTACTTAAACACTCACAGTTATTATGATGGAAATAGTAAGTATGAGGCCTAAATACCAGTTGCTACTCTTGCTGAATATTCTGCCTCAGTGCTATCTACATTATACTTTTGTTGCTAGTGGCTTTGCTTTGTTCTTGTTGTTTTGAGTCATCTGCCCTCTTTAAGGATTTGTCAAGGATTATGTCTTCAAAATAAGCCTTTTAACATATGTCAACTTCTAGACTGCTTCTGTAGGACTTCATTCCATAGAATCCCTTTCTCTTCCCCCTCTGTTCTTTATAATTTCATATTGGGCAAGCTCAGTATACACTTTTTTATTTTCATTCATGTTCATTGGTAGTTTATTTGTGTTAAATTCCTGTTTCTTTATGTTTCATAAAGTACTTATTGTCCTACAGTTCCAATTAGCTTTCACTAAATAATATTATAATATCATGAAATCATATGCTATTATTCCACTGTTGTTTTTGTGCATTGTGTGTAGATAGATTGCTTCATTCCTTTCCAAAATATCTGACACACGGATCCCTTCTCTCTAAACTGTAGCTTAATGTAGAGTATTCATTATCTTGTTTATCGTTTTAGTACATTAGGGCATGTGGGGAGAAGAGCACGAGCTGGATAATCAATGTGTGATTCACTGCAGTAAGACCAAGTCCTGAGCACTAAGAATGGAAATAAGAAAAAAAGACAGTCATGATGGTACACACTTGTTTTTTTTTTTTTTTAATTATTCTTTTTTTTATTAATTTTATTTATTTCTGTATGTGTATGAATGTACTGTTTGCATGCAAGTCTGTGCACCCGTGTCGTGCAACGCCGCGGAGTTCAGAAGAGGGTCTTGGATTCCCCTGGAACTGGAGTTCTCCTGGAATTGGAGTTTCAGACGGTTCTCAGCCGCCATGTGGGTGCTGGGGATCGAACCCAGGTCCTCTGTAAGAGCGATGCTCTTAACCGCTAGGCTATCTCTCCAGCCCGGTACACACTTGTTATAACAGCACTCACAACGATGGTTCAGGAATACTGCTGTGAGTTCAAGACCAATGTGTTCTACATCTGAGACACTATCACACGTAAGAAAATCAAGGATGGAAAGGAAGGAGAACTGAACATCTGTCCAGATATTTACTCTAACCTCTTCCCCATTCCAGGCAACTGCCCCAAGTTGTTTGCTCATCAAACCTTGTCCAACTTCTCATCTGAAATGTTTTCATGGCTGACCACAGTTGACTGGCCTGGAGGTTAGGTTCCCTTCTCCTTGTAGTGGAGGATCAGAATGTCTGTAGACACTATGAGTCACTTTCCCTACAAATGAGGGGACCTCGACCCTTCTCTAGCAAAGATGCAGCCATGTCATGTGTGCTCCATAGGCAATTGTGTATATATAACTTTAAGTTAAAAGTCTCCAAGCATCAGATTGCTCCATATTCAAGAGTAGTCAAAGATATTCTCAAAATGGCCTTTAATGTTCCTTTCCAGACTCTCCCATTTCTTTCCTACCCATGTTTACCTAGCATAGTACTTCACGGAACACTGCCCTTGCTCATTCTTACTCTTTTTTCTGGGCCACTGCTTCAGCGGCCACATTCAAGAGAGATTCAGTGGTCTCTGGATCACTGGGTGTTTCCCATGTGTGAAGTTCTTTCATTCTCTGGTGGAAGGCATACAATGGGCAATGAGGGACCAATAGGAGCAATGTCCTTGACAGTCCAGCTACAAGTTTCTTTGTGAGGGAGTCTCTCCTGCTCTCAGAGTCTCCCCTAAACATCTCCATCTCTTCCACCACACCCAAACACCAATAGGTTTATATTCTACTCTTACAGGCACTCTTGGTGTTCAGTAAACTCTATCTCTGAATTCCTATAGCAAGGTAGCATCTGCTTAGGGTCTCAAAGAGTCCTTCAAGTCCTGTCCCATGAGCTTTATATTCAACTGTGGTTTCCAGCATGTACATAATTGCTTGATTGAGAGATGAGCTGATGATATTCTTTAAGACTCTAGCCTCCATCTCCTCATGCACTTTTCAACCTAACAGTGGATGGGAAATGTAGGAAGCAGGTGTTCATCAATTTCTGGAGGAGAAAAGGACCAATCAAATATCAATGTAAGTTTCTCTAAGATGCTCTTATAACTACATAGAAGTGATTTGTGCATTACCAAGTAGTTGCATGAACACCCTAACTTCAATACATGTGGTTAAGTCTTTTCATGAGCCTATTTGTAAGATGAACTTCTTTGTAAATAGACATGCAAAATTCTAGGAATTTTTTGCATAAATATCTTATGGTACAACACTGATGGAGAAAATACCTGTATGAGTCTGGCTTGATATGTATATATGTTATGCTATTTAATTATACACTTAATGTTTTAGATTAGAAATCAGATAATTTTTTATTATATTTAATTGATGAGAGTTGCTGTTCTTAAATATGTTGTTTGGCTAGACTTATGTCAAACCATGTATCTTGTCTATTTAATTTCATAGCGTGTTGTGTTGGATAGCTTTAGTGTCAACTTGATACACCTGGGTTGAGGGAGCCTCAATTGGGGAATTGGCTCCATTGGATTGGCCTGTGGCCACGTCTGTGGAGTATAGTCTTGATTGTCAGGCAATGTGGGAGGTCCCAGCCCTCAATGAGTAGTGCCACCCTGGGCAGGTTGATGTGTACTATATAAGAAGGCAGGCTGGGCATGAGCCAGGGGAGCAAGCCAGTGAACAGTACTCCTCCATGGCCTGTGCTTCAGCTCCTGCCTCCAGGTTCCTGTCCTGAGTTCCTGCTTTGGGCTCCCTGAGAACTGTGACCCAGGAGATGTAAGCTGAATAAACCCTTTCCTCCCCAAGTTGGTGTTGGTCAGAGTGTTTTGTCACAGCAATGGAAGACAAACTAGAACACATGCTTTTCTTTTTTAACTTCTTTATGTAAAATAATTTTATTTGTCCTTTAACCTTTTGTACATTAACTTCTATAGAAAAAAACGTGTGTTAGTTTATTTTCCAGTTGATGTGACAAAACAAGGCACCTTATGGCAAAAGAGTTTCTAAGGCTCCTGATCCCAGGCTACAGTCCTTTGTAATATGGAGGTCAATGGAGCAGGACTGTGAAGCAATTGGCCACACACCACCCACAGCCAGGGAGCAGAGAGTGCTGAATGTACAGTTTCTCCCTTTAAACACCCCAGGACAGCAGCCTGCACATGGTGCTACCCAAGGTAGGCAGATCTCAAGACTGCAATGATCATGATCAAGATAAATCCTCACAGACATTTCCAGGTGCCTGTATCCTAGATGACCCTACATTCTATTGAGACGACAGTGCTATCACATTAAGCATGCATATATGGACAGCTTAGTATATAGAATACTGTGTGTCCACACATGGCACTCTCATGCTCAACTGCCCTCACCCTTTGTATTGCTGTTGTGGTTTGCTTAATGGTTTCATCTTCAGCTCCTCTCCTCGGCCCGTTACTCATCACTGAAAGCCTTCCCTTGCCCCTTGGAGATACCACAGTCATGGGATGCTGTACCCACACTCCGAGATACCACAGGCATCCTGTGCCCACACTCTGAGATACCACAGGCATCCAGTGCTGTACCCACACTCCAAGATGCCATAGGCAGGGGTGCTGTGCCCACACTCCAAGATACCACAGGCATGGGGTGCTGTACCCACAATCTGAGATACCACAGGCATCCAGTGCTGAACCCACACTCTGAGATACCACAGGCTTCCAGTCCTGTACCCACACTAAGAGATACCACAGGCATCCAGTGCTGTACCCACAATCTGAGATACCACAGGCATGGGGTGCTGTGCCCACACTCCTAGATACCACAGGCATCCAGTGCTGTATCCACAATCTGAGATACCACAGGCATCTGGTGCTGTACCCACACTCAGAGATACCATAAGCATGGAGTGCTGTACCCACACTCCGAGATACCACAGGCATGGGGTGCTGTACCCACACTCCCAGATACCACAGGCATGGGGTGCTATACCCACACTCCCACATACCACAGGCATATGGTGCCGCACCCACACTCTGATCAGAAGCCTTTATCATGTCGGCACATCTGTGTTCTCAGCTTTTTTCTGAGGTATTTTTTCTCCAGGAAGATAGCCTTTTTATTGTCTCTGCTATCTCTTTAATTTAATCCAGAATTAAAGTCCACCCAAAAGCTCTGCTCATTTTATTTTTTCTATTTTTTCCTAACATAATCAGTAATCAAATATTTACTTAAGCAAGTGAATATTTTAACTCTATCATGCTCCATTCTTGCACATTTATACATATTCTAGAAACAATGAGCTTGCACTCTATGTATGTATATTCAGGGATTATAGAACTATAGATGTATGTGGTGTTATGTTCACAGATTTACAGTGTGGTGATTTTTTTTTTAAAGATGTGTATTAAATGTTTTCGAGAATAAATTGTCAGTTTCTCCTGCTGTGGTCATTCCTAGCAATTTAGGTACTGGGAAGCAAGGAGTCATCTGTTAAAAAATATTAGTCATGAGAGGTAACACTGTCTTCTATCGCATGTAATTACAATGAATTACTTCATATAGTAACATTGAAAAATCATAAAAATTTAGTATAGCACCTTTCCCAGGAGGCCTGACCTCCCACATCCATATGGCCAAATAATAAAATGGCAAATCGCTTATTTGCTTTTGGTTTGTGTGGGTGCCGGCAGAGTTGACACACTCTTGAATTTCATCTATTTTCAATCAAATGCTCTACATCAACTTGGCTTCTCTCTGCTGCCAGAGCCCATTACTAAGTTATATATTCCTTTTTCATTGCTCCATCACAGGGTTATAGATTTGAATGACATGAGTCATCTGTGGTTTTGCTAGGAAAGTCTCTATAGCAACTTAAGATATTGTCTTCAGATTGAACTGCATTGTGCAACTCATATCCCAAGTCTGCCTTCACTCCCAACAGGACTCCTTAGGTAGATAATAATATATTTGAATAGGAAACATCCAATTCAAAATATTTGCACACACAGTAATTGAATGACTGTAAGCAGAAGATAATTTTCTTATTATTAATCCTGAACATTTCCTTCCTACCGTATACCATACATTTCCAATATGCACTGGGGTTCATTGAATTTTTTTTTTCTCTCTGACATCTGGTTATTTAATCTTCTGCCAACATTGTGTCTGTAAAGCATATTTTTCCCAGCTATGCCCACTCAGCTTTTAGACTATTGATGTTTTCATAGAGAACAGTGAATGTGTGTCAAATTATAGCTATTGATCTATGTTTGTTTGTTAATGCATACAGTTGTTTAGTTAGGACTATGGCTTGTCTGATTGTAGATTTATAAATAGAAGGAGAAAAACGAAAATATACTTCGTTTTAATACAAACCCCGTTATTGAGTGACTATTTGAATTGAAAATGCATTGGAATCAATGTTTCCTTAGATATGAGTTACCTTTTTCAATTTTTCAGTATCAAATGAAAGAAATAGGATGTGCAGCTATAGCCGAGTAAATTCTAGTTTTCAACAAGAATAAATCTTTTTAAACTATATTGTGTCAAGTTTCCTTTGTCTTTAAAAATGACTTTTCTATGTACTCCAAGGTCTCTCCCTATTAAATAAACACTGTCAAAACAAGACATGATTTTTAGTTCTCACCTATTAATGCTTATTAAAATCTTTGGAATAAAACATCTTGTCTGATTATATCTGTGCCATTTTCCAGTATTGATTGCAGTTACACATTCTATACAATGTTTAGAAAGAAGACATAATTTACATAGCTTTATTAGAGTTAATATTGGCAGGTTTTTGTTAAAATTATCAATAAATGGTAATACACAAATGTCATCATTGTATATTTTGTATGTGACATGCTAGAGGTAGACATGAAGAAATGTAAACATAAATGTGTGAGAATGTTCACATGAAGCTCCATACTTAGAAGAACCTACTAGAAAACATCCAAAGAGAGATGGCTCCAAAACCCATAGATATCCGAATTGATCACCTGTATCCATAGGCACTGGGTGGCTCAGAGTTCCCAGGCCCATGGGCCTAGGCAGCATATCATTGACAACACATGTGTTCTTTGGCTGGGAATTCCACCCCTCCCATCCAGGATGAAGCTTATAAATGGGAATCATAGCATAGCACTAGTGAGACCAGGCCTGAGGTTTCCTACCTTGGAATATTTGGGGGAAAGCTCATAGCTCAATCATTTCTGTTTATAAACATTGTGAGGGGAAGAAGTGAAGTTAATGGAGACCTGAATTTGAACCTAATCCTGCCATTGCCAGAGGGTTACCTCTCATACAATTTATTTACTTAGTCTGGAATTTTTCATTTGTGAAAGAACCCTCATTCCTGAAGATTATTAAAAGGATTGAAAAAATGCTTTGAGATGTTTAAACAGTTGCTGCAAATGGAGGACATGTTAGTGAATTAATTATAAATTGTACTTCATATAATCATATTATTTTTTTATATCTGGTAGAGAAGAAAACATTTCTACAGTGCAGAGTGTTGACGCATGGAAGAACAGCTCAGAATCTAGGAGCTTTGACAACAAGTGCCATTCAAGGCCAGGTATAAGTGAAAGGCAGTTGACATTCAGGACAAGGAAAGCCATTCCAGGCAGAAGGACTGGTGTATGCTAGGCCAGGAGCAGGCAGGCCATGTGACCTTTGGGAGATGCAAATGACTCACACCGTGTGTGGTCCTGTGTGGGGAGATGGGAAGAGTGAGCTGAGCCATGAAGACCTGTCAACATAGAGCTTTAGAAGCCATGCTGCTGTGGTTGGCTTTGCTTCTTACACCATGGATCTAGAAGCCCCATGAGACAAAGGCCTGGTCCCCAGGTTGATAGTAATTGGAGATGGAGGAAACTCGGAGAGGTGGAGACGTATGTGAGGCGTGTTGGGATCTGAGAAGTTGCACTGAGCAACTCTGATCTCCGTTCCCTTGGACATTTTGACCAAGCTGCAGGTGGTTTCTCACTGCCATGGGTTCCCTCCCTAATGGATGAGCCAAAGAATTACAGCTGACAGACTTGGACAGAAACCCACTCAACCATAAGCCAAAATAAACCAGTTTTTTTTTTTTTTCTTTTAAGTTGTTTACTCCTGGAATTTGTTATAGTGAGAGAAATCTAACATGTTATTCTAACAAAAGTATGCTAGCAAAAGCCTTCATAGGGATTTTCTTTGGCAAATGAGCTGGATATCATTACAAAGTATTTCCAATGTTAAAACCATATTCAGGGGGCTGGAGAGATGGCCTAGCGGTTAAGAGCGCCGACCGCTCTTACAGAGGACCCGGGTTCGATCCCCAGCACCCACATGGCGGCCCACACTCCTAGATACCACAGGCATCCAGTGCTGTATCCACAATCTGAGATACCACAGGCATCTGGTGCTGTACCCACACTCAGAGATACCATAAGCATGGAGTGCTGTACCCACACTCCGAGATACCACAGGCATGGGGTGCTGTACCCACACTCCCAGATACCACAGGCATGGGGTGCTATACCCACACTCCCACATACCACAGGCATATGGTGCCGCACCCACACTCTGATCAGAAGCCTTTATCATGTCGGCACATCTGTGTTCTCAGCTTTTTTCTGAGGTATTTTTTCTCCAGGAAGATAGCCTTTTTATTGTCTCTGCTATCTCTTTAATTAATCCAGAATTAAAGTCCACCCAAAACTCTGCTCCATTTTTATTTTTTCATTTTTTCACTAACATAATCAAGTAAATCAAATATTTACTTAAGCAAGTGAATATTTTAACTCTATCATGCTCCATTCTTGCACATTTATACATATTCTAGAAACAATGAGCTTGCACTCTATGTATGTATATTCAGGGATTATAGAACTATAGATGTATGTGGTGTTATGTTCACAGATTTACAGTGTGGTGATTTTTTTTTTAAAGATGTGTAATTAAATGTTTTCAAATAAATTGTCAGTTTTCTCCTGCTGGTGGTCTGTCCGAGCAATTTAGTACTGGAAGCATAGGGCATCTGTTTAAAAAATATTAGTCATGAGAGGTAACACTGTCTTCTATCGCATGTAATTACAATGAATTACTTCATATAGTAACATTGAAAAATCATAAAAATTTAGTATAGCCACCTTTCCCAGGAGGCCTGACCTCCCACATCCATATGGCCAAATAATAAAATGGCAAATCGCTTATTTGCTTTTGGTTTGTGTGGGTGCCGGCAGAGTTGACACACTCTTGAATTTCATCTATTTTCAATCAAATGCTCTACATCAACTTGGCTTCTCTCTGCTGCCAGAGCCCATTACTAAGTTATATATTCCTTTTTCATTGCTCCATCACAGGGTTATAGATTTGAATGACATGAGTCATCTGTGGTAACTAGAACAGAAATTGGTACCAGAAGAGTGGGGTATTGCTGTGACAGACCTGACCTTGGTGTTTTGGGGAAGGATTGTGGAGGCATTTGGAACTTTGGGCTGGGAAGATCTTGAATGCCTAAAGACTGTTGCTGTGGAGCTTGGAGCAGTTTTGCTGAAGGATTTGTAGAAGATGGAGGCCTGGCTTGTGAAGTTTCTAGTTTCAAAGGGGAACAGAGATCATCAGGACTGTGTAATCTGTGGGTTCTGGTCATCTGGGGCTGAAGAATCAACTGTAAGTAATAAGAGACCGGAACCTGAAGTGAAATCTTTGTTGTACTGGGACAATTGATGCTGGTTAGCTGGGGCTGAAAAATCACTTGTAAGTAACAAGAGACCAGCATCACTGTGGTGAAATCTTCTGGGAAGAATTTCTTCAGGATCAGCACACAGAAGCTGTGGTCCAGAAGGGGCCTGAGCCTCCATGTCAAGCCAGAAGCAGGACTTGGTAACATGTAAGAGTCTCCTATATGGTTCCGGTGTTGAAATTTGAGGGGGGTCATGGAGAGCAGCCGAGGCTTGGCACTGTGAGCGGTCAGGAAAGACCATTGGTGGAAGTGCACCAATGGTCTTTCCTGACCGCTCACAGTGAAGACCCCAGGATTGCAGGGGTCATGGAGAGATGGAGAGAAGCTGAGGCTTTGCACCAGGAGAGGTCAGAAGAGACCACTGGTGAAGGTGCTGCCTCAGTTTCAGTGGCGACCCTAGCGTTTTGGAGATGCTGGGACCATGGGACGACCACCAAGAGCAGTGGCAGGTGTGGAATGGAGTCGGCCTGGGCCTGTGAGATGAGCTGTGTGTGCCACGGACAGCAGAGTCAGAGAGGGGGAGCTGCCAAAACCCTTTGGAGCCCAGAAGATTATGAGTGAGTTCCTGGTATCCAGCCTTGAGCTACTTGCTGGACTTAGGTTTTGTTTGAGAGTGTCCGATTCTTCCCTTTGAAATGTTTTGGATTTTACAGCAGCCCACAGTTAAGAGACTTTTAATAGACTGGACTTTTAAGTGTTGGGACATTTTAAGGACTGTGGGGCTTTTAAGGTTGTACTGTCTTAGGTTGTGATTAATGTTAACATCATACTTTGGGGATAAGAACTGGAAAGGTGGTGGTTTAAAAGTGATGTGTTTTGTGTGTCAAGTTGACAAGGGGTCAGTTGTGCTGGATAGCTTTAGTGTCAACTTGACACACCTGGGTTGAGGGAGCCTCAATTGGGTTGGCCTGTGGCCACGTCTGTGGAGTATTGTCTTGATTGTCAGGCAATGTGGGAGGTCCCAGCCCACAATAAGTGGTGCCACCCTGGGCAGGTTGTTGTGTGCCATATAAGAAGGCAGGTTGGGCATGAGCCAGGGGAGCAAGCCAGTGAACAGTACTCCTCCATGGCCTGTGCTTCAGCTCCTGCCTCCAGGTTCCTGCCCTGAGTTCCTGCCTTGGGCTCCCTAACTGTGACCCAGGAGATGTAAGCTGAATAAACCCTTTCCTCCCCAAGTTGGTGTTGGTCAGAGTGTTTTGTCACAGCAATGGAAGACAAACTAGAACACATGCTTTTCTTTTTTAACTTCTTTATGTAAAATAATTTTATTTGTCCTTTAACCTTTTGTACATTAACTTCTATAGAAAAAAACGTGTGTTAGTTTATTTTCCAGTTGATGTGACAAAACAAGGCACCTTATGGCAAAAGAGTTTCTAAGGCTCCTGATCCCAGGCTACAGTCCTTTGTAATATGGAGGTCAATGGAGCAGGACTGTGAAGCAATTGGCCACACACCACCCACAGCCAGGGAGCAGAGAGTGCTGAATGTACAGTTTCTCCCTTTAAACACCCCAGGACAGCAGCCTGCACATGGTGCTACCCAAGGTAGGCAGATCTCAAGACTGCAATGATCATGATCAAGATAAATCCTCACAGACATTTCCAGGTGCCTGTATCCTAGATGACCCTACATTCTATTGAGACGACAGTGCTATCACATTAAGCATGCATATATGGACAGCTTAGTATATAGAATACTGTGTGTCCACACATGGCACTCTCATGCTCAACTGCCCTCACCCTTTGTATTGCTGTTGTGGTTTGCTTAATGGTTTCATCTTCAGCTCCTCTCCTCGGCCCGTTACTCATCACTGAAAGCCTTCCCTTGCCCCTTGGAGATACCACAGTCATGGGATGCTGTACCCACACTCCGAGATACCACAGGCATCCTGTGCCCACACTCTGAGATACCACAGGCATCCAGTGCTGTACCCACACTCCAAGATGCCATAGGCAGGGGTGCTGTGCCCACACTCCAAGATACCACAGGCATGGGGTGCTGTACCCACAATCTGAGATACCACAGGCATCCAGTGCTGAACCCACACTCTGAGATACCACAGGCTTCCAGTCCTGTACCCACACTAAGAGATACCACAGGCATCCAGTGCTGTACCCACAATCTGAGATACCACAGGCATGGGGTGCTGTGCCCACACTCCTAGATACCACAGGCATCCAGTGCTGTATCCACAATCTGAGATACCACAGGCATCTGGTGCTGTACCCACACTCAGAGATACCATAAGCATGGAGTGCTGTACCCACACTCCGAGATACCACAGGCATGGGGTGCTGTACCCACACTCCCAGATACCACAGGCATGGGGTGCTATACCCACACTCCCACATACCACAGGCATATGGTGCCGCACCCACACTCTGATCAGAAGCCTTTATCATGTCGGCACATCTGTGTTCTCAGCTTTTTTCTGAGGTATTTTTTCTCCAGGAAGATAGCCTTTTTATTGTCTCTGCTATCTCTTTAATTTAATCCAGAATTAAAGTCCACCCAAAAGCTCTGCTCATTTTATTTTTTCTATTTTTTCCTAACATAATCAGTAATCAAATATTTACTTAAGCAAGTGAATATTTTAACTCTATCATGCTCCATTCTTGCACATTTATACATATTCTAGAAACAATGAGCTTGCACTCTATGTATGTATATTCAGGGATTATAGAACTATAGATGTATGTGGTGTTATGTTCACAGATTTACAGTGTGGTGATTTTTTTTTTAAAGATGTGTATTAAATGTTTTCGAGAATAAATTGTCAGTTTCTCCTGCTGTGGTCATTCCTAGCAATTTAGGTACTGGGAAGCAAGGAGTCATCTGTTAAAAAATATTAGTCATGAGAGGTAACACTGTCTTCTATCGCATGTAATTACAATGAATTACTTCATATAGTAACATTGAAAAATCATAAAAATTTAGTATAGCACCTTTCCCAGGAGGCCTGACCTCCCACATCCATATGGCCAAATAATAAAATGGCAAATCGCTTATTTGCTTTTGGTTTGTGTGGGTGCCGGCAGAGTTGACACACTCTTGAATTTCATCTATTTTCAATCAAATGCTCTACATCAACTTGGCTTCTCTCTGCTGCCAGAGCCCATTACTAAGTTATATATTCCTTTTTCATTGCTCCATCACAGGGTTATAGATTTGAATGACATGAGTCATCTGTGGTTTTGCTAGGAAAGTCTCTATAGCAACTTAAGATATTGTCTTCAGATTGAACTGCATTGTGCAACTCATATCCCAAGTCTGCCTTCACTCCCAACAGGACTCCTTAGGTAGATAATAATATATTTGAATAGGAAACATCCAATTCAAAATATTTGCACACACAGTAATTGAATGACTGTAAGCAGAAGATAATTTTCTTATTATTAATCCTGAACATTTCCTTCCTACCGTATACCATACATTTCCAATATGCACTGGGGTTCATTGAATTTTTTTTTTCTCTCTGACATCTGGTTATTTAATCTTCTGCCAACATTGTGTCTGTAAAGCATATTTTTCCCAGCTATGCCCACTCAGCTTTTAGACTATTGATGTTTTCATAGAGAACAGTGAATGTGTGTCAAATTATAGCTATTGATCTATGTTTGTTTGTTAATGCATACAGTTGTTTAGTTAGGACTATGGCTTGTCTGATTGTAGATTTATAAATAGAAGGAGAAAAACGAAAATATACTTCGTTTTAATACAAACCCCGTTATTGAGTGACTATTTGAATTGAAAATGCATTGGAATCAATGTTTCCTTAGATATGAGTTACCTTTTTCAATTTTTCAGTATCAAATGAAAGAAATAGGATGTGCAGCTATAGCCGAGTAAATTCTAGTTTTCAACAAGAATAAATCTTTTTAAACTATATTGTGTCAAGTTTCCTTTGTCTTTAAAAATGACTTTTCTATGTACTCCAAGGTCTCTCCCTATTAAATAAACACTGTCAAAACAAGACATGATTTTTAGTTCTCACCTATTAATGCTTATTAAAATCTTTGGAATAAAACATCTTGTCTGATTATATCTGTGCCATTTTCCAGTATTGATTGCAGTTACACATTCTATACAATGTTTAGAAAGAAGACATAATTTACATAGCTTTATTAGAGTTAATATTGGCAGGTTTTTGTTAAAATTATCAATAAATGGTAATACACAAATGTCATCATTGTATATTTTGTATGTGACATGCTAGAGGTAGACATGAAGAAATGTAAACATAAATGTGTGAGAATGTTCACATGAAGCTCCATACTTAGAAGAACCTACTAGAAAACATCCAAAGAGAGATGGCTCCAAAACCCATAGATATCCGAATTGATCACCTGTATCCATAGGCACTGGGTGGCTCAGAGTTCCCAGGCCCATGGGCCTAGGCAGCATATCATTGACAACACATGTGTTCTTTGGCTGGGAATTCCACCCCTCCCATCCAGGATGAAGCTTATAAATGGGAATCATAGCATAGCACTAGTGAGACCAGGCCTGAGGTTTCCTACCTTGGAATATTTGGGGGAAAGCTCATAGCTCAATCATTTCTGTTTATAAACATTGTGAGGGGAAGAAGTGAAGTTAATGGAGACCTGAATTTGAACCTAATCCTGCCATTGCCAGAGGGTTACCTCTCATACAATTTATTTACTTAGTCTGGAATTTTTCATTTGTGAAAGAACCCTCATTCCTGAAGATTATTAAAAGGATTGAAAAAATGCTTTGAGATGTTTAAACAGTTGCTGCAAATGGAGGACATGTTAGTGAATTAATTATAAATTGTACTTCATATAATCATATTATTTTTTTATATCTGGTAGAGAAGAAAACATTTCTACAGTGCAGAGTGTTGACGCATGGAAGAACAGCTCAGAATCTAGGAGCTTTGACAACAAGTGCCATTCAAGGCCAGGTATAAGTGAAAGGCAGTTGACATTCAGGACAAGGAAAGCCATTCCAGGCAGAAGGACTGGTGTATGCTAGGCCAGGAGCAGGCAGGCCATGTGACCTTTGGGAGATGCAAATGACTCACACCGTGTGTGGTCCTGTGTGGGGAGATGGGAAGAGTGAGCTGAGCCATGAAGACCTGTCAACATAGAGCTTTAGAAGCCATGCTGCTGTGGTTGGCTTTGCTTCTTACACCATGGATCTAGAAGCCCCATGAGACAAAGGCCTGGTCCCCAGGTTGATAGTAATTGGAGATGGAGGAAACTCGGAGAGGTGGAGACGTATGTGAGGCGTGTTGGGATCTGAGAAGTTGCACTGAGCAACTCTGATCTCCGTTCCCTTGGACATTTTGACCAAGCTGCAGGTGGTTTCTCACTGCCATGGGTTCCCTCCCTAATGGATGAGCCAAAGAATTACAGCTGACAGACTTGGACAGAAACCCACTCAACCATAAGCCAAAATAAACCAGTTTTTTTTTTTTTTCTTTTAAGTTGTTTACTCCTGGAATTTGTTATAGTGAGAGAAATCTAACATGTTATTCTAACAAAAGTATGCTAGCAAAAGCCTTCATAGGGATTTTCTTTGGCAAATGAGCTGGATATCATTACAAAGTATTTCCAATGTTAAAACCATATTCAGGGGGCTGGAGAGATGGCCTAGCGGTTAAGAGCGCCGACCGCTCTTACAGAGGACCCGGGTTCGATCCCCAGCACCCACATGGCGGCAGAGAACTGTCTGAAACTCCAATTCCAGGAGAACTCCAGTTCCAGGGGAATCCGACACCCTCTTCTGACCTCCGAGGCATTGCACGACACGGGTGCACAGACTTGCATGCAGACAGTACATTCATACACATACAGAAATAAATAAAAATTAAAAAAAAACATATTCAGACATAAGGTAGATAATATAGTATACATATATTCTCTTCTTACATAATTTTGATTTTTTCTGAAAAATAATAACACACATATTCTATTTTCTTTGCCTGTTTAATGTGGACCGAGGCATGTTCTTGGGTGCCTCTGGAGTAAGAGTGCATGGGAGATGCTGGGTGAGAACATTCACTTTTAACTAGACAGCAGCCTTGTGCTTTATTTTATTTCTTTCCAGGTGTAGATCTTAGTTAAAAGGGAATTTCTCTCAGTCTTCTTAAAGCAAATCTGTTTCTTTTTCAGACTCCTAAGTTGTTGATGTGAACGTCCAGGCCTTGTGTACGGCAGTTCTTTGAATGTGACCACATTTCTAGCTATTACAGGATTACCTTTTAATCCCAGTGCTCAAGAACTTCATCAAAATCAATTCTGGCTTGGACTTAAAGGGCGTTTTCAACGTGGAAAGATTTGCCATTCAAGGTTTTGCTCTTTGTCATCTCACTGACAACACTTTGCATGCAGGCAGTTCTCTATTTCCTGTGTTTTCTTTGTCCACCTATTAACACTGGAGTTTTTATTTTGACTCTCTAGTCTATATATACCTATCTATTTCGAAGTCTTTATCATTTTAGTCTAATTTATTTCTACAAGATATTTTTATTTAGAAGTTTAAATTTTATCTCCACCTCTTATTCTTGGGTAATAAAAATGCATTTAAAATAATTCTTCATATTTTCAGTTTTTCGTTCATAGCATTCCATTGTTTCATCATGTTTGCAACCCACAAAAGTAAAAAGGCTGGGGCAATTCTTCCAGGCCCACCCAGAAGCCTAGCTAGAAGGGATACTTTACATTTCCATGTGGTACTATTTGAATGAATATACACAACATTCTCAAATACAGTGTCAAATTTTCTTCTGATTCCTGCTTTCTCTATATTTCACATAATTTGTATTATCCTCTCTCTCTCTCTCTCTCTCTCTCTCCTCTCTCTTTCTTTCTTTATTTTTTTCTTTTGTCTTTCATAAAGGATATTTTACTTAAGAACAACCTCAATCAAAGGCCTGGTGCTTTGATAACATCCATTCTTCAGGGTGAGGCCCCATTGGCTGATTCAAACCCACGCCAAACTAGTGCTTGGTACTTTTCCTGTCAACATGACATGAAGCTTCTTGAAAGGAGAGAAGTTCAAGATTACCTCATGGATTCAGAGGATGGGTTTGTTGTGGAAAGGAAGGAATGTGGAAGCAGCATTTATCATGGTAATTAAGGTGCCTAGAGATGAGATGTCCGGAGAATTACAGACTTCAAAATCTCTCCTCAGTGACCTGCCTCTACCAGAGTGTCCTACTCTCCAATGTTTCTACCACCTCCCCAAACAGCACCTGAATTTGGGTATCCTCAATGCAGCCTATTGCTGTATTTCACAACGAAATAAAGTTGGTTTCTAATGTCATCTTGGGTTTGGTGGAATTGATGAGGAATTGTCTGTCACATTTCTTTGTCTTTGTCCTTATCTATGAGATTTTTTTTTCTTGAGCTAGGAAGGAAAAGTATGAGAACTTAGAAGGAAAAGTGTGAGAGCAACTGTCCTGTCCTTCAGAAATTTTAGACTTGGCTACAGGTTGTAAGATGGAGACGTGAGAAACACTAGTCCATACTAGTTTCCTTCTTTATTGTTTCAAATTTTGTTCTTTCCCGAGTGGCACTTTTTTCTAGCTCTCAGCTTTGCTGACACCTGAATCTCATGGGCTATTGTATGTACTCCCTCAGAGTAAAATGTTGATTTGTCTGGGCGCTGGAGCAGCTGTTTGACCTCACGGATTCAGAAATAAAACATCTGTATGCCATTTGTTTTATGAATACTGAATCACTGCAGTTAGCTTCTAGTCCCACTATATGTGGATTCATTTACTAACAGTTTCCACATTTCATGAATTACTGGGCTTGCTAAATATGATATATTTACTTTAAAATAACGGATGCTAAATAGACCTTGCAATCAGAGAGACCTGTGTTTTCAGCTGACAGGATGACTGTCTAGGCAACCTTGAACCAGTTACCTGACCTCCTTGGGTTTTCATTCTACAATCAGTCTTTAAAATAGGAATAGAATATTCCTTACATCAATCAGGAAGCATCAATCGTATGTCCTTGATAAAGTGAATTCTTTATTCATTCATTTTCAGATGACAGAGCAGATGAAGTGATGCACAGATATGTGTACTATCTGTCAAAGATAGAAATGGTATTTATATTTTGGTGACTATACATATATACATATACTTAAACATATAAATAGATGATAGGTACTTAGATGATAGATGATTGATAGATAGATAGATGATAGGTAGATGGATAGATAGATAGATAGATAGATAGATAGATAGATAGATACATTCATAATTTATGGAACACAAAGTGTTGCCCTAGGGCCATAGGGAAATAGAATCAGCAGAGGAATAAGATGGAAAAGCAGTCAGGGTTTGTGAGGCCTAGTTAGACAAGACCTTTAACAAGGATACCACCTCACACCTAAAGTCATCACTTTTGCTTTATGTTCTGTTGCAACAGGAATTATATTTCCTGTCCTGAATTTAGCTGTGTTACCTGATCATATTTGCCCCTTGAGAGACACGATAAAAATATCAATAGCAATTTTGTTAGCTTTTACCAAGTGACTTAATGTGCCTTATTTCTTTAAGCCATACAGAAAAACACACATAGATATTAATAAATATTGCTCATTCAGGACCTGTCCTTCAGGACAGGTCCACTTGCCACCAAGGTCTTGCTTTATGAATACAGAAGAGGAATCTAAATGCAAGGTGAAGAACTGAAGGCTGAAGGTAGGGTGCTGACTTGAGTGAAGCACCCAGGATCATTTCTGCAGCAAGAAGATGAGCTTGCCAACCACAGAGCTACTGTTTCCCAGAATTAACAAACTCCCTGTGCAGCAGGAATAAGTTACAAGTAGAATATTTACAAAACTTATCAAAAAGTCCAGCCCCAATGTTTGAGGCTACATCTCTTAGGTCTGAAAAGCACTTCAGAGACCCTAAAATATATGCCCTCATTATAACCTATGATACCTCTGATTTTGCTTAGAATATGGTCAAGTACCCACCCATATTAGTGGGGGCTCAGGATGAACTAAACCATCACAGAATGCATGCTGCTAAGAGTAGGCATGCTAGAATGGCTTATGCTATCAAAACTGGATTGTGCCACAATCGACTGTTGTAGTCTAGGATACTGGATTGTGCCACCATAGATTATTATAGTCAAGAGATACTGGAATGTGCTACAATAGACTCCTATAGTCTAGAGATCCATGAGCTCCAGTAGGCTTCAGTTCAACTATCTTTAAACCTCATGCCAGAGGGGGAAAGCAATGCAGCCCAGCCCTTGGGTGAAGCCCAGAAGCTCCCTGAGGAACTCCAACATGAACTCAGGTTCCATGACTGAGGAATCTGTAGCCTGCTGTCTACTGGTGACTGCAGCAAAAAGTCTGCATCTGCTTAGGAGGAGCTCCTTGGGAGCACAGGCTGCTTCCTCCTTCCATTATTGTTCAGCCTATCCAGGCTAGAGGGGCCTGGGCCCACTCAAGGCAGGTCTTCCTCACACTACTTGCTGATCCCACGCCACTCTTCTCTGGCGCACCCCTTGCAGACGGATGGGGAGGAGTGCTGTTTGTCAACTTTCCAGGCCTCCCCCAGTCCAGTGCTGTTGACAACCAGGATTAACAGCCACAAAGCACGAGCACAGGCTGTTTTTGTTCCTTTTTGAATTTTGTGGCTTGGTTCTAATCTCCATAAAATAAAACTAGAAAGAAGAATGTCCAGAAACCAGTTATAGGCTTCATGTCAGAATCTGTACTTTACTTTCATTTGGGCATAAGTTAATGACTGACCTCTCAGTTTCCCAAATGGGGAGTTACCTCCCCTGTCTTCTGTAAGCAGTTGTGTGCATGGCCTTTGGTTTACTCACAGTCCCCTAAATCGCACACAGATTGCCCAACCCAGGATTTGTGACTTGAATGGTTTAATTACTGTTGACAGGTTGATGAATCAATAGAAAACAGAATGGGTTTTACCCGCTAAGCAATATGCTGATGGGAGACAGAAACTTATTAATGCAAGTATTATTGTTGCCTTTTCTGCACCAATTCTCCCCGTATTTTGTGTAAATCCACCTCCTGCAGTCTGTTGTGCTTGATCTTGTAAACCTTCACCGCCCTCTTCCTCCTCTCTGAGCTCACTCTGCTCTCCATTCCTGCAGTACCTCCTGTACCTTCTTGGGGATTGAATTCTTAAAAGATCATGTAAACATTCCCCTGCAGCTTGCTGCCTGCTAGAGCCAAAGGCGATGTCAGCGACGAGCCAGCAGCAGCAACAGCAGCGCTGTGCAGGGCTGTGTTTTTGCAAGTACAAGACAGAAAATCCATGTAATTACTTCTGAAGCCCAAGGAGCTATGCTGCCTGACAGAGCAACGTGTGTAGGAAGCACTTTGTCAGGCCTCTGCTGACTAATTCTCCACTCCACCTGAGCTTGTGCGTGAGCTCTGGTGCGGGTGGATGTGAGCACGCATGTGTCTATAGGTCCAACCAGCAGCTCTCCCAGTACTTAAGTCCAGGCTCTAACCCTCTCCCAATTTGCTGGTCATCTCACTGCTGTTTCACCCACTTTCAGAAGAAATTTGGGCTTTCTGAGACTCTCAGAGAGTCTTTAACAGGGATGGTGCAGAAGTCAGCCTTACACTGCACAGCTCACAAACAAGGAGTGTCCTGGCAGCACAACAGCCACGAGTCTAATGCTCAAATATCCCCTGAGGAAAGGAATCCAGATCTCTCCATAACAGAACCTCTGCTTGGTTCTGATAAACACTGGAGACTGAGTAGGACTATGAGAAGGTGCAGCTACATTCGATTAATGGTACATGAATCTCATCTGAATATTGAGAAACATCTTCAAGGGAACACTTCCTATACATGTGCAACCTGAAGCACAAAGACTGCACATATGTGGGGTAGCTAGGAAGATAGCCAACAGAAAATTGCAGATGTAGATAAAACATGAGATTTTGCAGTCCTTATTTTTTAACTCCATTATGCAATTCAGGATCTTGAACTGTATATATGGAAAAGAAATATTGAACATCAAAAATGGACACGATTAAATGAAACAAAATCTATGTGTTAAGAAAGTGAATCTAGGCTAGGCATGGTGGCCTACACCTATAATTCCAGCATGCAGGTGGCAGATGCAGGTGGATCTCTGTGAGTTCAAGGCCAGCCTGGTCTACATAGTGAGATCCGGGCCAGCTGGGACTAAAAAAAAAAAAAAAAAAAAAAAAAGAAAGAAAAAAAAAGAGGAAAAGAAATTGAATCTAGGAACAGAAAATGGTGAAAAATGTCTTTATTCCCAGCACTTGGGAGACAGAAGAGGACTTCTGTGAGATCGAGCCAACCTGGTCTATGTAGTGAGTTCCAGGAGAGCAGGAGATACAGAGAGACATTGTCCCAAAAATCCGAAGGGAAAAAATAAAGTGGATCTAGCTTGACCTAATTCTGCCATAATAAAATTCTCAACCTGGAACATTGTATAGGAAGCAGGGTTCATTGCTGCCTGTTGAGTGATGACAGTGCACACTGTAGGGGAACAGTCCATTGTGTACGTCCACACATAGCAGTTAGCATTTGGGACTTTCCACCAATGTTCTAAAACTCCTGAGGAATAAATACTTTATTTTCCAAATGGTACATCCCCAGTACATATAACACTGAGAGACCCCTCAGAAGATCCAGTGACTGTCTGCTGGTGAGTGAAGGAATGGGTGCAGAAGTTACCGTGTTTGAGCTAAGGTACTATATTTTCGTATGTAAAAGGAAATGAACAGCTGTCAGTCTAAGGAGCTATGGAGATAAAGGCTATGAAACAGGTGCTTTATCAGCAGGCACTGTCTTCCTTCTTTATCTTCTAAAAGTAAAGTGTCTCAGGGACAACTCTGATCAGTAAAATTCTCCCTGGTATCTACCTCATGACATACCTAGAGCTTGGGCATTATTGTGTGGCTGTTTCCTTCAAATGGAGGGAGAAGAGAGACTCATGGGACTCAGGAAGTTCAGGACACTTAAAATACTTAGGAAGCTCAGAAAGAGAAAAGATTCCCAAGCTCCTTCCACAGAATATAAAGGCAGGAGTCACATGCTGGGGAGTGTCTGTCCAGGGAGCTGCCCACAAGCTGCTAAGGAGGCCTCTTTGGTTATTTGTCACCTGTGCTGAGTTGGCCTGCACTAAGTAAACAGAATAAACTTGAAGGGTCTCATGCTTCACATGGTTTAATTGTTTCTTTGATCTGTCATTGGTTTCCCATCTAAAATGAACATATACTTATTCATATCTCCCTTGAAAGTCATACAAGTATCAAAAGGTTTTGAATTTAGGAAGGGAAAGAACAGTAAGATTGAGACCATTCTGTTTTGCAGGAAGATGGTCTGCCTGTGGCCTGACAGCACAGTTTCACTAATCTGTAAGAATCCCAGAGGGAATCTAGGAGGCAGGAACAGAGAGCAAGTGGGAAGCTACAGTAACTCTTGCTGACAGGCCAGCTCTCCTGGAACCCTGGGCTACAGATCCAGAGCAGAGCAGCTGAGCTTTTCATCCATGCTCGTCCCAATTGACTTAGACATAATCCTCTGTTGAACAGATTTATACTAAGGAGATGGAGACTAGAAGCAGAATACCTAACTTGAATATTTGCATTTGAATAATGGCCATCCTAAATTATAAGGTTGAGTTAGTATGAGTGACATTTACTATATCAGGGAAGACAAATCTCTGGCTTTTTGTGAGGTGATAAGAAATGCTTTGCCACCACAATGTGCCTTCGCCGCCCATCCTGTTGCCCATTGCACCATGGGCGATGGTTGAACTGCACATTTTGTTGTTCGAAGCTGGCCCTGCTCAGACATCATGTTCTTTGAGTGGAAACTTATTAGATTCAAGCTATCAGTTTTATGCCCTTCACTTTTTGGAAACTTTACAAACAAAGTTAAATGTACACAATATCCCAGAAGTTGTCATCGAAGGCTGCTATAGTCAGCAACCCAGGCCCCGTCAATTCCCCAAGGTCTACGTGCCAGTGTTCTGTCAACTAAGTTTCCTATGACTTAAGCAAAAAGACACAAGAATGGCACGGCTGGAATTATGAGAGCTAATAATGATAATGTTGAATAATTCATGAATGATAAATCTGTGGTGTTTCCTTCATAGAGATTTCTGTAAAGAGCTTAAGCTAAGAGATATGAACAGAGAAGCATTTCCTAATTATGCAATGGTTAAGGAGAGAGAGAAGTGAAAGAGCTCTTTCCTCTGCTCTCCCAGGTCTGAGGCCAAAGGAAAGTTACATAGCCCTTCCTCTTGACCCTGAACCAATTTCTGAGTTGTCTATGTCATTGCTCATACTGCCGATTACCCTTCTGGCACAATATTTACAAAATATTGTAAATATTTTACAATAAATTCCCCAACATCACATTGAGGCAAAGGGTTTGATTAGGACTACTTGTTCCAAATATGTCTGTCCTAAATCCTTGTGGTGAAATTGACTTGCCAGTGTGACAAGTTAGAAAGTTGGGCTTTACAGAGTTGAGTAAAACTTGGCACAGGAAGCCTCAATAGTGGGATTAATGTCCACATGAAAGAGTTGTGGAGTATGGGGAGGGACAATTAGCACTAAAGGCTTTAGAAGAGGCCACTTGGAAACCTCCTGCAGTAGCTTCTCAAAGTATAAACTTATAGATTATAAAAATAGATTAAAAGGAAGTTTCCTTCTATTGGGGACATTGCCCCTTCTAGACAGCACAGGCTACAGACTGGTGAAGCCAATGTGCCATGCCAGGAAAGGACCCCTCCATAGGAGCTATAGACTAGGGGTCCCCGTGACAATCAAACAATACTGGCCATTGCCACAGTCTCATTTGCCAACCTGAATATCATGGCAAGGTTTTTTCACTAAAGGCACTACATACATGAACTGAAGAATAGATGAGGAGAACTCAAGCTAGGGCTGACTTCAAAACTTCATCTCTACTGGCTAGTGTTCATAGTGCTAGAAGGTGCTGATGCATGTTTACCAGATCAGAAAATTCATGATCAACCCCACCTAGCTGTGAAGCCTGTGAACTACATCAACAACTGGCCTGGCAGGACACGTTCAATGATGCAATAGTGAGATGATTATTACAGGAGTAAGCAACCTGTTTTAATGGATTTAAGGTACATTTCATAAGTTGGAGCACATATGTAACATTGATATCAGGCTTAGGAAGCTAACCTAAACAGGTCCCGGGACATAGAAGAGAGTCTGATACTATTATTCTCATGAATAGATTTAGTATTAAAATGGCTCTTAATGAGTTAGTATTTTACCCATAGAATAATGCATCTCTTAACTCTGACAAGAGAAGTGTCTTTATACAGCAAATGGTGATTAACACAAAGATTTACAACTGGCCAAAATGTCAAGGGTAAGAGAGCACAGAGTGTCTCCCTTACCCCAGAGTAGGACGCCCATACCACACTCCATTCTGTCCTCCAAGGTTCAGTGGTCATCACAGAAGAGGAGCAGAGGGACTGCAATAGCCCAAGCTGGTGGATGGCCACAAAAACACATCTTCCAGACAGCCGAGAAGTGACTCATATGAATTCACATGTCACAGCCTTGGTGACAGCCGGCACAAGTGACATGCAACTAAAGCTAGGACAAAATCTGAGGCTAGAAACGGAGAAGTGGATAAGAATCTATAACCCAACCTGAACTATGGAGACTAAAGACTGCTGGGAAAGTCAGTGTCATTTAGGAGTGCCGCTCTTTGTAGATTAACTACACTTCAATGGATGGATCCACAACAAAGACATTTGGGGAGACAAATTTCACTTTATAGGACATATTTTTTTTCTCATGAAATTAGGCAGGAGTAGTAAAGGGGCGCTGTTAGAGGAGGGTAATAAAATACCATCAAAATTTATTATACGAGTATCTCAAAATTCAACATAAAATGTAACAAAAAGAATTTTAAAACTGTGGGGAATAAGTTTTCTTTCCTGCCCTATGAGACCCTGGAGAAGAAATCACTCCAGGTCCTACATCTTCAGCCCAGAGTACTGGAGCTATAAGAAATAAGTCCCTGAATTTGACAAACTGCCTTTTTCTTATATATTTTGTTACATTGATAGGCCAAGATAAAAATAAAAATGTGCAGCCCCAAAATTTAGCTTTGTCTTATATTAACATCTGAAATTTTTATGTACATTTTACTTAGTCTTAGTAGATGAAATGAACAAATGTGTATTCTAATTTTTAAACTTTTTCTAATAGATGCTATTTTAGCCTTGATCTAACAAAACATTTTAAATCTCTTTCATGTTTCTGGCTTTCTTTCCATTTCTTAATTTTCCATGGAGTGTTTCTACACCTGGAATTATGAATTCTGGAAGTGAAGGATGTGAGGCTTATTGAAAACCCACATGGAGAAGAAAAAGCAGAATAAGGTAGCAAGGGTGCAGGGGCTGGAGATATGGCCTAGTGATTAAGAGCGCCGACCACTCTTGCAGAGGACCCGGGTTCGATCCCCAGTACCCACATGGTGGCTGAGAACCGTCTGTAACTCCAATTCCAGGAGAACTCTAGTTCCAGGGGATTCCGAGACCCTCTTCTGACCTCCGTGGCATTGCACGACACAGGTGCACAGACCTGCACACAAAACAGTACATTCATACACATAAATAAATAAAATAAAATAAATTAAAAGAAAGGCGTATGCCACCACGCTTGGCTTTAAAAAAAAAAAAAGAATAAAAATCTAAGCACATCAACACATGTACCTGCCCATCATCATTCTGGTGTGAGTTCATAAGAGTACCTGGCCAACTGTCCGGAAAATTCTGTTTCCTTGTGGTCGTCTACCACCTCTGGCTGTTACAGCCCTATTTTCCACCATGATCCTTCATCCTTGGAAGACAAAAATTGATATAGTATCCTATTAAGTAATAAGCACTGGGCAGTCTCTTCTGCCCTGCATGTTGACCAGTACTGGGGTTCTGTGCTAATCACCATCTGCTGCAGGAGAAAGATTCTCTGGTTGAGATACGCATGTACTAGTATCATGTAAGCCAGGAAAAAATCCACATGTTGATCTCTGGAGGAGATAATATATCCATGAGTAACTACTGGACACCAAGATCTGTTGGATAAACAAGAATCAGTATCCTTTAAGGATGTGACTTTTGGTAGGTTCACCAGGCTCCAGTGGACATGTCCATACCAAAGGACATTTAGGGCCAAAACTTTGACTCTATAGGCCTTCATATATAAAGAAAGGGTACATGAAATTACTTGGGAGGTACAAATGGAGGTGCACATAAGATACAAGCAAAGCAGGTGTCCATAGTTTCTGTCACAGAGGAGTCTGGAAGGGTGATTTGGGACATTAAAAAATAAAATGAACAAAGAGTCACATAGCTATAAAAGTGGAAATGGAAGTCGGGAGAAACAGACAATTGCAGCATGAAAAGCAGCAGTAATTGTTATATTTGTAAAGTCCTTAGAAGGTCAAAAGGAACTTAAAGCAGATGCCACTTCACTTCATGCATATGTATTTAAACCATCCAGCAACTTTAAGACAGAATCTGTGAAAGGTCAAAAAGCAGGTAAGTGGAAGAGCTGACTTTAAAAAAACAGCAGATCTCCCCCAAAATGTCCAGAAAGACTAGTGAGTGACTATGAAGCTTTCTCTGAATACACTTCAACCTCACATCAGCCTGGAACTCATGGAAGCCCAGAGGAAATGAAACTGTAACTATTTCTCTCTGTGTCACTTGTGGCCTTGATTACAAACACAATTCTCATCTTCTATCTTCTTGAAAAGGCAGAAGAATAACAGCTATTCTAAACGCGATTGAAGCTCCGTGAAATGACTAAATGAGATAGTGTGTGTGAAATCACTTTTCAGTAATTAAATACAACTCAGAATTAAAGCTCTGTGATAATAGCTTTCTTGACTACATTGTGTACAAACAATAAACCAGAGGGCTGTAGAGATGTCTCAGAGGCTGGATTGCTTCCTGCTCTTCCAGAGGACCTCAGTTCGGTTCCTAGCACCCCATCAGGTGGCTCACAGTTGCCTGTATCTTCAGCTCCAGGACATCTAGCACCCTCTTCTGGCTTTTGTGGGCACCCACACATATATGAGATGCTATTGCACAGACAGATATACATATGCATAAAATTAAAATTGGGGGTTCGAGGAATGGCTCAGCAGGTAAGAGCACTGGCTATCCTTCCAGAGGACCTGAGCTTCATCCCCAGCACCCACATGGTGGCTAACTACTGATTGTAACTTCAGTTTCAGGTGATTTAATATGCTCTTCTGGCCTCTGAACGCCAGGCTCACATATGGTTCACATACATACATGAAGGCAGTCACTCATACATGTAAAATAAATTTAAATAAATCTGAAAGAAATGAAAAGATCTTCAAAATAAACTTCAATATAAAAACAGTACAATTTGAAAGTTTTACCATATTACCCAGAAGTTATCCAGAAGTTATCAATCCCCTGACTCTGCTGAGCATAGGCATTATATCTGAAGATGCCCACATCTCTGCAATAGCACATCTTTCCCTCCACACACCACTAGGCGAGTGCTCTGTCACCGAGTTATCATCTCAGCCCCTCTATGGATCTCCTGAGATAACTCTAGCCAGTACTCTCACACTATGTACTTCTGTTTTTGTTAAACATGTGAGATTTTCATGGAGATTTATTCCATTTGTTTTTTAGTCCATATTTGCCACTTAGTATTAGTGCTTATGTTTTATAAATTATGTATCCATTTCTTCCTTGGAAAATGTGTGGTTCACAGTTAATTATAGACTTTGCACCTAAGAACATTTTCTTATGAATTTTTATGAATTGTCACACATCCATTTCTTTTAGACAAGTATCTAGGAGTAAAGGTGCTAGATCACAAATAAATGTAGTCTTAATCTATTAAATTTCTTCCAGGCCACTTCTTGAAAAGTTCAAATGATGTCACATCCTGACCTTATGCATTAAAGTGATCCTTCAAGTCTGTCAAAAGCAGATATGTTTGCCTTTTTAGGGTCAGTCACTGTAATGCATGGGCTATTACCTCATAGTTCCTTTGATTTCATTTCCCTAGTGATCAGCAGTTTTGAAGTCTGTCTCCTCAGACTAAATGGGCATCAGATTTTTATTGCTGTTTGTTTAAAAACTTGGCTGGATTTTAATTAAGTCATTATTCTCTCATTAAATTATGGTATTCTGGATATGTGATTTCTTAAAAACAAGATTGATAAATATTTATTTCTCATATTTAGCTTGTATTTTCAGTTTATAGCATCTTTATAAAACTGGTTCTATTTTTTATAAAATATAATTCATCAACTTTTTATTTTATGGATAATGACTTGGTTTCCTGTATAAGAAATTTGTCTAGCTGTAAATCATAAAGATTTCTGTGAATTTTACCAACATTTACTAAAAAGGCTGGATTTTTCCATATGACTGTCCTTGTAACTCTGTAGAATTTGTTCTGCATATAAAATATGTGAACTTTACTCTGTTTAATTTTTATATTTGTACTAACACATTATTTTGCTTACCACAACACTCTAGTACTACTTAAAATTATGTAGCTTAATTAATGAATTTTGGTCAACTTTCTCAAAGGTGCTTTGACTGTTAGGCAACATTTCTGTAGAAATCTTATATTGAGTTTGTCCTTTGTAATGAATCCACATCGTAACAGTGAATCTTCAGGCTTATGAACACTATATTTCTTCTTCCATCATTTCCCTTGAGTGAATTGTGAATTTTTTTTTCATTTTAAAGCTCCAGCTCTTATATTTTCTATGTAATTAAGCCTGGAGTACGTTAGGTTTTTTATTAATTTATAAGTTCAAGTATCCTTTAATATAAATTTATGATTTCCATTGCTGGTGTTTATAAATATGAGAGACTTCTTATAATATTTCCCCATCAATCATACTTTGAAGTTTTATTATTATTATTAAAAGCATTTATGGGGGCTGGAGAGGTAGCTCAGTGGTTAAGAGTGACCACTGCTCTTACAGAGGACCCAGCACCCACATGATGACTAAGAACCGTCTTTAACTCCAATTCCAAGGATATCCAATGCCCTCTTCTGACCTCTGTGGCATTGCAGGACATGGGTGCACAAGCCTACATGCAGACAGTACATTCATACACATAAAAAATAATACATAAAAATAAATAAATAAATAAAGTTCCAGAGTTATTTAAAAAATAAGAAGATTAAAGCATTTATGTAGATTTTATCACATTTTCTACATAGATGAAGTCAACATTTTCCTTTCTACTGATTTCCTTTTCATTTATTTTCTTGTCTTATTGCAGAAGCCAGAATCTCTAGTTTTTTTTTTAATTGATGTTTTGTGTATTTCATACATCATTTTCCAATTCAGTTCAGGCATATATCCCCTTCCCTTCCCCCCACCCCCCCCCTACCCATCCCAGATCATGCATTCTGCCGTAAGTTTTCTGCATCTTTCTCTGCTTTTTTGTTTTGTTTTGTTTTCATTTTTTTTAACAATAAGTGATAATTTGTGAGTACAAGCATCCTTCATGTAAAACCAATTTGCAAGCAGTTGTGCCCAAACCCACACAGCTCATGGGTCCCACCATCCAGCAGGGGGGGCTTGTATGTTCAATCAAGTTGATCAAATGAGTGTCCAGTCTATATTGTTGTAGTTTCACCATTAACCCCAATCGAAGCCCTTACATTCTACCACGCCCCCTCTTCCGCAGATTGTTCCCTAGGCTTAGAAAAGGGGCACAGGTGGATGAGAAGCAAAACACTCTACTTTCTCTGGAGCTGATGTCTTGGTCTCTAGTCAGTTCTGGCTGTTTTCTTTCATGGGCTGCCAGCTTGTCCAGGCATAACCTTTCGATCCTACTAATGAAGCACATGCAATTAGATATTTAGGTATTTAAACAGTATAATATATAGCCTTTCGATCCTACTAATGAAGCACACGCAATTAGATATATAGGTATTTAAACAGTACTAATTGTTATGGTAGGTTACTTTGGTATAGACACAGATGTTTGGATGGTATGTTAATTCATGAATTACATTTTCTTCTGTTAAGTATGGCAGGGTCTTCGTGTGGTTTATAACATCTCCTAACCATTAGAGGATGTAAGCTTGTGGCATCAGCCGTGGGTTATTCCTCCAAGGAGAGAGCTAATAGCCAATTAGATTTGGGATATACAGACATATGGCTGCCACTGCTGCACAGTATTTCCAGGCAGATGAGGTGTAGCTGGTGCTGACGGAGGAGTCTTGCTTGACTCAAGGAGACCTATATTTGCTTTATTGGTTTAGTGGCCTTTGGTAACACTCTCTGGCATTCCAGAGACCATCTGTATACTTGCAAGTGCGGTCTCCATACATCTTTCCCATGTTTATATCAGGTCTTCAACAGCAGGGCCTTATCGCCTCTCTTCCTGCAGATATCCCAGTTTGGAGGCAAGGAGCCTTTACCTTTTGTGGGGGCTTGGATCCCCTGGCCAACATCTCCTTGGTAGAATAATCCATTGTTGATGTCAGAGCTCCTGTATTAATATATTTTGCTTAAGTGCATAGCTTAAGGAGACTTTAGCATTATATTTGGTTCTGAATAGAGAATAATCCTTTTCACAGTTTCTATGTCCATTAGTCAATTAAAGAAGGCAGTTTTACTGATTTTACAAGAGAATACCTCTATAACAGCTGGCTCCAATCTACAGCTGGAGAACGACCTCATCATCCTCATATTTCTCCTTATTCTATGGGGGGGAGTTAAGAAAGTCTCTTGTATTAAAACCTTTCTGGCACCTAGAAGGTAAGCTTCATTAGGATTCATTAAAAATAATTGTTACTAGTAGGATCCAGAGAGGGGCCTGATGTCTGCAGCAATCTGAGGCATTTCTTCCCTTCAATGCCCAGAGGAGTCAATCCTTCTGCTGGGACTTTCTGGTACTTCCTATTCCTTGCAAAGCTGCATTTTCTTTTTCAGCCATTTAGTTGGTGATACTCTGGCCTGTTGGAACATACAAATCCTTTCCCGTAGTTAGTTTTAAGCTTTGGATTGCCAGGTTTTTTGACAAAAAGTTTTCATATTTATATATATTCCCCTTTTTTATTTTAGGTTTTTATTTTTGACACATAAGTCTCAAGAAAGCAGTTGTATTATATATACCTATAGGGTGGAGTCAAGGCACAGCTTTCATCAAGTTCACCCATGCTGTTTTGGGTTACTGTATGTGATTAACTTGGGAAACAAACTTTATTTTTAGATTAAATCATCCTATAGGTGAAAGAGAGTGTTACCACGTCATACTATATGACAGCATAATTATAGAGAACATTTGTTTATACCAATCCCAAAGTAATTGTTATACAGTTTTTAATTAAAGCTAATGTGGACAACAGCAGTTTATATCACCAATTAACTCAGATGCATTACCGTTTTTATCAGCCTTTAAACCAATGTTGACTAATATACACATGTTTACTTTTACTAAGTCCTAAAACACCATGTATCCTGTAAACATAGTCTGGGCAAAACTGGATACTTGTTGAACTCACGTCAATTAAATATGCACCAATCAAATATACACCCGTGTCCCACCCACCCCTCCCACCCTTCCCGGGTCTTTTTTGTTTTATTTAAATTGTTTTTATTACTTCTTTATTTTTTTTATTTTTTAACAATAAGTAATAATTTATGAATACAAGCATCCTTCATGTGAAACCAATTTGCAAGCACTTGTGCCCAAACCCACACAGCACTGGGTCCCACCATCCAGCTGGGGGCGCTTGTATGTTCAATCAAGTTGATCAGATGAGTGTCCAGACAATATTGCTGTAGTTTCACCATTCACCCCAATTGCAGCCCTTACATTCTACCACGCCCCCTCTTCTGCAGATTGTTCCCTAGGCTTAGAAAAGGGGCATAGGTGGATGGGAAGCAAAACAGTCTACTTTCTCTGGAGCTGTTGTCTTGGACTCTGGTCAATTCTGGCTGTTTCCTTTCATGGGCTGACAGTTTGTCCAGGAATAACTTTTCAATCCTAGTAATGAAGAACAAGCAATTAGATATATAGGTATTTAAATAGTACTAATTGTTATGGTAGGTTACTTTGGTATAGACACAGATGTTTGGATGGTATGTTAATCCATGAATTACATTTTTTCTGTAAAATATGACAGGGTCCTACTGTGGCATATAACATCTCCTAACCACTAGAGGATGTAAGCTTGTGGCATCATCCGTGGGTTATTCCTCCAAGGAGAGAGCTAATAGCTGATTAGATTTGGGATATACAGACATATGGCTGCCACTGCTGCACAGTATTTCCAGGCAGGTGAGGTGTAGCTGGTGCTGATGGAGGAGTCTTGCTTGACTCCTTGCTTTATTGTTTTAGTGGCCTTTGATAACACTCTCTGGTATTCCAGAGACCAACTGTACACCTGCTAGTGCTGTCTCAATGCATTTTTCCCATGCTTACATCAGGTCTTCGACAGTAGGGCCTTATTGCCTCTCTTCTTGATGGTATCCCAGTTTACAGGCAAGAAGCCTTTATCTTTGGGGGGTCTTGGATCCCCTGGCCAACATCTCCTTGGTAGAATAAACCATTGCTAATATTAGAGCTCTCATGTATTAATATATTTTGCTTAAGTGCCTAGCTTAAGGAGACTTTAGTATTATATTTGGATCTGAATAGAGAATAATCCTTGTCACAGTTCCTATGTCTATTAGTCAATTAAAGAAGGCAGTTTTACCAGTTTTATAAGAGATTACCTCTATAACAGTTGGCTCCAATTTACAGTTAGAGAATGACCTCATCATCATCATATTTCTCCTTGTTCTATGGGGGGGAGGTAAGAAAGTCTCTCGCATTAAAACCTTGCGGCACCTAGAAGGTAAGTTTTGTTAGGACTCATTATAAATAGTTGTTACAAGTAGGATCCACAGAGGGGTTTGATGTCTGTAGCAATCTGAGGCTTTTCTTCCTTTAAATGTTCAGATGGGTCCACCTTTCTGCTGGCACTTCCTGGTACATCCTACTCAATGAAAAGCTGTATCTTTTCTTTCTCAGCCATTAAGTTGGTGACATTTTGACCTGTTGGAACATACAAATCTTTTCCCGTAGTTAGTTTTAAGATTTGAATTGCAAGGTTTTTGACAAAAAGATTTCATATCTATCTGTATCCCCCTTTTTTATTTTATGTTTTTTTTTTTTGACCCACAAGTCTCAAAAAGGCAGTTGTATTACACATACCTATAGGCTGGACTCAAGGTGCAGATTTCATCAATTTCACCCAAGCTGTTTTGGCAGAATCTCTAGTTTAATGCTGATAGAAGTGAAACATTTGTCTTATTCCTGAAATTATAGAGAAATAATTGTCCTGGGGGACATATACAATGTTACCTTTGAGTATTAAGACAGATACACTTTGTCAGATTGAGTAAATAACAATTTATTCTTGGTTTTCTAAGCATCTTTGTCAGGGAAGTAAATTGGAATTCATCAACTACTTTACTAAAAATGATACTGAGATTAATTTATGGTTTTTATTTCTTTTGCTAATAAACAGCCAAAATACATAATAATATTTTGGTCACAAAAATAAGATGCATAAGGATGGTCCCAAGAAACTATAGGAGACATAAAAATTCTTACTTTTCGAGTGTACAGAGCTTAGAGCAGGGATTTCCCAGGACCACCTGAAGCACAGGTAGGAGCCAAGCACTTCAGCCCGGCAGATTGTTGGATAATTCTGTCTCTGGCTTGTTGGATAATTGTCTCATTGGTTTGATTAAATAACTGTCTTGTGTGGCTGTGGGGGTGAAGTCGTCCTGATAGCTGGTATAAAAGGTGGGCCTGTTGCCAGCGTGAGACTATAGCGCATGGAGTTTAGATCAGGGATTTCCCAGGACCACCTGAAGAACAGAGTGGGCTAAACAGGCATAACCAACCCTCCCCCGTCAACTGGAATTGCTGAGGGAGTGTCCAAGTGGCTTCTTTTGAGAACCTTCAGAACAGAAAGGGAAGAGTGAGTTAGACTTCCAATAGAAAGCCTAAAACTTG
This sequence comes from Rhizomys pruinosus, assembly GCA_009823505.1. Lineage (NCBI taxonomy): Eukaryota > Metazoa > Chordata > Mammalia > Rodentia > Spalacidae > Rhizomys > Rhizomys pruinosus. The sequence continues at coordinate 3,930,589 of VZQC01007402.1, read as the reverse complement.
GACAAGTCAACACTCCATAAACAAGGGAAAAAAAAATCAAATGGAGTTTAACATAGAACTCTTATGTTAAACTCCACTCACCCAGGGCTTAGGGACCATTGCAGGAGAGCAGAAAGTTTGTAAGAGCCAGGTTGTGTGACCATATGGAAACAGAGCCAAACAAAACATCTCTCTCTCCATATATATATATATATAATAATTATATATATTATTATATATATATATAGTTTATTATATATATAAATATATAAATATATGATAAATATAAATTATACTTACAGTTAGGACCTGGAGAGTCCAGTTGTGTATATCCAGAATTCCCTTGCATGAGTTTATCCCCCTGAGAACCTGGTCAATATAATCAGTGTCAGTGCCTTAAAGAAGATCACCCCTCCCTCACCCAGCTGTAATCAGCTACCTATAGTTCCTTGGCTAAAGTTGGGCTCCACTTCCCATTTACAAAGTTCTTTTTTGTATAACATCTAACCTTTCGATCCTACACTAAATGAAGCACACATGCAATTAGATATAATAGGTATTTAAACGTACTCAATTGTTATAGGTACTTACCTTTGGTATAGACAGAGATGTTTGGGATGGTATGTTAATCCATGAATACATTTTCTTCTAGTTAGTATGACAGGGTCTTCTGTGGGTTTTAATAGCATCTCCTAACCATTAGAGGATGTAAGCTTGTGGCATCAGCCGTGGGTTTATTCCTCCAAGGAAGAGAGCTAATAGCCAGTTAGATTTGGGATATACAGAATATGGCTGCCACTGCTGCACAGTATTGTTCCAAGCAGGTGAGGTGTAGCTGGTGGTGACAGAGGAGTCTTGGCTTGACTCAAGGAGACCTATATTTGCTTTATGGTTTTAGTGGCCTTTTGGTAACACTCTCTGGCATTCCAGAGAACAATCTGTAGACTTGCAAGTGCGTCTCCATACATTCTTTCCCATGTTTACCTATATATCTAATTGCATGTGCTTCATTAGTAGGATCAAAAGTTATGCCTGGACAAGCTGGCAGCCCATGAAAAAACAGCCAGAATGGACTAGAAACCAGGACAACAGTCCAGAGAAAGTGAGACTGTTTTGCTTCTCATCCAACCTGTGCCCCTTTTCTAAGCCTAGGGAACAATCTTGCGGAAGAGGGGACGCAGTAAGAATTAAGGGCTGCGACTGGTGTGAATGGTGGAAACTAAAACAATAGTAGAACTGGACACTCGTTTGATAACTTGATTGAACATATAAGACCCCCTGCTGGATGGTGGGACCCATGAGCTGTGTGGGTTTGGGCACAACTGCTTGCAAATTGGTTTTACATGAAGGATGCTTGTACTCACAAATTATCACTTATTGTTAAAAAAATGAAAACTAAACAAAACAAAAAAGCAGAGAAAGATGCAGAAAAGTTACAGCAGAATGCATGATCTGGGATGGGTAGGGGTGGGGCGGGGGGAATGGAAGGGGATATAAGCCTGAACTGAATTGGAAAATGATGTATGAAATACACAAAGCATCAATAAAAATAAAAATAAAAAAACAAAGTTCTTTTCTGGGTTTCTGTCTGATTAAGCTTGTATGGGTCTTTTGCATGCTGACATCATTACTGTAATTTCTTCTGAGCAAGTTCCCAGAAGCCTGGGAAAGTGTTTCCTTACATGTTTTGTTTTGAATTGATGTTTAGTTGTTGCTCATTGTAAAACATTTTATTATTGTCAACATTTTCACAAGCCCGCATTCAAAACTGAGAACTGTCCTCTTTAGGATTAAGTAAGGACACAGGATGACAAACAACTTGATGATGAATTCCTTAGATCAAACCATCATTAAATGACTCATGATTGCAGTGAATTTATTCATCAATGGTATGGCAAACTATCTCTGTATTCTTGAATTAAAATTACTTTCCCTTAGTATACTATCCCCTCTGTACTTTGTTGTATTTCTGTTGCAAAAGTTTGGTTAATTTTTTATAATTATTAATTACTTCTGTAGTAGACAAATATGGAGAAAACTTATGTCAATCAGATCTAGTAAAGGTTATGATATCCTGTAACATATTTCTCTTTTTATTATATTTATTGCTCTGATATTAATTCAGCCTCTTTGGTTTCCTTTTCATTAGTAATACAACAGGATTTCTCTTTCTACAGGTTTACTTAAATTATTTAAATTATGTTTTTCAGGCAGTGCCACATTGGTAACTTTCAACCAATTGGTAAATTTCAACCAATTTAACCACCTGCACTTTTGTGACAGTCCCCGTACTTCCTTTACATTTGATGTGATCACAGAGTACTTTGATCAATATTATGTGCTTTGTTTATTAACACATTTATTTTCTATTTTCTCCATGGTTTCTGATACTATCACCCTGGCTTCTTTAGGAATGTCTATTTTTATTACTTTATCATTTTTTATAAGTTTATTAGTAGTCTCTCCACATCCAAGTTTGACATCATTCCTAAAATCTATGTATCACATGGATTTGAAACCTGGCTAAAGATTTTATCATTACTCCTGATTTTGAAAATTTTGATTATACTATATTTTAAATTGTTCTCTTTTCTGTTCTTCATTTTTACTGGCAATGTATTGACCTTCACAAATTCCAGGGTTTATAATGTTTCATATTTCTAGCCTGGAACATGGCTCAGAATTATTATTTTTTTGGTATTTTGGAGACAGGGTCTCCCTTTAGTTCCAGCTGACCTGGAGCTCACTCTGTATACCAGGTTGGCCTTGAACTCACAGAGATCCACCTGCCTCTGCCTCCCGAGTGCTGAGATTAAAGGCATGAGCCACCACTCCTCTCTATTTCTGCTCTGAGGAAGCCAATATCTGTATCATTGGTTTCCTGAACAGAAACATACAATATTTTGTGATTCATTTGGGGTATTTTTCATTACCTTAACATTTACCAAATATTATCTCTGTATTCCACAATAAAACAGAAGAACGATCCAGTGAGTTTTAAATCTCAGAAGTAGACATTTCATCCAGTAATTTGACTTGGGATGTTCTTGAACCCATTCCATTACCTTTAATTAACTGTTAAGTTTAATTCCCTCTCTAGTCTGCAAGTTTTCACAGCAGCTCATCTCTTTTCATGACACATGTTCTATTTATCATTTTTTTTGGTGTGGGGGGCTGGTCCTTGGTTTGCTGCCAGATATGTTGAATATTCACATTTTATGTTCTGGGCAGATCTGCATTTCTCTGAGCATATTTGAACTCTGTTGTGGGTGAAGATTCGTTTCTTAGAGATAGCTGTCTTGGGTTTTGTTCCTGTGATTTATTTAGATGACTCTGAAGTGGTGTTTCTTATAGCCAACTCCATATAAGGGATGGGCTTGTCTTGAACATTTTTCCACATCTCCTCATGAGTTATTTGAGTCACTCTCTAGCTGGTAGGACAGGATATTTTCTGTGCTGATGTGTCTCCTTGTCTTGTCCCTTCATTACATTTACTAAGCAGTCCTCTGCTGAGCACCTGAGGGTGATTGTACATTCTGAGATCTGTCTGCACATTGGTCTCCTGCATAGCCCTCTTTCTTCCTGAGAGAGCCTCCTTCACTCCTACGACCATGCACTCTCCGGCACTGGTGAGGGATGTTTCTGGTATCTCCTCATTTCCTTCTCAATGGTGGAGTGCTCTTGGAGTTCTCAAGGAGGTTAACCTACCAGGTGGGGTGGCTGCCTACTATCCCAGGCTCAGGGCTCACTTGTCCTCTTTGCTCCATGTTCAGTAACTCTAACATATTATGTATGTCTTGTTTGTCTTTTTTAAAAAATTCAGTTGTTTATATGTTAGACTGAATTCATCTGATTACTTCATCTGTGTCAAACAGAAATCCATGGGGTTAAGCATTATCACTATTAAGTTATTAATATTAAAAATACAAAGAAAAATCTAAAACATCATGGTTATAAAATGGATGTGTAGCTAGACAGAAGAGACACACATTTTTAAAGAGATGGTCTGGTTTTGAAGCAAACAAGGGGCAATAAGCAGAGCATGGGAGAGACATGGCTTTTGCTACTAACAAGCTATAGCTTGAACACTATCAGGTCTGCTGTGATCTGTTTCACTCACTATGAGTCATCAGATCGTTCATTTTGAAAATAAAGATATTATCTGAAATTATTTGAAATCAGCCATCTTTATTAGAATGATGTCCACTTAATTTGGTAGGCGGCACACACCACAGAGTTCACCGTCCAGTCAGCTCGTGTCTTCCAGCGTGCTTACTGGCTTCTGTTCTTTGTCTCTGCTTTTGATGCTTCCTTATGCGTGATATATTTTCTTTCAAATATTCCTCCTGCCAGCTTTCTCTTTGAGTGAAACTCTACTCATTTATTTGGTGACCTTGAAGTCTCCATGCCCAATATTGCCAGTTACCTTCTAAGTCCTAAAAGACTTTATCTCTTATTGCTTTTCAGTCTCTTGGTATCCTTCACTAATGCATTCACAGACCTTAAACAATGCATTATATTTAGATCCTTTGTTCTGCACAGTGATTCTGTCAGATTTAGTGTTTTATTCCAACTATATTTGGTACACTTTCTGATACACACCAAATATTCAGTAATATATTTCTCTTCTTTGGGAACATCACTTTTGTGATAATCACATGCATTACTTTAAAAATGTTTTCTTTGTAATAACATGGAAAAATACAGAAAATCCCTGTGCTGCCATCATCTCCTCAATAATCTTGATATATTATGTACTAAGATTATGTGCATAGCAGTAAACTAGCATGGAGCAGCAGTGCTGAGCTTTGTGCTCAGAGTCTGTTGGACACAAGGCTGCCTACCATGTTCTTTACAGTGTAAGTAGTTTTAACTGTCAATTTGACACAGTCTAGAATTTTCTGGGAAGGAAGTCTCAGTTTCAAAATTTCCCAGATCAGGTTGTCTTTAGGGTTTCTACGTGGGGGTAATGTAATGACTGTTAATTGATGGAGGACGGGCTCGCTGTCTGTGGGCAGGACTATTCCTAACCAGGTTGTCCTGGGGTTTATAAGAATGCTAGCTATCTGAGGCTTTTCTTCCTTTCAGTGTTCAGACGGGTCAACCTTTCAGTTGCCACTTTTTGGTACATCCTACTCAGTGCAAAGCTGTATCTTTTCTTTCTCAGCCGTTAAGTTGGTGACATTTTGTCCTGTTGGAACAAACAAATCTTTTCCCATAGTTAGTTTTAAGATTTGAATTGCAAGGTTTTNCCTAGGCTTTCTGCTCTGGCTTGTCCTCCTGGCTGACGATATTGGTGGTTGATATTCCCTCTTTCTATGTGCCGGGATGGAACCGGTGGGCATTCACCCTGACGCATATCCTCTGAGATACTCCATGCCGAGTGGCCTTGATAACAATGTGCCTGTTCCTCGTTAGATTAATGATAGCTGTCATTGGGCAATTAAGAAATGTTACCTGTGATATAATTTTTCTCTTTACGCATGGATAGAAACTCGTGTTCAGTGCGTGATGTGTGAGCCCTGTGACTAACGCCAATCCCGATGATTTTGGCATGCGATTGGGGCTGGGTTCCGATGGGAGAATCCATGCTCTTTTTGAGGCATGCTGCGATTCCTACTCAATAGCCTATATTTGAATCCATCCTCTGCCTCATGGTCCCACACCCACAGAAGAATAAGGGAGCACCAAATCGGGACTGCTCAGGGTGGGGTTGTTAAAATAATTTAAAATACCGCCACAAAGGGGTCTATCACAGTGCTTTTTCCCGTAAAGCCTCAAGAAAAGTCTTATAGATTCATGTTTTTGCGATAAAAACACAAAAGACCCGTTTATATGCCAAATTCAGATCCCTGCAGTGAAAAGACAGTTTCCTACCACAGATGGATTCGTTTAACAGATTCTCATACTTTTATAACTCAAGCATTTTACCTCATAGCTGAGCAGCACCTGTAATAGTCGAGTACAAAGAGAGCTGTGGCACTTGTATGCAGTTACTGAATCTGTCTGACAATTAGGATCATAAACAGACCACTTGAGCCTTGACTCATATGACATCCAAAACCTGAAGAATGCCAAAAGTCTGCTACCACATACAATCCCTTTACAGCCTATCTCACTTATACTTGACTAAGAGCGGCAACCATGACGCAAACCTCACCAATGGACAAAATGGCGACAGCTTTATGTCGTGTACAGGCAATAGAGTTTTTGGTTTGGCAGATAAACTGGCATTCCTCCCATCTCTGTAGAAGACATTATAACCTTCAATATTCTGGCTCTGTACCGTCTTGCCCTGCTACAAAGACATCTCAAGCTCACTGATGGATTGTAAAGACCCTCAATGTGAAAAACCCGAAAAGCTGCGTGTGAAGGTGATAAGGAAGACACAAAGTTACTCAGGGGCTAGCAGGGTGCTACAAGACGAGTGGTATGGCGGTTATAGGAAAAGCTAATCCTTCCGTGAGAATTCAGGAGGACTCAGACTTGTAGCTTGCCTCCAAAATATTTTAAGGTCAACAGTTGACAAAATGGACCTCATCAAACTCAAAAGCTTGTGTACATCAAAAAAACCCAATCAAGGAAGTGAAGAGAAGTCCCAAAGAGTGGGAGGAAAACCTTATCTCACTTGCATAATACATGTTCCTCTGGATCATAGATCCTTTCTTTAAATGATTTCCAGGAAATATATATAAACTATTCTCAAAGAAATCAGAATGATAAAAATTGAAAAACTATAATGGCTTAGACTTGACCACTACAATAGTTGGTCACAATATGAAATTGACATATCAAAGAGATCCTCTTCGACGTAACCAACAAGAAAGTTGACCCATGGGGGATTTTAGAGGCGCAGTCTGATATAAAAACTCAACTACTCAAAGAACTGGTTTTATACATACAATATCAACTAAATCATTATAAGGTACAAAGAGTAGCAAAAATGAAAAAATTCCCCACTTTTAAGAATATACAATCATTACTCCCAATATCTAAAGACTGATGCGTGGTAATCAAAAGAAAAAACAAATGATTACCAGAGTGTGAGTAGGTGAGTGATTGGTGTGCGTCGAAAGAAAGGGGAAACATCATCCCCAAGCGTAAGGCTGGGTGGGAGACCATCTACAATTATATCTCATTTAACCAAGCACTATGGAGAAAGCAGTGTTGAGAACCCTGGGAAGACTTGGATATGAATTTGGCCACATCCGAGCCCAGCCAACCATATACAACACTTCGGCTGGGCGATCAAACATCACGTCGAGCCACAGACTATAGCGGCCCACCGCGAAAAGAGCAGTAACACTCCGCACATTTAATTTTTTTGTTATTTAAATTTTATTATTATTTATTTATTTATTTTATTTTTTATTTTGCCAGCTCTCTTTCACGAATCAGCAAGCGAGTCTGGATACCAAACTTACCTAAAAGCTATTGACCCCTCGACACTGTAGTGAAATGGAATAGACAGCCAAATATCAGGTGTGGTGGCTGTGAACTTGTTGTTACAATCCTACATACAATGGAGTGGAGTTCTATGCAGCATTAAGGAAAGACGACATCACGAGCTTTGCAGAGAAGGATCATCATGAGAGCTCGTTATCCATTGTTTGGAGGACATCATGCTGAGTGAATAAAAGAAATATTAACATCCTGAAATTATTTGAAATACAGCCAGTCCAGTAAACAACATGATGAGTTAGAATGATGTCCCAACTTAATTCGTTTAGGTCAGCGGCCATAACCATCCAGCACGTTTCACCTTCCTTCACTCAGTTTCCAGAGTCGTCCAATCTGACGCCAGTTGTATGTAATCTTCTTGTCTGTAGGCCTCTCCCCTCCAGCTTTTTACAAAGCAGGGTGCTTATCTGGCGTTCATAAGTTCTTGTCTGCTGACTTTATATATGATGCATCTCCTAAATGCAAACAGAAAAAAGGACTTGCATCAAAAACTTGACCTGAAACAGTGGAACTCTCCCCCCCCCGGCTCAAAAACAGTCAACTTCCCCAACTTCCCCATGGAAAATATTGAGAAAGACTTAAGAGATAGAAAATGCATGTTGGCAGATGCATGAGCTCTGCAGGTTAGGTGGTGGATTTTCTATGGGCGGAATACACGGGTCTTATTTGTAAAAAATAAATAAAAAGAATCAAAATAATTAATTAAAGAGGTCTCCAGCTCTTCTTGGTGGAGGAGTCATCCTTTATGTCACCAGTTCTGAGTCTGGGACTTTATTTGGAGATAGACAGACCCTACCCCAAAATCACTGGGACTAAAGGAAAGTTGTCCGTCCTCTGGTCTCCAGTTGGGTGGAGCTCTGAATGTCTGAATGTTGGTTGGAGGATTGGGCATGCTGATCATCTGGCGAAAAAAATAAGGGAAGAAAGAAAAAACAAGAATAAGATTCCAAAGCATGGTCTCCTTGAAGATTATTATCCTTAATAAAATTTTTGATTCATTTTTATATTTTGTTTACGAGACTTTTTGTTTTGCTTGTTATGTATAATATGTGCACCAGGTTTCTTGGCCGTTAATGCCATGGAAGCCATTTCCATAGGTGTCAAGACTCTCCTGGTAACTGAAGTTATAGATTGCGTTTCTTAGATACCAGCTCATCTTATTTCAGTGGCGCTGGTGACCTATGAAGGTTCCTGTGAACTCAAACCTGAGTCCTCTACAAGAGTAAACCAGTGCTCTTAACTGGCTGAGCCATGTATCCAGCCATCAGCTTCAGCCTTTGTCAGCTTTTCCCTTTGAGATTGTGGCTCACCAATTTGCCTCATCTTCCCTGAGCTTGTTATATAACCCAAGCTACCTTTGAACTTTAAATCTTTCTGCCTCTGCCTCCTGGAGGTAGCTGGGACTGCAAACTCTGCAGCTCACCGGCGCCCAGACAATATTTTTTTTTAGCTTTCTAAGCATTGAATTCCCTCTCTCGCTAAACATTCTCAGAGTACAGCAAAGCGTAACTTTAAATCTACACGTGTTTTCACTAATAAATCGCTCATGTTTAAGCAACGCAACAACTCTCCTTTGTCAGTGGCTATCAAAGATAAGCGATCGATAGAATGTGTAATAATATTGATCTGCTTTTTTTCCAAAACAGCTGTCTCTTTCTTTGTCTTTTGTAAGAGTCAAGTCCTAAACCGTTGTCAAACTAGAGATCAAGATGGGGCCTATCAGTCCATGCAGACCTACCTACCTGGAGAGCACAAGCAAGCAAGGCCATGGGGCGACTTCAAGCCATGGTGGACTATTTGAGTATTAATCCTTATGTTACTTGTGGCTAGCATCCATTTGACCTTTCTGCAGATTTAGTGTTTTATTCCAACTATATTTGGTACACTTTCTGATACACACCAAATATTCAGTAATATATTTCTCTTTCGCTTTAGGGCGATTACGATCTAGGACTGTTGGGTAAGTTCGACCATGCACAGCTGTGACGACCTTACCTTTAAGGATACAAAAAGTTTGGGTCCTTTTTCTCTCTGTAGAGAACATTGTGGAATGCCATGGAGAATAAGAGTAGCCCGACGATATGGCTATGTCACCTCGCTGTGGTGAGGCACATCGAGTCCCTCCCATAATCTTGATTATATTATGTACCTAAAAGATTATGATGTCATTCAGCGGTGAAACCTAGGCATGAGAGAGGCATGCCGTGAGTGGGCCCGAAGCCACTCTTGTCTGCTCCTAGTTGTCTGCTTGCGCACACTTAAGGCCCTCTCCCTTGCCCCCACCAACTTGGAATTCAGAGCACACTAGTGACCCAAAGGTTTCGTGTCTTAGCAGTGTAAACGAGTTTAACACATGTCCGTGAATTCTGTGGTTCAGAACACAGGTCTAAAGCTAAGAATAAATTTATGCACATACCAGCAAGACACTGGGAAAGACTACACTATCCCTTACGCCTATTCCCAAAACAAACCTCTTATAGCCCTTCAAGCAAATACCAAAGGTTTGATCATGTGAAACTGGCTTGCAAGAAAGCAGAGGTGTGTAAGCACTAGTCGTAGTGGGGGTAATCGTCATTGACAATGACTGTTTAATTGATGGGAGGGCGGGCCTCGCTGTCTCGTGGCGGGTACCGAAGGGACCCAGTTCGTCACCTACCTAGTTTTTGTGAAGAACCTTCTCAGAATCAGACAATGGAACCAGGTCATAGGGTCCTGGGTTATAAGAATGCTAGCTATTCTGAGAGCATGTTTGTCATCCCTTTTAGTGTTTCAGACCGTGAGACCGTTCCAATCTTTTCCAAATATTGCCACTTTTATACGCAATAACATATTGCAATACCCTTCATGGATAACGCCAAAGCTGTAGTATCATTGTCCAATTCTCTCAAGCACCGTTAAATTAGAAGACAGTGGAGACAATGTGTCAGTTCCTGCTGTGAAGGAAGACAAGCAAACAAGAGAATGCGTTTTAGCACACTAGTTATAAGTTTTAAGATTTGAGGAGATAATTATTGCCCAAGATCTTTTTTGCACGGAAAAGTGATTAACAACAAATATATGGACGTATAGATTGTATGGGAGGAGACGGGAGAGTGCATCATAAGCGAGCCTTTTCTCATATCACTTCTACAAGCAAAACCTGAGTATAGAAGTATAATCGGGTATCGACAAAACTACAAACAAAAACAAAAACCCACATGTCAAAAACACAACAAATAAGAAATCAGACAATGTGGGTAGAAAATATGCTACTAGTTATAAAATAATAATCCACACCCGAGTGTATGTAGAAAGATTCACTTTTCAATGATGTCTATCTCTACACTTATGAGGAGCTTACCAATAGGAGACAACAGATTACTGATAGACTGTGAAGGAATACTCTGGTTCAGAACCAAAATAAGAAATAACAATACTAAAGTCCTTGGACTCAATGCACTTAGCAAAGTATAAGATCTTACATAATTTGCTCACTGAAAATGCAAATCCAATGGATTGTTTAAGAACTATATAGGGGAATGTGGAACTAATGAGTCCAAGGGATCCAAGGCCCCACAAAAGGAGAAAACATAGTCGTGCACTGTAGGCCTCTAAGTGGAGAAATAGCATGAAAGACGTGCAGAGGAGCATAGGAGAGACTCACGCTATAGCTGCCAAAGAACCTGAATTGTTAGAGCAATAGGGAAGAGGGGGAATTGATAACATTCGCGAACCGCACAACACGAATACGACAAGAGGTGAGTAAACAGATGACATACCGTTCCAGAATCCGGTAGAGTGGAAAATCACTAGAGAAAGAAAGAACCTGATCTTACCTTGACAAAAAAGAGCCGCTAACCAAGTAATAGGGAAAAAACCAGATCAAGTCATCGCAAGGTGAGGCTACCAAGCAAGAACGGTCAAACCGAGAGTCCAAGTCTTAACCAAAGGCATACAGCCTCCCAATGAGACCCTAATGAAAGTAAGTGAACCTGAATTTAAAGAGCAATCCACAGAGAGGATCGAAAATCGAATTAGCCCCAAAGATAGTATTTTCAACCACACCCTCAATACCTAATTGGCATATTCGGCAATAGGAAATGCTGGTGCCCGTGATGAGGAAGACGGAATAAACTCATACATGGGGCCTAGAAGCCCACCAAGTATACGAGTCACCCGGATACGCAGAAAAAAGGAATAGCGGATGATATATAATCGACCGCACCCAGTCACGTCGCCGATATCGATAATAAATACACATACACAACTAAGGAAGGAAGCTCACAGTAAACGCATTCAAAAAAATCAAATTGTTAAAGATACTATCATAGATCGGTATATACCATATACCCAGAACCAATTAATGTGTTTGGTACAACTACTGATGCACAAAAAAATGTATCAACACCTATCCCTCAGCCATTCAATATAAAGTATGTCGTTTACGTAGGAAGAAGAAGAAATTACCCCACTAGAGTAATTGGTTTATAATGTTCAGAAATGCCTCAACAGAATAATAGGATGAAAATTTCCCCAAACTTTAAAAAGACAAACCAATACAAAAAAGAGTACGAAGAAGCACAATAGGCCTGCGAACAAATAGACAAAAATTCAGAAAAGGAAACTCCCCACGCCAGATTTCATAGTTAAAATTGCGCCTGTAGACACGCGACCAGAAACAACGACATAAGGTTCTAAAGCCACAAGAAGAGAATACCAACAAACTACTGATATAGAATAGAAAACCCATCAGAATTACAGACTGACTCTCAGTGTGAACTATGGAAGCAAGAAGAACTCAAATTATTTCAACAGCTAAAACAATTATAGATGCCAACCACGCTAACTATAACGCGCAGAAAAAAGTTGATTATAGTTAGAAGGAGGAAGAAAAATCTTCCATACAGATAACTTAACAGATGAAGTTAAGAAGTATAGGTCCAGAAAAACCAAGCCCTTCAAAGAGAATAGTTGAAACAATTGAAAAGGACAAAGGAGGAGGAGCAAATATCCCCAGGCAGGCTAGAAAAAGAGAAATTAATAAAAGCATAACTGCAGAAGTGGAAACCTAGACACAAAATGGAAATGGATAATAAAGGTGAAAGAGAGCAGCTAAGCACACATCTTCTCTCAGATTATAACCTTAGAAGAGATATTAAATGACATATCAAACTCGTCCGCGATATCAAAGAGCATAGTTTAGACTGGGTGAGTAATGGTTATTCAGTGAAAACCCACCATTGTGCCCCATCTACCGCCTGTCTTTTATCAAGAAACCCACTCTCATCTGAACCTATAAGCAACCAAGTTAGGGTAAAAAGATGGAAAAAACCTATTCCAAGCAAATGGTACTAAAAAGCAAGCAGGATTAGCTATCTTTAAATATTCAGACAAATAACTTCAACAGTAATCCAGAAGAGACAATAAGGGCCGACTGTACGATATCTTTTTTATTATTATTAATGATAATTAGTCGTTGTGTATGGTATGAATGTACTGTCTGCAATGGCAGGTCTAGTTGCAACGCCGTGCGTAGCAAGCCGGAGGTCACGAATTAGAGGTGGATCTAAAGGAGGCTGTCCCACCTTAGTGATATATTTGGAGTGTCTCCTGGAATTGGAGTAGTGTACAGAACGGCTTCATTTGAGCCGTCCGATAGTAGGGATCGCTATGCACTCAGCAACGCACTGGGTGGACGCTTTCTCTGCATGAACCGACTCAGGTGTTTCGTCATTCTAAACACCTTGAAACTCAATATCTTCATCACAGTCCCACCAAATATACATCTCTTTATAAAGACACGAGCAACACACTAAACATGAAAAGGCTTCACTATGATCATGAGATATGGCTATATGCACCCGTAAAGCGGGTTCTTGGTACACACCTCGAACATAATTTTTTTTCTTATGCCCTTATTTGCTAGTATCTTTTATTGGTATTGATATTGTACTGTCCCCACACTTGGCAAAGTCTGATCGCACCCTGGTCGTTGCTTGAATGCTCATGGAGGTCCCAGTAAGAGCGTGACTGTCGGTCCGCCATGGAGCTGGTGAAGTTCTTCCTGGTAATTTGCACGAGTTTTCCAGACGTAGTTCAGTCGGCCCATTCCATAAGATAGGGATGCTTGGATACAACCCAGAAGTCCTACTGTAAAAGCGCGTTTGAAACACTTCATCGAACCAGCTGAGGCATGCTCTCCACAGTTCTGCAGCCAGAAGTGCTAACAATTGAGATACTGGATTATTTTGAGAAGACGAATTTCTGGTGCAGGAGCGTGGGGCTGCGAAGGACACAGGATGTAACCACCAGCACACTCTAGTAGAGGGACTCTGACCCATGACAGGTCAAACCAGACAAAGAATAAACAGAGACGCATCTGAACTTAAAAGATATGATACATGAAATGCGACCTCAAATCTGTGTATTCACACAAAAATAAAAAAATAAATCAAAGAGAAAGAAAGTGAAAGGGAAATATATGCCTGATCTGAATTGGAAAATGATGTATGAAATGCACAAAGCATCAATAAAAATTAAATTAAAAAAATAAATAAACGGCATTCTCTCAGCACGGAAAAAAAAAAAAAAAAGAATGTTAGCTATCACCTTGTGGGAGAGCCTGCAGGCAACGTTTGTCCTTATTTTCTGCTTCAAAATCCTGCTGGAGTTTCTGTCCTCACTTCCTTCAGGATGAACTGGAAATGTAAGCTGAGTACACCCCCCCCATAAATTACTTTGTTAGAAGTGTTTTACCAAGGCAGCAGAGTGAAGTTGTAGCAGTTCCTTTTCTTTTTTATTGTTATTAAACTTTTTCCATAAGTCATATATCATTTCTCAATCGAATCTAGAGTCCCTTCCCTTTCCATGTCCCCCACCCCACCTGAGTCCCTGCATTCTACCATACATGTTATCTTTTTCTGAGTCTTTCCAGAGTTTTTTTTTCAGTTCTTTTGTTGTTGTTCTCTCCAACTTGTATTGCTACAGTATATATACATATATGCATAGTTATGTATATATGTACATATATATATATATATATATATATATATATTTACATACACATATCACTTGAATTGCAGGACTTTTTTCCTATAAGATGTCATGTTTTCTTTAAGGAAGTGTTCAAAGGTTCCTCCTTGGCAATCCCAAACAACCATCAATCCTGCACTTTTGCTCCACATTGGGGTCTGTTCCTCCCAAGGTCCCCCAAATGAAGTCCAGTAAACACACATCCTGTCTTGATACCCCTGTATTGGCCTCCATGATACAGCCCAGGTAGTCCAACAATGGCAATCTATATTCCCAGGAGGCGGAAATCCCCCTAGCTGTTTAGTCCATAAGCTGGGTATCTCAGTAGTCCCCATCTGGCATTGAAGCTTTGGAAGATTCTTGGAGAGACATAAGTATTCAATCCATATTGGAATGTTAAAAATCTGTGTTTTGTGTCTTTGGGGAGTGCCAAAAATGATGGCAGCCACAGAGTTGATGCACTTGCCAGTAATAATTGAAGACAGGCCAAACAACAGTACTCTCTTTTTTTTCCTTTTTGTCTTTTTACTAAGATCTCAAGTTTTATGTCTGCAGTATAGTTTCTCTGGTCTTACTGATTATTTCTAGTTGTACTTTCCTTTTGAATGCTTAAGGCCACACAGCCCAGATTAAACAAGGTTTTTTGTTTTCTCAAGGTCACTTGAGGATCTGGTCCTCAGGGGTCTCTCGGGTTTTTATTTTTTTGGGGGGGGAGGAGGAGTGTGGGGGCACTTTGCTCCTTTCAGCTTTTCATTTACCAGTTCCATCCATTCGAGGACAAAATCAGGTCTTGCTAGACCAGGCTTTCTTTCCTGAAGCATGAGCAGGCTTTCCTCTTTATAGACTGGACACTGGCTGAAGTCCCGTTAGTGGATATCCAAGACCTCCCTGCACAGGAAGACTGATGAGCCACATTTGCAGGACATTTCAAGAGATGCCCCCATGCATAATCCCCTAAGACTTGGTTGACCTCTTAAGGCAAGGATCAAAGTTATCCCCTAGGTCCCTTGGCCAAATTGGTATGGAAATTAAGTATGGTTGTTCAGCACCCAGAAAAGCTAAGTTGCACCAGCCTGTTACATTGCACCTATATTAAAATTGTATCCTTTGAAAACAAACTGTATGTTATTTCCATATCATATTTCTTGATTCACATCTTTCCACTTTAATCCCATATTACTCCAAAAGATGCACACATACCCTCCATCATACACCAAAAGCCCAAGGTCCGAAAATAAATATTAGGTGCTGGTGGTAGTGGCAGCTCCTTTTCTATGTACCTAGAACTGCATGGGAGCTGGCAGCCACAGGAAGGCCCCTGGGTCCACACTCTTCCCTGTTTCTATCTCCTGCCCTTGGAATTTTCATTCTGTCCTGTGTCAGCACAGACTTCAATAAATCATTAATTGATTTTGGTAAGTGGTAGAATTGGATGGGTGGGTCAAGGAGAAAGTCTGCCTCGAGATGGAGGCATGAAGGCAGCCCCACTTTCCGACAGTTCCTGTACATTTTCTCCTGAGAATTTTTCAGATCTCGAGCTAGCAGGCAGTTAAAAGTGCTCTCAATTAATTGCAATTTCTGAAGCTAAAAATCAATTTCTTTTTTTAAAAAATTCACATTAAAGATCAAGATTATTTTATTATTGCATAAATGAACTTGGCAAATAGAAACTTGTTCATTCACCCAGCACATGGAGGACTTGATGTGGGAACAAGTAGAATGTGATGGAGATTATTGAACAGTGCTAGTGCCACTGATAAGAAAGAGATGATTCAAAATCCCCAGTCCTCCTGCTAAGTGCAGATGCCTTCTTCTTAGTCTTTATGAGAATAAAGTTCCTTCCATTTCCTGAGCATTTGTTACAAGAAGACCTCCGATCCTGTTCTTCTTGAAGCTTAGAAGGTAGCTTAAGATGTCATCTTGTTTCAAGTTATATGATGGGAAGCTCTTTTCTAGTATCTTATCTTATACTGTACCTTACCTGGTATTTTACCATAATGCTTAGAAGATTAGGAATTCTTCATTATTCAAATAAGAAAAAATGAAAGGCAACTAACTTTGTAAAAGCAAAAGGCTTATAGAATTCAAAGTCTAAGAAAGGGAAAGTCCCCTCGGTTCCTTGAAGGGGCAGAGGACAGCATATCATTGTTGGATCCTATGCCAGGGCTAGTGGTTCTGTTTATCTATATAACTATCTGTGTATCATCTATCAATCTATCATCTATCAATCATCTATCATCCCTCTATCCATCTATTATCTATCAGCTATCTGTTGATCCATATATCACATTTCTATAATCTAATATCTATATCTAATCATATATCTATATCTATATCATCTATATCATACATATGTATCTATATCATCTATATGTCTATATTTATGTCTATATTTATATCTAAATCTATATTTATATCTCTATCTATAGCATCTATATCTATATCGCATAAGGACACATCCATGATCAAAATCAGAAAAACTTGAAACAAGTAGGATTGCTGAGGGACTACAAGGGAGGGGAAAGATAGAAAAAGAGAGAGACAGAAAAGAAAAACTGCTACTGCTTTAAACATAATTACATGTATGCAGATAGAGAGGTGTGTCCTAGAATCATCTTCAAAGGTGTTCTCTTAGTCATCTCAGACCTTCTCCCTTGTGCTATTCCCCACCTTGTAAAAGGTACACTTGCCTCTTCAATCTTCATCCAGTTGTCAAGAGTATGAAGTTAGAGACAAGTCTTATGCTTATTGGCCATTGGGAAAAGGCAATACTCATGTCATAACAACTATAACCTCCCTTCTTGTGAATAATACAGAGTTTTAACAATAATAACTGGCAGTAAGTGGAGGCACTAGAAAACTAATGGAAAATATTCATGAGTAGGACATTTTTAATAAAATTTTAATAATTTTCTGAGAATGTCCTATAATGTGTTTTGTTCATATTCAGATCCCCTTCCCTCAGCTCCCTCAGCTGCACCCCACATTAGTGCTCCCTGCTTCCTGTGCTCTGTAACTATTTAAGGCACACAGGGTCTATCTTGTGTTCCACACATGATTTGAGGTATAGGCACATGCCCTGGAGCCTGGTCAACTTACCTGGCCTCACATCCTTTGAGAAGCTTGACTCTTCCTTGCCAGCAGCTGTAGCCAATGTTCCCAGCCTGCCCCCTCTACCCATGTTGGGTTTTGTCTGGTTTAGGCAGGTCTTGTGCAGACTCTGAATCACTGTGGGTTCCGATGTGCAAATGTCCTGTTGTGTCTGGAAAACAAGGTTTGCTTATATTCTACTACCTTCACTCTTCCAACATTTCTGCCCACTATTTTGCAATGATTCTTGAGCCCTTGTAGGAGAGGGCATGCTGTAGATTCCCACTGGAGCCAAGTGCTCTGCAGTTCGTTATTTTCTGCATGTTGACAAGTTGTGTGTTTTTGTGTGCATTGCCATCTGCAGGAAGAAGCTTCTGGAGTAGGAGCTGAGGATGCATCAAGCTATGCTCTGATAAGAAGTCATTGGGAGTTGGTTTCATATTCTGCTCATTGTCATGATGACGGTAGAAGGTCCTCTTCAGAGCCTGTTAATGCTATTGCTAGAAATTCTTGGACTGATACCACTGCCAGATATGGCTCCATCTTGTGAAGTGACTGGATACTCGTGTAACATATGTGCCACTCTCTCCAGTGAACATATTTTACCAGGTGAAGCATTACTGTGGCTCATAGGATTCAGATCCTGGTAAAGTGGATGACTGCCCTTATCTTGTGTTAGCATGCAGAGACACTTGTATTATTAAGAAATCTGCTCAGTAGAGATGAAACTTCAAGATCAGCTCCAGCTTGACATCTCCATGTTTGTTCTGTGGCTCACATGTGTAGCATTTTCATCGGTAGGATCTTACCATCAAATTCTAGAGAGTAACCATGAGCCACAGCAACATCTAGTATTGTTGGAGTGCGTATGTGACCCCTGGTGACTTCCAAAATAGAGACCTAATGAATGGAATTCTTTTCTGGATGGGGTGACTACATTACCTCCATTACACATAGTGCCCAGGGGTATAGAGATGGACACTTCAGGGACAGTTTATAAACACAGATTCCCTAATTTTGATGATCTCTGCCTTATTTGGAGACTCACATACTGCCCACTCACTGATACGGAATTCAGGTACTAAGATCTGCACTTTCCATTACCTAGTCAAAGCAGCAATCTGTCTTCTTGTTTGCTGTCTTTAGGACAGCCTTATCTTGCTATAAAACAGTGGATAACCAATGATTCTTTAAGAAATTATCCTTCCTCATCCCCATTACTCTTTCCATACTCCTAAATTTTGCCAAGTAGTTTATAAGGAAGAGAGAATGTCAAACAGAACTTCTGAAAAAAAATTCCTTACAGAAGCAAAGCATTTATGCAGAGTATTGGAGAGACAACAGTAACAAAAATTGTACAAAACCGTAGGTAACTAGTCAGTGTGGGGCAAGGCATGAGCAAGCAATTCATAATAGCCCAGCATTGTATTGAAAGGACAAGCATTGTTAGTACGACAGGTAGTAACTTTGCTACAAGGACCAGCTTTCCTTTGCTCAGGAAAGCTGATCCTTGTAGCCTGAAAAGCTTGTGGCTTTCATCTTTTCCATCTGTTTTGCTCATGATTTAGGTATAAAAAGTTCTCCAGCAGAGGTCACAGGACACATTCTGCTATGAGAACATTTTGCTTTGTAGATTTTTTTTTCTGTAGGTTTTTGATGGCAATGTTTTAAGAATTCACATGTGTTAACTCATATGCCAGCATAAGAGGACAAACAGAGGCAGAGGTCTGTGCTGTGATTAGTGGAAACTGGTACCTGGTTAGCATTTCATGTATGAAGTGACTTGATGGTCCAGGTTCTAGGTTGCTGATCTAACATGTAGTCCCAGGCCACTGAATCTTCCAGCTCTGAGTCATATACTTATCTTCCCCTGCCATTCTCACAGCCTGTAGCAAAGCAAATGGTTGTATCTTTCTAACCTGCAAAGCACAGCAGGTGTCTAGGAAGAGCAAGAAGTGTCTGTTACCAATGCCAGTCTCAACATGGGCCTTCTCCAATGCAGACTCATGCATACTGTTCTTAAGTCAGCTGTGATGGTGTGGACTTCTGACTCTTAATGCTAGGGAATTAGAGTCAAGAGGATTACTGGGGCTCCCTGGCCAGCCAGTCTAGACTGGTGGACAATTTCTATATCATAGAGAATTTATCTTAAAAACAAGCTGACTGAGCCAATGTGGATCTTATGTACAATGCTACCATTTTGTAGTTCACATGAGGAAGCCTTCAGTGCCTCGAACACCTGTTTCCTTACGTTCATGGACCAACCCTGACTCATACAATCTTTCTGTCTCCTCTTTCACAATGGTCCCTGATCTGTGGGTGGGTGAGATTTAATATAGGAATCCTATGGTCCCTGATCTGTGGGTGGGTGAGCCTTAATACAGGAATCCTATGGTCCTTGAGCTGTGGGTGGGTGAGCTTTAATATAGGAATCCTATGATCCCTGAGCTGTGGGTGGGTGAGTTTTAATATAGGAATCCTGTGGTCCCTGAGCTGTGGGTGGGTGAGCTTTAATATAGGAATCCTGTGGTCCCTGAGCTGTGGGTGGGTGAGCTTTAATACAGGAATCCTATGGTCCCTGAGCTGTGGGTAGGTGAGCTTTAATATAGGAATCCTATGGTCCCTGAGCTGTGGGTGGGTGAGCTTTAATACAGGAATCCTATGGTCCCTGAGCTGTGGGTGGGTGAGCTTTAATATAGGAATCCTATGGTCCCTGAGCTGTGGGTGGGTGAGGTTTAAAGTAGGATTCCCATGCAGAGACACACATTCTTCAGTCTCTTATTTTATAAAACTTAGCCAGTTGTGGCACTCAGAGAGCATTGTACTCCAATGTATAAGGAAGCTTCACTACTGAAAGTTGAAGAATGAGTTAATATTCCCTCACCAACTGTTCTGCTATGTTCCACAAGCACTATATTCACCTATGGTTGGCCATCTCTCAGACATATATTCTTTGTGTGTGACCAGTTGTGGAACTGTGTAATAGTCTGCAGCTGTTGCAAAAAGAAGCTTCTTTGATAAGTGGTGTATGGTGCACTACTTGTTTGTGAATATAAGGATCCATATTTAGCTTATCATAGAAATTTCATTTGTCTAGAGATATGACAGAGATACGGTTTTCTCTATGATCTATCAATTCTCAATCCTTGTGTATTTGGCTATAATTACAGTGCCGCCATAAATCTCCTCCCACTGAGAGGGCTTTAAGTCCAATTATATATGTGCTGATTACCCTCCAGATAAGAGTGCCGCTACTACACCAATAGAGGTAATGTGCTGTTCCAGTCATTGAGGTTATTTGGTTTAATGGCTGGGTTGGGTCATTGATTTTTCTCCCCCAGTGGCTTGCATAGAATCCTGTAGAGTCTTCAGAGAGAAGGACGCCAGGTCAGCTCCTGCTCCTTCGCTCCAAGTTCTCTTTCCACAGTATGGCCTGTCTTCAGCAGTAGGGTCTTACCTTTGAGTTCTGGGAGATAACTAAGGGCTCTGGAAACAGCCTGTGTTATTTTGGGAGTCTCCATGACTGCTCTGACCAACAACTCCAAGGGAGGCCTCTCCTGTCTAGCTCTTTGCTCCTTGCCATACAGGCTCCAAGTAGACACATGCAGCTATGTTCAGACACGAAATATGATTTCTCAAGGGGTTCCTGAGTCAATATGTTTCCTGCTGGCTTCTCACACCACCAGCCACCCAAGCTTCATTTCTCTCTCTTCTCTCTTCCCCCATCCAACCTCACTCCTCCCTCCCCAGTCTAATCACCCTGTTTTCTCTGCCCTCCACCCATAATTCCTTTTCCCACCATCCTCTCTCTCCCTAGAGTTCTCTTGCTTTCCCCTTCCCCCACAGTCCTTTAATACCAAGCTGACAATAACTCCTCAGTAATGAATGGGGAAACATGCCTACCATAAAATACTACTTTTTGTAGTCTTTCACCACCTCTGATTCTTATAATCTTCTACTTCCTCCTCCTTAATTACCTCTGAGCCTTGGGAAGAGAAGGTATGATACAGTTGTCACACTTGAGAGGATAAAGGAAGTAAAAATTGGATTCCATGGGTGTACATAAAAAAGGAATTTACAAAGTTTGAGGAACAAGGAAGGGGGAGGAGGACTAACAAGGCTTGTGGGATGAATATGTCCAAAATAAACTGTATAAATTTTTTTTAAAAAATCTAAGAAAACCATGTGAAACAAAGAAGAAGAACAAAGTAGAGGCTGGAGAAGTGGTTCAGTTTGGGGGGAGGGTGCTTAGCATATGCAAGTGCACAAGGTTCTAGGTTCAGACCCAGTTACCTTCAAACGCATGCACACATACAAGCTCACATGAATATGTGTACATATATATGCAAACACACAAAATAAATGAAATATTCAATACAATAAGGTGTTCTATGGTTATTCTGCATCATGCCAAGTGATTTGTATTTCCACTCAGATCCTTGCCTTTATCAGGTATTTGGAGGCTTCCATGAGTAAATAGAATTATCTGAATGGGTGCAGACTCTAGTTTGAAGTGTTTCTGTAGAGCTGAGTGGATGCCACCTTGTGTAGAAGGAGATGAATAAGTCCTGTGATCCCACCCTATTAATTGGGCATCTGTGTCACACCTGGAACATTTTCCAATTATTGTGGCTGCTGCCTCATCTGGCACCCATAATGTTACAGCTGGATGTCTGATGTTGTCTACTCATGATACTTGGAGGGAGGACAGGCTACCAAATCACCCCTGATAGATATGCCAATAAATTGTCCTGTGGTTTGATAAGGAGTGATTAAGGGAAACAATCTTTCTGTCTCATGCACACTGTACCATTGGATTCAGGAACTGGTGGCTAGGGACCTGAGTGTCTCATTCCTGTCTCACTGATCAGTGCCTGGGGAATGAGCTTCTCCCCTCTACCTCACTGGAAGTTCTTCGCTCCACACCCTTGGGGTAGAGGACCAGGCAGGAATCAAACTAATGAGGAAACTTTCTCTGAGTCCAGGCAGTGAAGAGAGCTGAGAGAAAGGATGGGCCAGCTTTACGTCTCCATCTGATTTTCCTTTTCTTAGCTGACACATTTGATTTCTTATTTTCATTCTCTTGTTATCGAACCTCGAGTAAGTACTGCTTGAAGATTGAAAAGGTAATCAAAGGTCAAGGTAATTTCATAAGGTTAGACACCTCTCCTTTCCAAAGAGTTTTCTAAACCAGGGTCCTGTCCCTGAATTCATCCTTCTCATCAGACATTAATTTTTGTGGAATCGGTGAACCCAGAAAGAAAACATCTACGGAAAAGGAGTGGATTTATGAATCTGACTTTAAAATTCCAAAAAGAGGTTGAGACAATATTTCACATAAATATCATCCATACCTAACGTTGAACAAAGCAAAATGTTTAAAAACAGTTCTAAGTAAGATTCAGTGGAGAGTTGAGCTTTTGCTTGAGAACCTGTCTCAGATACAAGAAGGTCAGAGAGCAGAATTGCCTATTGGGAATCCCAGTTCATATTCTCATTTTAAAATAGAGAAACTGTCTTAAAATATGACTTTCCTTTACATTTCTCTTTATGAATGATCCTATTGCCAAATATCATGTGGAAAAGTTTTAATGGTTTCTATAGTGCTGGGCTTTCACAAAGGGGATGTTTAATCTTCTGATGAATGTATTCTCATTGCACTAAAGCAAAGTCAATTTGATGGTGTTTCTGCTCATTGCTTCAGTTTTGTTATTGGGGTCAGAAAAGGTTGACATTTTCCATAGCTGAACTATTCGATGAACCCAATTCTTGTACCCTCTGACCAAATTCACATTATAGTATAATCTCTTAACTTGTTCAAGCATTTTGGTCAGAAGAAGGAAATGGAATTTTGTTATTTTAAACATGAATTTTGATAGCGTTTGTGCGTGTACAACCCTAACAGAATGTTATTTGACTGGAGGAAATAAACTTGGAACAACAAAAACCTTGAATGTTTTCTGTAAAAGCCTATTCCTACAACATTTCTACTCTCCGAATCAGTCCATTTCCAAGCGGCCTGCCTGTCTGCGGATCCCACCAGCTCCCTAGACCTGGCGCTCACTCAATTACATGCTGGCTGGACTACTCAACGTGATGTTGCCCCCTGCCTCGGGAGCCCTGACAGAACAAAGGGTCAGATACAGCACCAATTTCTTGTCTACACCTCTTCTCATAGTCATCATTTTGTAATGAAAGACCAGTTTCCCAACAGTTTTCCACAAAGATCAATTTGAGGCTAACTGCACTGGCCATAGGAATGGTCAGTTTATTCAGTGGATCATTTTTTCAAACAAAATAGATATAATTGTGTAAACTCACTTAAAATAAAAACATGTTTTCATATACCGTGCACCCATAGACAGACAGACAGACAGACAGGCAGGCAGACAACACACAAAGACACATAAGATGTAGAACTTCCCAAAAAGACTTGTGCACACTTTGGTCAGCCTAGATCCAGTTCATGTTAAACAAAAACTAGGATTCTATCTCCAATACGGATGAACACACCTTCGTGGCTGCACAGTTGGTGTTTTTTTACTTCCTGAACAGCCATGCCTTGTTGTGAATATTCTGCTGTAGATGGCTATAGTAGACAGTATGCTGAGAACTACGCATGCTCAAATGTAGTAGACGGTACGCTGAGAATTGCGCGTGCTCAGAGCTTGTCCCTCAACCTAACCTGCCCTAGGCAGGTGAGACCACACAAGCAACATTGCAAACCTGGGCTAATCACAAACGGAAATGTGAACAGTGCATAACCCCTAAACCTGCCCCCAATAAACGAGTCTGCGACAGATCACCCTCCGCGTTCACTGACTCCCCGGGTCTGTGTTTTGACTCTGCACCTCTCACCCCCATTCCTTCCGTCAGACCCCGAAATTCCCCAGCAGGCCTGGGGGATTGACTACAAATGGCCCCTCGTGCTGCTTTGGTGAGAGGCACTGAAGGAGTCATGACCATCGTGATCCCCTCTGAGAAGTCCGCATTCCCATTTCTGTGCCCATACATCTTATTACTGGTATTGCTCCATGACCTGCTTTCCCAGAGCATGCCCTTAGTGGCTTGACTCTCTGCCTTTGCACCTAATAGATCCTAGTTTTCCGGAACTCATTTCCCATCTTGCTCATGTGATGGTGTCCTGGTGCCTCAGAGGGGTGTTCAGGAGTCCTTACTTGAAAACATTTTCTTGTTTCTAATGCAGCTTCCGATCTCTTTCTTCTCAGGTTCCACCATAGCTCTCAATACCTTGAGAGATCTGCAGTACGATGCCTCTATAGCCACTGGACTGCCGTTTCCTTAAAGGCAGCTCTACGATGTTCTCATGGAGCTATGTGTCCAGTGTCACATAGCACTTGGCTCAGAGAAGGTGGTTAACGTATGCTCTCAGCAGAGAGGAAGAAGATGGGGGTGCAGGCTGAGAAGGAAGAGAAATATCACAAACAGTGGGAAAGAAAGCAAGCAGTCCTGGCAAGAGAAAATGTTCTACTTCTCTGATGCCATGTGGAATGGATGAGTCATATAATACAATTTCCCACAAAGGCAGCTGCACTGTGAAGCTCTCAATGAGAGAGAGAGAGAGAGAGAGAGAGAGAGAGAGAGAGAGAGAGAGAGAGAGAGATCTGCATTTCATTGAATTGAGAAAGAGTAGAATCTGGAGTCACTGGGAAAGTCTGATTGGAGTCATGTGTAAAATGTTTCTAAATGTTGAAAGCAGGGTCAGAAAACAGGAAAGCACAGCTCTTCCTCTGCCAGCACCTTTCAGGGACAACCATGTTACAGAGAGTGTGGCACTCCTGCTCTGTGTCATTCTTGCCCTGGATCCCACACTTAATCTAGAATGGGATGAGTCCCCCCCTCCCCACAGTGTCACAGCATGATGGGGAATATGAAGAATTAAAATGTCGTCATTACAGGAGATGTTTAGTTGTAAGCTCTACTTTGCTGACACATAGTTGTGAACCTGCAGAATCTGAGTAACCATTTGTTAGTCCATCTCAACAATCATTATTTCATCTATACCCACTTCATAGGTAATCTCTGTAGCTGGATAAACATGGACTAAGAGAAGGGGCCCAAAGAAAATGACTCACAATAAACCTCAGAAACCCGACTTTATTACATGCATTAGTATACACATATTCATACAACACCCACATATACACACACAGACTCCTAAAACACCCTCATACACACACACACACTGTTACAACACCCTCATACACACACACACACATACTCATACACACACACTCATACAGCACTCTCATATGCAGATAGGCTCTTACAACACCATCATATTCATACACACACACGCACACACATATGTCCATACATTCCCTCACCAGAGGCCCAGTGTCATTGATCTCCACAACAATTATCTAAATAAGCCGTTGCTCAGGGCAGGAGGGAAGCTCAATGGTTAGACCACTGGTTCCTCCTGAAGAGGACCTGGGTTCAGTTCCCAGCACTCGCTTAGCAGCTAACAACCATCTCTAATTCCAGTTCCAGAAAATCCACACATTCTTCTGGCCTCTGTCAGCATTGCATGAATGTGTTACGCTTACACACATGCAGGCAAAAACACCTGTACACATAAAATAAAAATAATAAATAATAAATTTATATAAGCCTTTGTTTTTTATAAGTTAATTGGTTTATATCTTTGGTTGTAGTGGCACAGCCCTCTGGTAGGGAACAGGGCTTCTGAGATTTTGAGAACTGGATATCACAGTTAATGCAAGAAGTTCCTATAGAAGCCCTCCATTGAAGATACAGAAAGACAGACACAGAGGAAAGACACCTGGGAACTAGAAGCTTGGAGGAGCAAAGTGAATACCATTAATTCCATAAGATTGTCAACACTTCAGCATGTGCCAGTGCATAGAATGGGTGTAATAGCTGTGGCCTGACAGAAACGCAGGTTGGAGGAGAGAGGTGGTGAGAAGCTCCAGCTCTTGCCAGAAAGTATTGGCAACTAACAGCTGCTGTCAGAGAAAGACTCAGTTTTCTTTAAAAGCATGAGTCCTGGTATGCAGGCCAGACTCCAGTAGATCGACCCACATCCAGGTGCTTGGGGAGCCCAAAGTATACTCAATACTGCATGAAGAACTGAGTGAGACAGTAAACCTCTCACCAAAACAATAAACCTCTGCATAGAAAAAGTTCAAAAAGACTCAGAAAGAGACACGAGATATGTGTTGAAAATGCATGAACTAGGGTGGAGTGGGGGGCATGGAAAGTGGAATGGGGCTAAATTGGACTGAGAAATGTTGAATGAAATGTAAACACTTCAATAAAATATTAAAAAATATAACACAGGGATGCGGAGCAGTTGAGAGCACTCCTCACACTTGTAGAGGACCCAGGTTCAATTCCCAGCCCTTGCAATGTGGATAACAGTCATCCTCAGTTCGAGGCAATCAATCCAATGCCCTCTTCTCACCTCCATGGGCATTGCAGGCACATGGTACATTTATGTGCATGCAGACAAACTATTCATATACATTAGTAAAAATAAATATTCTGCCAGCACTTGGCAGGCAGTAACAATCTGTCCATGGGTTTGATATCTGCCTAGTCTACATAGTGAGTTCAGGGTCAGCCAGGCATTATAGAGAGACTCAGATATGAACACTCAAAAATAAGGAGGACAGGAAGTGAGGGAAGTGGAAGGAGAAGTTGGCAGGGTATAGCCAAAGAACATGATCAAAGGAATGTGAATATGACCAAAATGTAGTCTATGAAATTCTCAGAGTCCATTTCTTTTAAATGGGAGAGATCTAGGTCCAAAGCCTTCTGTATAATTGTTTTGTAGAAAATGTGGAAGAGCTGCCCTAATGGCAGAGCCTTAAATTTCGGTTCCTTGCTCTCCAACTTCTAGTACATTGCTCTTTGATTTATAATGATCACTTCCTCAGAAATACAGTACTTGGAATATATCCCTAAATGATAAAAAGTTTGAAATGTTATTTTATTATGGATTATAGCATTCTTAAAAATAAGGAAAACCGAGCTGTGTGTAGTAGATCATGTCTTTAATCCCAGCACTTGGGAGTCAGAGCCAAAAGAATTTCTGTGAGATTGAGTCTATCTTGGCTATCTGGGATTAAAGGGATACCCTGTCACAAAGAAATAAAACCCCCAAATAAAAATAAGAAATATCAGAGACAATAGCTTCATCATTAAATTATGTTAAATCCAGCTAATTCATTTTTTTATTTTTTTTAGTATTTTTGAGACAGGGTCTCCCTATAGCCCCAGGTGTCCTGGAACTCACTCTGTAGACCAGGCTGGCCTTAAACTCACAGAGATTCACCTGCCTCTGCCTTCCAAGTGCTGGGATTAAAGGTGTGTGCCACCACACCCTGCTCTTTTTTTTCCATTTTTAAATTGCTATTAAACTTTGTCCATAAGTCATACATCATTTCTCAATCGAATCCAGAGACATTTCCCTTCCATGTCCCCCACCCCACTCGAGTACCTGCACTCCACCCTACATGTCCTGCATCTTTTTCTGAGTCATTCCAGAGCCTTTTTTTCTTTCAGTTGTTTTGTTGTTGTTCTCTCCATCTTGTACTGCTACAGTATATATATATATATATATATATATATATATATATATATCACTTGAATTGGAGGATTTTTTTTTCTAATAGATGTCATGTTTTCCTTAAGGAGGTTCTTGAAGGTTCCTCCTTGGCAACCCCAAACAACTATCAATCCTGCACTTTTGCTCCACATTGGGGTCTTTCCCTCCCATGGTCCCCCAAATGAAGTCCAGTAAGCACACGTTCTGTCTTGATACCCCTGTACTGGCCTACATGATACAGACCAGGTAGTCCAATAATGGCAGTCTATATTCTGAGGAGCCTGAAATCCCCTTAGCTGTTTAGTCCAATAGCTGGGTATCCCAATAGTCCCCATCTGGCATTGAAGGTTTGGAGGATTCTTAGAGAGACATGAGTCTTCAGTCCATATTGGAAGGTTAAAAAGCTGTGTCTCATTTCTTTGAGGAATACCAAAAGTGATGGCAGCCTCAGGGTAGATGCACTTGCCAGTAAGAATTGAAGACAGGCCAAACCACAATACTCTCTATTTTTTTCTTTTTGTCTTTTCATTAAGATCTCAAGTTTTATGTCTGCAGTACAGTTTCTCTGGTCTTACTGATTATTTCTTTTGGATGCTTATGGCCACACAATTAGCCCAGGTTAACAAGGTTTTTGTTTTCTCAAGTTCAGTTGAGGATCTGGTCCTCAGGGGTCTCTCTGGGTTTTATCGATTCAATGCAATTCCAATTAAAATCCAAAGGATATTCTTCACAGGCTTGGAAAAAAATTCTTAAATTCATATGGAACAACAAAAGACCCCAAATAGCCAAAGCAACCCTGAGTGAAAAGAGCAATACAGGGGGGATTTCTGTACCAGACATCAAACTATACTACAGGGCTATAGTCATAAAATCAGCCTAGTACTGGAACAAACACAGACCTGTAGACCAATGGAACAAAACTGAAGATCCAAACTTGAGCACTTACAATTTCAGCCACCTCATATTTGACAAGGGGGGCCAAAAAGACTCAATGGAGGAAAGACAGCATCTTTATCAAATGGTGTTGGCAAAACTGGATCTCCACTTGTAGAAAAATAAAATTCAACCCCTACTTCTCACCCATTATTTTGTTAGTTATAAACAAATTCTCTGGCTCATCCTATGGGAAACAAAATGAGGCATAGGATAATTCCCTCAAGATTCAACTAAAAATGAAAGAAACTATATGTATCTTTTAGTACTTATTGTTTCCGGGTCAGTGCCCAGTTGGGCAGTCCCTTTCCTTGCTTGCTGTATATGCAAGTTAATCCTTTAAGAGCTTCGTTTTGTTTTGCTTCTCCTAGGATGGATGGATTGCCAGAGGAGGGAGAAAGAGGCTTAAAGAGCTGCAAAGAATATCAGGTAATCTCCATTCCACAAACAACACAGGCTGGAAGACACATGTTTGCAGGTGGTCGGACCCACTGAATCATCTAATCAGAAATCAATTCGACAAACAGGAGGAGACATTTCTTTTTGTCTGACTCAATTACTTGGGAAGGAAAAGACAAAGTGAGGCAACGATATGGACACGATCTCTCAGTGCAGATTAATAGATCAAAACCTAGGTCCAATGCGGATCACGTGTTTGCCTCTTCCGGAGCCCTCAGATGTGCACCAATGAAATCTGGAGTTGAAAAGATTCTCAACAACCATCTAAATCAGATTTGGCTTTAAATCAGAAGATCAGCCAAATGAATTCATCAACCTAAGAACATCACTCAGCTGCCTAGTGGACAGTGCTCTAGCAATGGGCCAATGTGGACCACAGCCTTTTGAAATATAGCAAAGGCCACATTGATAACTTATTGTTGAGGAAGGACCAGTATCCATCTATGACTGTTGGAACCAATCTTCAGAAACAAAACATATCTGATGAATAAGTATCTCCAGCCACATTGAAGGTTAGTGTTTGTGACTTAGCTCATACAATCTTTTGTTTTATTTATTTTATCCATCATCTAAGTCTACTAACATATCTGTTTTTATGTAAAGATTGCGGTGACCTGGGCTTGGAGCAATGGTTCAGAAGGTAAGAGTGTTTGGTGCACAAGGAAGAAGACCAGCTGTCAAATTCCAAGCATCAATGTAAAATGTCAGACATGATCTTGCATACCTGTAAGGGGCAGAGACATGAGACTGCTAGAGCTTAGCTCCAGCTTCAGTGGAGACTCTGTCTCAAGGAAATATGACAGATGGTAACTGAACAACTGACATGGACCTCTCTCTCTCTCTCTCTCTCTCTCTCTCTCTCTCTCTCTCTCTCTTTGTGTGTGTGTGTGTGTCCTCCATAACTGTGTAATCTACACAATGGAAAGGCTCTGGAAAAGTCTGAGCCATATGAGAAAAGTGCCATAAGGAATATTGGACACCTACTGCCTCATGGAAGCTGATGCTCCTGGTTCCAGACGGAAGGCTGGCAAGGCCTTTTGGTGCATCAGAGGTCTTTCCAGTGCTGGGAACCAGCTCCTGCCCTTACTTTGGTCTTTCAGCAACTGGTGAGCAGCAATGAAATAGGAGAGAAAGAAATCATTTTTCTGGTCTCTGCGAACTAAATCAAATGAAAAAGGATCGTAGAAATGGCTTGTAAATGTTAAATTTTTGTTGAAACATTTATTCCCTCATGATTTATAGGAAAATAAAATCAACACTTCCCATAGACTCTTGGATCTGATCTTAGAAAGCTCTGTAGGTACAGACCTTTACCCCTTCAGCCACTGTGACCTGCACGGGATGGTCTCTGATGTCGCAGCTTCCCCTGGAATTCCATTCTGAGTAAGGATTGCTGCATAGGCTCTCCCGCATCAGTTGTGGGAAAATTACTGAAGCACTTTGTTTAATTTCTTAATTTCAGGACATTAGGATATAGCTTTGTAATTTAACTAATGTACAACACGAACACATGTTTTGTTTATATGTACCCTTATAATCACCTCTTTTTTAATGAAAATACAGTCATCATAAAATGGGAGCACAGCACTGGAGCTTCAGGCACAGCCTGATAACCCTATAAACACAAACAATCATGAGCCCATACTGAAGGACTCCTCTGCTTTCGCTGCTGTAGGAGTGCTGTTGGGGGAAACAATAAAGATATCACTGCCTCAGCCCCAGGAGATTCCAGGGTTCAGACTGGTACTGCTGGTTCAGACATGACACAAAGAAGAAGTGATGTGACAGGAAGTTAAGGTGGAGGAGCAGCACGCTGTCGCTGTCTGATGTAAACTGGTCCTTGAAGGGTAGCCTCAGAGCTGCTGTGAACTACAGGTGGACCCAGGAAGGCTGCTTTAGTCAGAGGGGAAACTGTGCAGATGAAGAGGAAAGAGGAAGTGAAGAAGAGAAAACAAGAAAACAAAGACATTTTGAGTTGAGTGAAGTAGGAGATGTGCTAGAACACAGAGTGGAGGTAATGGAGCGATTTCATAAAATACAAGCCTCACATTCTAGGTTGGGATATCTATGCAACAGACAGAGAAGAAAAGTTTTGTGGAGACAATTTCTGTGATTGACACATGGAAGAGAAGGAGGAAAGCTATGTAACAGCAGAGTAATGGCGTCTACTTTGATGTCAATAGCCAAGCATGTAACGTCTTTATTGGAATCTGGGTTTCTGTGTTTGTTTTTAGTAAATTTCCCCAAAGTGGAGGGTATATGCTATACGTGTTCACCCAACATACACACACACACACACACACACACACACACACACACACACACACACACACATGCAACATGCTCACACATGCATACACACTTAGACTTCAAAGTTTCATCAGGGAAAACCAGTTTTGTTCTCATATATAAGGGAGGAATCTATTCACAAAAATATCTCAAATTCCAGTTTCCTTTAAATGTTCATGCACGGATGAGGAAAAAAGAATGCATTTTCAAACAGCTCATCTTAATTTTTTTTGAAAAAGCATCCTTCAGTGTACTAAGTCATAACGAGGCGTACCCAGCAAAGACTGCACAGTTAATGTTGCTCATGGACCCCTGTGGAGCGGAAGGATTTTACTAGAACTCTATGAAGTGCCTTGAAATTAATTTTCCTATAATAGAAACTACTTAAAAGAATTATCTTGCTGTGCAGAAAATCAGTTCATGTGGCAGATTTATGCTTTCATCTAAAGTTTTCTTAAAGGGGGCAAAGGCAACAAAGAGATGGTTTGGATGAACTGAAAACCAGAGTCTGCCCAAGCCCCAAGTTTTGTTCTCAAGTTTAAAGGGATTCAGAAATGTTGAGTGCTGAAAAAATGCAAAACTGTTTTGAATAAACTTCAGAATATTTTCCAAAGAGATTTCAAGCTAAAAGAACTTCTAAAGTCAACATTATTTTAGATGAAGATTCTGAACTTCTGTGAAGTGGGTGCTAAGATGGCCAGGGCTGTACAGGCCAGACACATACATACACATGCAGAGCATGAACTTGTCCCATACATACACATGCAGAGCATGAACTTGTCCCATACATACACATGCAGAGCATGCACTTGCCCCATACATACACATGCAGAGCATGCACTTGTCCCATACATACACATGCAGAGCATGAACTTGTCTCATACATACACATGCAGAGCATGCACTTGTCCCATACATACACATGCAGAGCATGCACTTGTCCCATACATACACATGCAGAGCATGCACTTGTCCCATACATACACAAGCAGAATATGCACTTGTCCCATACATACACATGCAGAGCATATGCATGCACTTGTCTCATACATAGACATGCAGAGCATACATGCACTTGTTCCATACATACACATGCAAAGCATGCATGCACTTGTCTCATACACATGCAGAGCATGCATGCACTTGTCTCATACATAGACATGCAGAGCATACATGAACTTGTCCCATACATACACATGCAGAACATACATGCACTTGTATCATACATACATGTGCAGAGCATACATGCACTTGTATCATACATACACATGCAGAGCATGCATGCACTTGCCTCATACATACACGTGCAGAGCATGCATGTACTTGCCTCATACATACACATGCAGAGCATGCATGCACTTGCCTTATACATACACATGCAGAGCATGCATGCACTTGCCTTATACATACACATGCAAAGCATTCATGCACTTGTCCCATACATACACATGCAGAGCATGCATGCACTTGCCTCATACATACACATGCAGAGCATGCATGCACTTGCCTCATACATACACATGCAGAGCATGTCCTTGTCCCATGCGTACACATGCAGAGAATGCATGCTTGTCAATCTGTGGACACATCTCACTTCAAGGCACATTTTAATTTATTTTTAACATTTTAAACTGAATTTTTGTGACTTTCCTACAATATTATTTGAAGATATTTCAATCGTCTCCCTTGACCATGTCTCCCTACATTGTCCCTGCCCATCTAATGTACTCTGTCATAGCTGCTGCATGTATACATAGTCATATATATGAATATAAGATGCATATTAATGCATATCTTAAGGTCTATGGGATCTAATTGTCTCTCAAATGTCCTTCAGTGTGGGTCCATACACTGGAGCTTAGTGATGGAGTCCCATCCTTAAAAGAGACTGTCTCTGCAGCTCCCAGCAGACTTTGATTGCCAAAAAAATCTCTAGATGGAGTTGGGGTGTCTTACCCCTACTCCCATTTCTATGCTGAGGTTTTGTCTGGTGTGAGCTTACATGGGACTTGTGTGTGCTCTCATCATTGTTGTGAGATAGTGAATAGCCAGCTGTCTGAAAACTGTTTCTTTGTGGTTATCCACCACTCTGGCTTTTACAATTGTTCTGCACCACTCTTCTACAGTGATCCCTGAAACTCTGGAGACAGAAGTTTGATATAGTTATCCTATGGGATAAACATTCTGCAGCTTCTCATCCTTGACATATTGCCAGTTGTGGGTCTCTGTGTTAATCACATCTAGTGCATAAGGAAATGTCCCTGATGAGAGTTGATAGATGATTAATCTATCAGTGTAATGAACAGTCATAGGAGGTAGTTTAATATAATTATTTAGTATAAACTAGAATAGCCTCTTCCCCATCTCCTGAAATATGTCTAGCTTCATGTCCCTAAGCCTAATATCAATTTCAGGTGTGGGTTTCATTTTATGAAGAACACCTTCAGTCCAGCCAGAGAGAGCTTGGTCCCCCTCAGTGCTCCATGTCTCTATTGCACTGGGGTGTATCTTGGTAGTCCAGATGTGGTCCTAGTCCTCAGGATTCACAGGTGGGTAATGCTGATAATTATTTTTCCAGTAGTATGCATAGTACCTTCCAGCACTAAGAACGCCAGCCAGTGGAGAAAAAGCGTTGATCTCAGCAGCAGCTTGATTTCTCCTTGTTAGTTCTGTAGCTCCTTTCATCTCAAAGAGGTACCATTCAAATGAAACCAGTGGGTTCACTGGGCTTAATTTACAGAACAATGAGTGAGTGAGTGTATAGCTGCAGAAGTATGGATGGTCCCATTCTAATAGAAAATCAGGAAGTCTTTATCCAAGCTGGATGATGGTTCCCTATAGCAGCAGAATGTGAGGAGAAAGACCCTCCACTGTTGTGCCCCAGCCTACCCACAGAAGCCCTCCCCTAGGCCTCATGCAATTAGGGCTGAATCACTCATTATGTTGTGAGGTGTGGCTGCCCTCTCAGGTAGGGGTCTCCTGACTCTCCCTACCCCTCCTTCCATGTGAGTTATGAACAGTTAACAATTGCAGCTTTAAAGATCTTAACCTGCAGGCCTGGATTAGCTCATGAAAATGGAGTCTGTGTGTTGAAGGACTGTCCTACATCAGTGATGATCAATAGATGACAAGAAAAAAAAAAGGTGTGTGGGAACAACCAACTGTGCGTTTGGTGGCCAAGACCGACTGGAAGTAGCATCCATTGCTTCTGCCATTGCTAGACAGCAGATGCACAGGAAATACAAGGAATGTTGGAAAATGCCTTTAGATGGAGCCCTGTTGAACTTCCAGCTGTTCCTGCAGCTGTATCAAAGCTGGTATTAACTCAGTGCTCCTCACAAATGCCTACCTCTCCACATCTGGATCCCACACTCTGCTTGGCAAGAGTAGAGAGCCTACAGACAAAATCATTCTCATTAGACGCTTTCAGTTTAGTAGCTGTATGTAGGAAATATCTTGTAGGAGGGATAAGAATTATATTTATCAGTTAAAAACAAAATGAGAATAATCAGTCTAGAGCTGCCTGTGACAAGAACACTGAGCCCGGCTGTGGCTCTGGAGACACAGCAGAGTAGAGAAGGACCATGAACAGAACAAAGAAGTAACCACAGCTGGCTTCATGGTAGAGGCAGATTACAAGCAAGCTAATCAGAAACACAACTATGGTTCAGATGGAGTGGGAATGAGGGAGCAGGCATTCCAGGAAATAGTAAAAAGCACTAATGTTTGTACTTAGCAAAAACAGACACAGGCTCATCTAGGCCCAGGAAACTGCTTCTCTTTCTCTCTCTCTCTCTCTCTCTCTCTCTCTCTCTCTCTCTCTCTCTCTCATTGTGCATGTGTGTGTGTGTTATGTGTGTCTGTGTGTCTGTAGTTTTGTAAATGTGAGACTGCATGTGTTCAGAGCCCCAAATTTGACAGTATGTTTCTTCCTGTAGCCTTCTTTTTTGTTTTTGTCTTTTCGAGACAGGGTCTCCCTGCAGTCCCAGGTGTCCTGGAACTCACTCTGTAGACCAGGCTGGCCTTGAACTCACAAAGATCCACATGCCTCTGCTTCCCAAGTGCTAGGATTAAAGGTGTGCACCACATGCCCGGCCCTTCTCTATTTTCTTTACTAAAGCAGTGTCTCCACTAAGTCAGAGCTCATCCTATCTGGCTCATTTTATATATATATATTATATTATATTATATTATATTATATTATATTATATTATATTATACATTTTACTAGAGATTGGTCCCACTAGGTAGTATGGCTGGCTTGAAACTCATGATGTAGCTCAGGCTGTCATTGATCTCACAGAGATCCACTTGCTTCTGCCTCCCAAGTGCTGGGATAAAGGCACATACTATCATACTTTGCCAGCTCTGGGTAATTTAGCTAGACAACTAAAGTCCCTCTCTCTTGAGTTCTTGATTTCTGGGATTAGACGTTACCTGTTTGTCGAAAAAACAGTAAGAGCCAGGGAGGTGATGCAAGACCTTATGGAAATAGGATCCTACAAGCTCCTGGGACCCTGCTAATACAAACATACATCAATGGTGTCAGCATGCACAAGACCCATGCAAACTCAACCAGACAAAAACCCAGCATGGAACTGGGGAAATGGGAATCATAACCCAATCTCGCTAAAGAAACATTAGCAGCTGAATACTGTTGGGTGAGGAAGAACTGGCCTCCTTAAAAAAAAAAAAAAAAGGACTCCCGATATACTGACTACAGCTCAGTAAATGCACTGGCACTGAGGGAAATGGCCTGGGAGACTAATTCTGCAAAATAGGTCCTAACTCAAATGATAGAATGTATTAATTCCAGGGGTAGGGGGAGTGTTGTGGGAGGGTACCATTTCACCCTCACACTGCAAGCACTTTGTACCTTGTACCATCTCTTAACCCTGCACTTCCTCTATTTGTTCACATTCCTTAGCTGCTGTTTTTGATTGCTTCGACCTGTACTGATACAACCCTCTTTGGCTTGGTGAGTGAAGAAGGAATTGTCTTATTTCAAGTACAAGAGAAGGGCCCACCCTTCTCTTTATAGTGGCACAGTTCTATTCTTTAGAAAAAGCATGGGGTCTAGAAAAAGCCATCTTGGCAATAATCATTCACTGGCTCAGTGAACTGAACTACATCTTCATCTTCCATTTATTCAAGGTAGCAGTACTCTCAGACAGCCTGAAAAGGTTCTTATGTAGTCATGGGAAAAAATCTAGGACTTCAACATACAGAGGCATTCAATATGGGAACGTATATTTTAAAAGTCAAGGTAATAAGTAGAAACACAAAATGAAGCAATATTGGGGGAAAGCATCAGAAGAGAGAGACACAGACTTAAGGAAAAGTATCTTGGGTGTGGGAGTCAAAGAAGCAGAAAGCCAAATTCTTCAACCTTTCATGTTTATGGGAATACATGTATTATAATGCTGAGATTTTTATAGCCAAAGAGCCTTGAAAACCCACCAATGAAAACAGAGTCTGGATTAGGACAGATTTTTCTTCATGTTTCAACTTGTAAGAAGCTTTCTTTGTAACGAACAGGTACCATGCAGCCCTGCTAAGGGAAGGGGAACACAGAACCCACTTGTGGCCACTGTAAGGAATTGCCCCCTCTGTGCAGAGAACAGCCCGCCACTTCTGCAGCCTGGCCTGAGCGGCCCCTCCACCTCAGGCCCTTGGCCTGGACAAGGAGACATGTTTCCCACTGTTGGCTGTGACTTCCCACCTGCCAAGGAATTTCCCCTGGGCAGGAATTTCAGGCTGATGGCTGTTGGCCTATCTTCAGCCTACGTCCACTCACAACAGCAGCGATCCAGGTTGGTGGTCTGCACTGGGACCTCTTTCCAACCCCACTGGCCACCCGAACAAAAAAAAAAAAAAAACCAAAAACTATGGCTGGCAATTCTGTAATGATGTTAACGGAGAATTCGATTCATTGCTTGCCACAGCCTGCTTTTGTAAGCCAAATGATGTCAGTTCCCACAGCCAATCATAGCCCGCCCCCAATTCTGCTCCGCCACTGCACACTGCTGCCCCACCCAGCACCACGCACCTAGGCCTCCTCGTTTGCTTCTCCTTGGGGCAGGGTCAGAGAAATCCCCTGACTCATGTACACATGGTACCCTGAGGGCTGCTAGTTGAGAACTAGCCCCCAGTTCAAACTGGATCTTCCTACAACTTGTAATTGGAGATCATTCACACAAGACTGCAGAATGCATTCAAGAAATGAATGAGGAGTGAGTGTGGAGGTGAGGAGCTGCGATTCCCAGAGCCTGACAAAGAACCATTGTTGAAGAGCAAGTAGACATGTGGCTCCTTCCTTTGTGTATTTTCAATTGAAACTCCTTTTTCCTAGAGCCCTTAAATCAAAGTCACAGACAACTCTCCCTGATCAAACTGCAAAGGTGAGCTCAAATGTCACAGGAGGAGATGAAATATGTAGCCTGCTGCTTAACAGATCCAGGAAGATAAACAAGCAAGAGCCAGACTCACAGAAGAACAGTGCAGACAGCTAAGCTCTATCCACACTGACCACTCTGCTCATCAGCCACTCAGCATTGTCTTGTTTCAGTGTGAGCACTACATGCGATCACCCTACATCATACCTGCCTCTGCACCAGATCGTTTGTAGTGGCATACCCAGAAGTGTTTAGCAATAAAAACACACAGGGCCTCTTCTCCCTTGGTATTAATTATAATGCTCACAGGTGAGAGTGCCTGTATCATGTTGTTAAAGACTAAGACTATGACCCCCATCAGAATGAATATCACCAAGAAAAGAACAAACAAAAAATGCTGGTAAGGATCATGGGAAATTGGAATCATTATCCACAGGTGTAGACTAGTATAGCCCTTATATAAATCGGTATGAAGTTTTCTCCAAAAATTAAAAATAAATTTTTGAGACAGAGAAGCAGATAAATATTCTTGTTTTAAAAAAGGTAAAGGCAGGGCTGGAGCGATGGCCTAGCGGTTAAGAGCACCGACCGCTCTTGCAGAGGACCCGGGTTCGATCCCCAGCACCCACATGGCGGCCGAGAGCCGTCTGAAACTCCAATTCCAGGAGAACTCCAGTTCCAGGGGAATCCGACGCCCTCTTCTGACCTCCGCGGCATTGCACGTCACGGGTGCACAGACTTGCATGCAAACAATACATTCATACACATACGGAAATAAATAAAAAAAATTAAAAAATATTAAAAAAAAAAAAAAGGCAGAGCCAGCTGGCGTGGTGGCGCACGCCTTTAATCTTATCATTTGGGAGGCAGAGGCAGGCAGATCTCTGTGAGTTCAAGGCCAGCCTGGTCTACATTGTGAGCTCCAGGCCAGCTGGGACTAAAGGGAGACCCTGACTGAAAAAAGACAAAAGGAAAAAAAAAAAGTAAAGGCAAGCACAAGATACTTGGGAGGTCAAGAAAGCCTAACCTCAGTGGGATTGAGGGCAGCCTGATCTACATATCAGGTTCCAGGCCAGCTGTGGCTATAGGGAGACCCAACCTCAGAAAAGAATAATGACAAAGCAAATTTCTTTTTTGTAATTGAATGTTCCTCTGTGATATATAAATGTATAATTTGTACAGAAATCCAAGAAAGGAGCACAGTGGGAGCTAGGGGCAAGGAGGGCGTAGACTATCAGCCCCATGGGCTCTCGAGTGTCCTGGGGCAAGAGGATTTTAACTATATTTACAGTAACATTCTGACTCTGCCTTACTAATCAATAGGACTTGCATAGAGACAGGCATACCTCTGCCAGAATAATGCCTTTTATTATCATAAAGTAAAGGCACATGCAATTTAGGCCATTTTCCCCAATTCAACCTTCTCAGTCTTGTCACCCAAACATGGCCTGACCATCTCCCCACAGCAGGTCCTCTTCTTGGTGTATGCCAATGATGATAATTCCCCTGGAAACTCCTTCCCTTTAATTTGGCTTCTGGAAAGAGGGGAATACTGTATTTCACCTCAAAACTTTTCCATATCCACATCTTATAAATATATTTAATCCTAGGATCCATGTCCTACTGTGAGCTTGAAGGATGTTGGATGTTTCTTGTGTGAATCAGGACATTTTATCTCCTGCTTCAGATGTGACAAGGTCAATCTACTATGGTGTCTACCTTCCCAGCAATACTAATGTATACCAGAGAAAATATCCCAACTCCTGGATATATTACCAACTTGAGATCTTTGCTGGAGATGTCTTTTAATATGCCTTCCTCATAAAACAAAGGAAGGTATGGCCCCAGGACTATCAAACATTCCAGAGTACAGTGAGCTGAATATTGAGAATCCAGTATTAGCAGGATCAGGAGTAAGCTAGAGTATAATGAGAGGTTTATTACCAGCTGTATTAAATTTAGAGTGGTCACTCCAGGTCCTGCTCATGGGAGGGAACCTAGAAAGAGAAATTAATAAAAGCATAACTGCAGAAGTAGAAACCTAGACCAAAAACCCAAATGGATAATAAGGTGAAAGGAAGCAACACAAATCTATCAGTTATAACCTTAAATATTAATGGACTAAACTCTCCAATCAAAGGACATAGACTGGGAGATTGGATTAGGAATTGGAACCCATCTATATGCTGTCTACAAGAAACTCATCTTACCTTCAAGAATTCAAGTGAATGTTCTAACACTACAGCTAAAAGCACTTGAGAGGCAACAATGGATGAACTCTAAATGCAACAGAGAGGAAGTGATAACAAAAATCAGGGCAGAAATCAATGAGATAGAAACAAAGAAAACAATACAAAAAAATTAATGAATCCTAAAGTTGGTTCTTTGAAAGAATAAACAAGATAGACAGACCTCTAGCCCAGTTAACCAAAAGGAAGAAGGAACAACTCCAAATCAATGCAATCTGTGATGAAAGTGGAAATATCACAAATGACATTGAAAAGATCCAGAAAACCATATGGGGATACTTCAAAAACATTTACTCTACTAAGTTTGAAAACCTAGAAGAAATGGATGAATATCTGAAATCCTGGGAATCACCAAAGCTCAACCAAGAAATGATCAACAGTTTAAACAGACCCATAATATATGAAAAATTGAAGATGTAATAAGAACCCCCCTCAACTAAAAAAAGCCCAGGCCCAGATGATTTCACGGCAGAATTCTATAAAACATTTCAAAGAGACTTACAACCATTACTACTCAAGTTGTTTAGAAGGATACAAACGGAGGGAGTTCTTCCAAATTCCTTCTATGAAGCCAGCATCACTCTATTACCAAACTCAGGCAAAAAGGAGAACTACAGACCCATCTCCCTAATGAACACAGATGCCAAAATTCTAAACAGGATACTGGAAAATCGCATAAAGGCCCACATCAAGAAGATCATCCATCATGACCAAGTTGGATTCATACCAGAGATACAGAGA
The DNA here is from genome assembly GCA_009823505.1 of Rhizomys pruinosus. Taxonomy (NCBI): domain Eukaryota; kingdom Metazoa; phylum Chordata; class Mammalia; order Rodentia; family Spalacidae; genus Rhizomys; species Rhizomys pruinosus. The sequence continues at coordinate 3,889,388 of VZQC01007402.1, read as the reverse complement.
TGGATAAACATATGAAAATCAATAAATATCATCAAGCATATAAATGGACTGAAAAACAAAACCACAAGATCATCTCAACTGATGTGGAAAAAACCTTTGACAAAATCCAGCACCCTTCATGCACAAAGTACTAGAGGGAATTGAATTGGAGGGATCATTCCTCAATATAATCAAAGCCATATACAGGAAACCCACAGCCAATATCATCCTAAATGGGGAAAGACAGAAGCATTCCCTTTAACGGTATAAACTCAGCAAGGATGACCCCGTCACCACTCCTCTTCAATATAGTGCTTGAAACACTTGCAAGGGCAATAAGGCAAGAAAAGGAAATTAAAGAGTATTAATTGGAAAAGAGGAAGTCAAGCTATCCCTTTTTGCTGATGATATGATTGTTTACTTAAGGGCTGCTAAAAACTCAACCAGAAAACTCCTAGAAATTATTAAGAGCTTCAGTGAAGTGGCAGGATACAAAACTAACCTAGAAAAATCAGTAGCCTTTCTTTACACCAAAAACCAGCAACTACAGAAGGAATTCAAGGAGAACTTACCACTCATGACAGCCTCAAAAACAATAAAATACCTAGGAACAAACCTAGCCAAAGACACCAAAGATCTCTAAAACAAAAAATTTAAACCCTTGAAGAAGGCAATTGAAGAAGACATCAGAAGATGGACAAACCTCCCATATTCATGGATTGGGAAAATCAATATAGTAAAAATGTCCATTCTACCCAAACTCTTGTACAGATTTAATGCAGTCCCAATTAAAATCACCAAGAGTTTCTGCACAGGCTTGGATAAAAAAGTTCTTAATTTCATTTGGAAATAAAAAAGACCCTGAATAGCCAAATACAACCCAGACTGAAAAAAACAATACAGAGGGGATCTCAATACCAGACTTCAAACTATACTACAGGGCTATAGTCATAAAAAACAGATTTGTACTGGCACAAAAGCAGGCCTGTTGACCAATGGAACAAAACTGAAGATCCAAACTTGAGCACATACAATTTCAGCCATCTCATATTTGACAAGGGGCCAAGAATACACAATGGAGAAAAGACATCATCTTCAGCAAGTGGTGTTGGCAAAACTGGATCACCACTTGTAGAAAAATGAAATTAAACCCCTACCTCTCACCCTGTACAAAAGTCAGCTCTAAATAGATTAAAGACCTGAATGTGAAACCCCAAACTCAGAAGGCATTAGAAGAAAAAGTTGGCAGCAGACTTACAAGACATAGGCATAGGAAAAGTCTTCCTAAATCGAACAGCAGCTGCACAAGAACTAAGGTTGACAATTGACAAATCGGACCTCATTAAACTCAAAAACTTCTGCACATCAAAAGAAACAATCAAGGAAGTGAAGAGAAATCCCACAGAGTGGGAGGAAACCTTCTCCACAGATACATCTAACAAAGAATTGATTTCCAGAATATATAAACTACTCAAAAAACGAAGAAGAAAGAAAACAAATGACCCACTCAATAGATGGAGCAAAGAGCTGATCAGAGACTTCACAAGTGAGGAATTAGTGATGGCTGAGAAAGAACTTAGGAAGTGTTCAACGTTGCTAATAATTAAGGAAATGCAAATGAAAACCACTTTAAGATATCATCTAACTCCAATAAGACTTGCTAGCATCAAGAAAACAAATGATACCAAATGCTGGAGAGGGTGTGGGGAAAGGGGAACACTCATCCACTGCTGGTGGGTATGTAAACTCATACAGCCACTATGGAAAGCCGTGTGGAGAACCCTTGGAAGACTTGGAGTGAACTTGCAACCTAACCCAGCCATACCACTCCTGGGCATGTACCCACAAGACTCATCTTACCACAGAGATACATGCACAGCCATGTTTATTGCAGCTCTCTTCACAACAGCAAGAAGCTGGAACCAACCCAAGTGCCCCTCAACTGACAAGTGGATAGAGAAAACGTGGTACATCTACACAATGGAGTTCTATGCATTGGTAAAGAAAGATGACATTATGAGCTTTGCAGATAAATGGCTGAAGCTAGAAGATATCATGCTGAGTGAAGTAACACAGTCCCAGAAAAGCAAACGACCAATAGTATCCTTCATCTGTGGATGCTAGCACCAATTGCCTAATTCTATGCCAAACTGAGCAACATTGATGTGATCTGAAAACAACTGTGCTCTTGTATTGTGAATCCCTTAAAAAATAATAAACAAATAAAAAAGATTTTTTAAAATTCTATTGCATAAATTGCCCAGTAAAGAACAAGTTCTTAGATACTTTGGCAGCCCAGGTAGGTGGGATTTGTGAGATATTCAGGGAAACATGTTTTTATATTAAGAATTCACAAAATATTGAAAATATTCATAAAATTAAAGACAGGATAGAGGTACATTCACAGGACTAGAAAGTTATCTCAAGGGTTAAAAGCACCGGCTGCTCTTACAGAGAGCCTGGTTTCAGTTCCCAGCATCCACATAATGGCTAACAATCATCCATAACTCTAGTTCCAGGGGAACTGACACCATCTTCTGGCCTCCATGAGCATTGTATGATACAGGTGTCCATAGAGATAAGGAGACAAAACATTTATACACATAAAATAAAATAAATAAAATATTTTTTCAAAGTCAATTTTTATTGAAGCTTTGTCAATTTCAAAGTTTCCAAACAAGTCTAGACACTATTTCCCCTTCCTTCCCCCACACCACACCAGAGCTCATGCATTCTGCCAAACATATTTTATATCTTTTTCTCAGTCTCTTTTAAAATTTTCAATGCAGGAGTTTACTGTTTTGAACAGCAGTTCACTGTTTCAGTCAGGTTTTTGACCCAGTCTTTTTGTTGTTGTTCCTTCCAATTTGCATTACTCCAAAATATGCACATATGCATGCCACATATATTTTTAGCATCTTCAGCCTATGATTTTTTTATTTTATTTATTTTTTGTGTGTATGAATGTAGGTTTGTGCTCCTGTGTTATGCAATGCCACGGAGGTCAGAAGAGGGTGTCGGATTCCTCAGGAACTGGAGTTAAAGACGGTTCTCAGCCACCATGTGGGTGTTGGGGATTGAACTCAGGTCCTCTGCAAGAGCAGTCGGCCCTCTTAACTGCTAGGGGATCTCTCCAGCCCCATAATTTCTTTTTTTATTAGGCTGAAAGATGTCATGTTTGAAGACTCCTCCTTGGCAAGCCCAAACAACCATCAGTTCTGCCCTCATGCTCAACACTGGGATTTCCCTTCTCATGGTCATCAAATGAGGTCCAGTAAGCACCGCGTCCTGTCTTGATCATCCTATACTGGTCTCTGTGATACACCTTGGGCAGTCCCACAATGATAATCAATACTCTAAAGAGGCTGAAACCCCAGAAGTATCTCAGTCCACAAGCTGGATGTCTCAGCAGTTCCCATCCAGCACTGAAGGTTTGTAAGAATAACTAAAATATATTTTTTAATTTTTTAATAATAGGTAATAAGTAATGAATACGGAAATCCTTCATGTAAAACCAATTTGCAAATAGCTATACCCAAACTTATACAGCCCGAGGCCCCCATTGTCCAGCTGGGGGAGCTTATATGTACTATCATGTTGATCAAATAAGAGTCCAGTCTACGTTTCTGTAGTTTCGTAGTTCACCCAAATCGCAGCCCTTACATTCTACCACACCCCCTTTTCCGCAGATTGTTCCCTAGGCTTTAGAAAAGGGACATGAGTGGGCGAGAAGCCAATCTATTTTCTCTGGAGATGTTTTGGACTCTGATCAGTTCAGGCTGCTTCCTTTCATGGGCTGGCAGTTTATCCAGGAATAACATTTTACTCCTACTGGTGAAGCACAAGCAATTAGATATACAGGTATTTAAACAGTACTAATTATTATGGTAGGTTACATTGGTATAGACACAGATGTTTGGATGGTATGCTAATCCATGGACTATAGCTTTTCTGTAAAAGCTGGCAAGGTCTTACTGTGGCTTTTAACATCTCCTAACCACTAGAGGATGTAAGCTTGTGGCATCAGCCGTGGGTTATTCCTCCAAGGGAAGAGCTAGTAGCCAATTAGATTTGGGATATACAGGCATATGGCTGCCACTGCTGCACAGTATTTCCAGGCAGGTGAGGTGTAGCTGATGCTGATGGAGGAATCTCGCTTGACTCAAGGAAACCAATATTTACTTTATTGATTTAGTGGCCTTTGGTAACACTCTCTGGCATTCCTGCGGCCAACTGTATACTTGCAAGTGTGGTATCAATATATCTTTCCCATGCTTATCACCAGGTCTTCAACAGCAGGGCCTTACTGCCTCTCTTCTTGCAAGTATCCCAGTTTGCTGGCTAAAAGCCTTTATCTTTCTGGGGGCTTGGATCCCCTAGCCAACATCTCCTTGGCAGAATAATCCATTTCTGATAACAGATCTCTCCTGTATTAATATATTTTGCTCAATTACCCAGCTTATATAGACTTTAGTATTACTTTTGTCTCTGAATAGAGTTATACTTTCATAGTTCCTATGACTATCAGTCAATTAAGAAGGAAACTATATCACTTTTATAAGAAATTACCTCTGGGGCTGGAGAGATGGCCTAGTGGTTAAGAGCACTGACTGCTCTTACAGAGGACCTGGGTTCGATCCCCAGCACCTACATGGCGGCCGAGAACCGTCTGAAACTCCAATTCCAGGAGAACTGCAGTTCCAGGGGAATCCAACACCATCTTCTGACTTCCGCAGCAATGCAGGACACGGGTGCACAAACTTGCATGCAGACAGTACATTGATACACATACAGAAATAAATAAATGGCGGGTGTGGTGATGCATGCCTTTAATCCTAGCACTTGGGAGGCAGAGGCACGTGGATCTCTGTGAGTTCGAGGCCAGCCTGGTCTACAGAGTGAGTTCCAGGACAGCCAGAGCTACAGGGAGACCCTGTCTCAAAAAAGAAATTACCTCTATAACAATTGGTTCTAATTTACAGTTAGGGAATGACTTCGTTACCATCACATATTTATTTTTTCTATGAAAAGGAGGTAAGGAATCTCTCATATTAAAACTTTGTGGCACCTGAAAGGTAAAGTTCATTAGGACACATTATAAATAGTTGTTACAGTTAGGATCCACAGAGATGTTGATGCCTGTAGCAGTCTGAGGCTTTTCTTCCTCTTAATGTTTAGCTGGGCCAACTTTTCTTCATTAAATTTTCTCAAGCTGTTTATAGTTGATGGTATGTTGTTAATTTGAGAAGCCAACTTAATTTCTTTAGTTAAATTATCCTACAGGTAGAAGAAAATGTTACAAGTTGATACTGTACAACACAAACATTGTAGAGAATATTTGTATCAACTAACCCCAAAGATGTTTTTATACAAATTATAAGTGAAGCAGATGTGGACTACAATTTATATTTCCAATTAGCTTAAATGTATTACCTTTTTTATTAAGATCTTTTAACGAATGTTGTTTAATATAGACATTTTTACTTTTACTAAGACCTAGAATACCATATAATATGTAGACAAAGTTTGGGCAAATTTGGATACCTGTTAAACTCACATCAATTAACTATATATTAATCTAATGTAGACCCGTGTCCCCCTCCCAACCTTCCTACCCCACCAGATTCACCATTTTAGTCAGTTCTTTTTGCAGTCTTTTCTGTTGTTGTTTTTGTTGTTGTTATTGTTGTTGTTGTTGTTGTTCTTTCCAATATGCATCACTCCCTTCAAGGAATATTTACAACTGGGTTATTGGTGCTAGCATCCACAGATGAGGGATACCACTCGTCGTTTGTTTTTTCTGGGACTATGTTACTTCACTTAAGATGATTTCTTCCATTTCCATCCCTTTACCTGCAAATTTCATGATGTCATCTTTCTTTACCACTGCATAGAACTCCATTGTGTAGATGTACCACATTTTCTCTATCTACTCGTCAGTTGAGGGGCATTTCAGTTGGTTCCAGCTCTTTGATATTGTGAAGAGAGCTGCAATGAACATGGATGTACATGTATCTCTGTGGTATGAAGAGTCTGGTGGGTATAGTCCCAGAAGTGGTATGGCTGGGTCAGGTGGTAGGCTCATTTTGAATCTTTTAAGGGTTCTCCATACTGTTTTCCACAGTGGTTGTACAAGTTTGCATTCCCACCAGCAGTGGATGAGTGTTCCCCTTTCCCCAAACCCTCTCCAGCATTTAGTATCATTTGTTTTGTTGATCCTTGCCAGCCTTATCAGGGTGAGATGGTATCTTAAAGTGGTTTTAATTTGCATTTCCTTGATTATTAGTGATGTTGAACACTTTTTTAAATTTTTATTTATTTCTGTATGTGTATGAATGTACTGGCTGCATGCAGGTTTGTGCACCTGTGTCGTGCAATGCCGCGGAGGTCAGAAGAGGGTCTCAGATTCCTCTGGAACTGGAGTTCTCCTGGAATTGGAGTTTCAGATGGTTTTCGGCCACCATGTGGGTGCTGGGGATCGAACCCGGGTCCTCTGTAAGAGCGGTCGGCACTCTTAACCGCTAGGTCATCTCTCCAGCCCTGATGTTGAACATTTTTTAAGATGTTTCTTAGCCATCTCTATTTCTTCACTTGTGAAGTCTCTGCTCAGCTCTTTACTCCATCTTTTGAGTGAGTCATTTGTTTTCTTACTTTTTTGTTTTTTGAATAGTTTATATATTCTAGAGGTTAATGCTCTGTCAGATGTATCAACAGTGAAGGTTTCCTCCCACTCTGTGGGTTTTCTTTTTTTTTATTTTTTTAAATTAATTTTATTTATTTCTGTATGTGTATGAATGTACTGTCTGCATGCAGGTCTGCTTCTTTTGTTGTAAAGAAACTTTTGAGTTTAATAAGGTCCCATTTGTCAATTGTCGACCTTATTTCCTGAGCAGCTGCTGTCTAATTTAGAAAGTCTTTTCCTACACCTATGTCTTGTAAGTTGGTGCCAACCTTTACTTCTATCACCTTTAGAGTTTGGGGTTTCACATTGAGGTCTTTGATCCATTTGGAGTTGATTTTTCTACAGGGTGAGAGGTAGGGGTTTAATTTTATTTTTCTACAAGTGGTGATCCAGTTTTGCCAACACCATTTGCTGAAGATGCTGTCTTTCCTCCACTGAGTCTTTTTTGGCCCCCTTGTCAAATATGAGGTGGCTGAAATTGCATGTGCTCAAGTTTGGATCTTCAGTTTTGTTCCATTGGTCAACAGGTCTGTTTTTGTGCCAGTTTCAGGCTGTTTTTATGATGATAGCCCTGTAGTGTAGTTTGATGTCTGGTATAGAATTCCCCCCTGTATTGTTCTTTTCGCTCAGGGTTACTTTGGCTATTTGGGGTCTTTTGTTGTTCCATATGAATTTAAGAATTTTTTTTCCAAGCCTGTGAAGAATGTTCTTGGGATTTTAATTGGGATGGTGCTGAATCTATATATTAATTTGTGTAAAATGGACATTTTTACTATATTAATTTTTCCAATCCATGAGCAGGGGAGGTCTTTCCATCTTCTGATGTCTTCAATCTCCTTCTTCAGGAGCTTATAATTTTTGTTGTAGAGATCTTTGGGGGTTTTTGTTAGGTTTATTCCTAGGTATTATTTTATTGTTTTTGAGGTTATTGTGAGTGGGAAGGACTCCTTGTATTCCTTCTTCAGTTGCTTGTTGTTGGTGTAAAGAAAGGCTACTGATTTTTTTAGGTTAATTTTGTAACCCCCTACTTTACTGAAACTTTTAATCATTTCTAGGAGTTTTCTTGTGGAGGTTTTAGCATCCCTTATGTAAACTATCATATCGACTGCAAAAAGGGATAGTTTTACTTCCTCTTTTCCAGCTAGTATTCCTTTAATTGCCTTTTCTTGCCTTATTGCCCTAGCCAGTGTTTCAAGCACTATATTGAAGAGGAGTGGTGATAAGGGGCAGCCTTGCCAGGTTCCTACCTTTATGGGGAATCCTTCTAACTTTTCTCCATTTAGGATGATACTGGCTGTGGGTTTATTATATATGACTTTGATTATATTGAGGAATGATCTTTCCAGTTCAATTCCTCTAAGACTTTAATCATGAAGGGATGCTGGATTTTGTCAAAGCCCTTTTCTGCATCAATTGAGATGGTGGTGTGGTTTTTGTCCTTCAGTTCATTTATGTGTTTTATGATATTTACTGATTTTCGTATGTTGAACCATCCCTGCATCTCTGGTATGAATATAATTTGATCATGGTGAATGATCTTTTTGATGTGGGTCTGTATATGGATTGTGAGTATTTTGTTGAGAATTTTTGCATCTGAGTTCATTAATGAAATGGGTCTGTAGTTCTCTTTTTTGTTTGCGTCCTTGCCTGGTTTTGGTATTAGAGTGATGTTGGCTTTATAGAAGGAATTTGGGAGGTTTCCCTCTGCTTGTATCCTTCGGAACAGTTTTAGTAATAATGGTTGTTAGTCATCTTTACATGTTGTATAGACTTCTGCTGTGAAACCATCTGGACCTGGGCTTTTTATAGTTGGGAGGTCTCTTATTATATTTTCAATTTCTTCATATGTTATGGGTCTGTTTAAGCTGTCAATCTCCTCTTGGTTTAGCTTTGGTGATTCCCTGGATTGCAGATATTCATCCATTTCTCTTAGGTTTTCAAATTTAGTAGAGTATAGGTTTTTGAAGTTTTCCTGTAATATTTTCTGGATCTTTTCACTGTCTATAGTGATTTCCCCTTTCATACTGAATTCCATTGATTTGGAGTTACCCTTTCTTTCTTTTGGTTAACTGAGCTAGGGGTCTGTCTATCTTGTTTATTATCTAAAAGAACCAACTTTTGGATTTGTTGATTTTTTGTATTGTTTTCTTTGTTTCTATTTCATCGATTTCTGCTCTGATTTTTGTTTTTTTCTTCCTGTCTGTTCCTTTCAGGGTTCGTTTGGTGTTGTCTCTCAAGTGTTTTTAGCTGCAGTATTAGTTCATTTATCTGTATTCTTTCTGTTTTTTGTTTTGTTTTGTTTTGTTTTGTTTTTAATATAGGCACCCAGGGCTATAAACTTCCCTCTTAGGACTGCTTTTAAAGTGTCCCAAAGGTTCTGTTGTGTTGTACTGTTGTTGTCGTTTAGTTCCAGGAATGTTTTTATTTCTTTCTTTATTTACTCCTTGACCCATTCATTATTCAGGAGTGTGTTGTTTAGTATCCATGTGTTCATGTAGGTAGCAGGGCTTATCCTGGTGTTGATAATGAGCTTTATTGTGTTATGGTCTGATAGAATGCATGAAGGTATTTCAATTTTTTTTGTATTTGTTGAGGTTTTTCTGTGTCCAAGTATGTGGTCAATTTTGGAGAATGTACCATGGGGTGCTGAGTAGAAAGTTTATTCTCTGGTGTTTGGGTGGAGTACTCAGAAGATGTCTGTGAGGTCCATTTCCTTTATTGTATTGTTCAGTTTAGATGTCTCTCTGTTTATTATTTGTCTGGTTGATCTGTCCAGAGAACTTAGTGGGGTATTCAAGTCCCATACTATGAGTGTGTTGGGGTTAATCTGTGCCTTGAGGTCCTGTAGAGTTGTATTTACAAAGAATGCTGCACCGGAGTTTGGTGCATATATATTCATGATTGTGAAGTTTTCATGGTTAATTTTCCCTTTGATAAGGATATAATGGCCCTCCTTGACTCTTCTAATTGCTTCTACTTTGAAGTCTATTTTGTCTGATATTAGGATAGCAACTCCTGCTTTCTTTTTAGTACCATTTTCTTGGAATACTTTTTTCCATTCCTTCACTTTAAATTGATGTCTATCCTTAAGGGTGAGATCGGTTTCTTGTAGACAGCATATTAATGGGTTCTGTTTCCTAATCCATTCTCCCAGTCTATCTCTTTTGATTGGGTAGTTTAGCTGGTTGATATTTAAGGTTAGAATTGAGAGGTATATGTTGCTTCCTTTCATCTTATTATACATTTACATTGTTTGTGTAGGTTTCTACCTCTGCATTTCTGTTTTTATTAAATATTTTTATTTCAAGGTGCCTGGGGATAGTTGCTCCTCTCCTCTGTCTTTTGAATTGTTTCAAGCATTCTCTGAAGGGTTGGTTTTCCAAACATGTATTCTTTCATCTTGTTTACATCATGAAGATTTTTCTCTTTCCTTCAACTAGAATTGATATTTTTGCTGGATACCTGGGTTGGCATCTATAGTCATTTAGCACTGTGGTCTACGTTTTTTTTGCTTTCATGGTTTGTGCTGAAAAGTCAGCTGTGATTCTAATGAGTTTTCCCTTGTATGTAACTTGTTGTTTTTCTCTTGTGGCTTTCAGAATTTTGTCTTTGTTTTGGGTATCTAGCATTTTAACTACAATATGGTGGGGGGGGGTTTCTTTTCTGGTCTAGTCTATTTGGTGTTCTACATGCTTCTTGTATGAATGGGTTTGTCTTTTTATAGTTTGGGGGAAATTTTCCTCTATTATTTTGTTGACAATCTGGTCAATACCATTTTCTTGGGATTCTTCTCCTTCCTCTGTCCCTATGATGCAGAGGTTCAATCTTTTCACAGTGTCCCACATTTCTTGGTTGTTCCACTCTTGTGTATTTTTAAATTTTTCATAGTCTTTACTTGAGCTTTTTAGTTGTTCTGTGTTGTCTTCTAGGTCTGATATTCTTTTTTCTGCTTCCTCCATTCTGCTTCTGAGGCTTTTTCCCATTCTTTCCTCTTGATTGATGACTGTTCGATTTCCTTTTTTTTTTTTTCTTCCTGTGTTTTCCTTACTATTTCCATTTCCCCCAGCAGTTGGCACTCAGTAAGTGGCAGCAATGGATGGCAACTTTGAAGACTGAGTTTCATAGCTAAGGAGCATAATCTCAAAACCCATGACTCGTTACCTTCAGGGACACGGGGACTGTGTTAATGACACAGAAATAAGCAGACCACACTCCCTCTCTCCTTTCCCTTCTTGAACCAATCTGGGAACCAGGCCACAGGAGGTGACCCTACACTTCTATGCTCCTCTCTTCTTTCCTTTGTACAAACTACTTCTGTTCTTCCAAAAGTAAAAATAAAAAAATAAAGTGCCATACAACATAGATATGCCACTTGTGGTCACTGTACCTACCACAGGGACATGTTCACACCCAAGTTCATTGCTGCTTTAGTCACAAGATCAAGGAGATGGAAAAGGCCACAAAAAAGGAGATAGTGAAAATATCATAGATCTACACACTGTGATAATAGGCAGCTGAAAATACAAATAAAATTCTAAAAGTTGATAGAAAATATATGTACCTAGAAGTTATTATATTACATGAGGTGAACCAGGCTCAGAAAAAAAGAACTGCTTCATATTTTCCCCACAAACAGAAATTAGTATTCAATGTGTTTGTATGTGTATGTGCATGTGTGTATTATGTGTGTGCATATGGGCATATATAGGTCTCAAAATTGGAACAAGGACCATAAGAGGATTAAAAGAAGTATTGAGGAAGATGCTGAGGGTCACAGAGCACTTGTGATATGAAAGCAGAAAGAATACTACTACAGTGCACGTTCAAGTGATGAGTACAAGGAGATGGGGAGGAGAGAAGAAGGATGGCGGAAAGAAACCAAAAAGTGCACTAAGGACATGTTAGAAGTAGACAAGCAAGGAACAATGAAGGCTAGGTAAACAAATCATATAAAACATGTATAATTTAACGGAGCCACACTGAGAAAAGAGACAAGGATGCACACTCTCCCTCTCTTACTTAAGACTTAGGTGTAGCAACTGGGCAAGAGAAACACATAAACAGATAAAAATATGAAAGATGACAAACCATCCCTATTTTTTTGGTCTTTTTGAGACAAGGTCTCCCTATACCCCCAGCTGTCCTGGAACTCACTCTGTAGACCCGGCTGGCCTTGAACTCACAGAGATCCACCTGTCTCTGTCCCCCGAGTGCTAGGATTAAAGGTGTGTACCACCACACCCGGCACCATCCCTATTTTAAGAGACATGATTCTATACTTAAAACATCTTATAGAATCTATCAGACAACTCACAGTTCTAATAAACAGAGTAAAGTGCAAGATAGAAAATCCATGTAAAAAGTGTGTTGCTCTTATCTAGCAACAATATGCTCTCAGATAAAAATTTAGAAAAAGCATTCCATCCAAAATAACTCCAAAAATTAAGTACCTACCAATATATCCAACCATAAAACTAAAATACTTCGGTAATGAAAACTTCAAAGGATTGTAAAAGGGCATCAAAGGTGCTATGTGATGGAAACACCTATGCTGATGGACTGGTGGAATCAATACTGTGAAAATGGATATACTACCATAATTAGTATACAGACTCAAAGAAATGTCTATCCAAATCTTAACATCATAGTGCACAGATCTAGAGAAAATAACCCAAGAATTTGCATGATCCACAATCCACAGCCAAAGCAATCCAAATAGTAAGAACACAGTTGAAGGTATCGCAGCTCCTGACCTCACATTCCACTACAGAGCTATGGAGCTGGCATAAAACAAACAGGAAGGACAATGGTGCAGAGTAGGATCATGAAGCCCATGGATAAAGCTGTGACCAAATAACTCTTGACAAAAGAGACAAAAACGTACATTAAACAAGAGAACTCATTCAACAAATGGTGCTGGCAAAACTGATATTCACTACAGAAGAATAAAATTAGATTCATATAACTTTCCTTGTAGAAAAATAATTCAAAATAGATAAAAGGCCTTAATTTAGGGCTGGAGAGATGGCCTAGCGGTTAAGAGCGCCGACCGCTCTTACAGAGGACCCGGGTTCGATCCCCAGCACCCACATGGCGGCCGAGAACCGTCTGAAAACTCCAATTCCAGGAGAACTCCAGTTCCAGGGAAATCTGACACCTTCTTCTGATCTCCGCGGCATTGCACGACACGGGTGCACAAACCTGCATGCAGACAGTACATTCATACACATACAGAAATAAATAAAATTTAAAAAAAAAGGCCTTAATTTAACATGTGAAATGAACAAACTTGTAGGTGAAAAAAGAGTAAACACTCTTCAAGTCCTTTAGGTAAGAAAGAATTTTCTGAAAAAAAAAAATCAAACACACAGTAACTATCCACATAGTAGAGGAGACTGCGTGAGATTAACATAATAGTAGTCTGCACAGTAAAGAAGACCATTAGTAAAGCACACAGAGAGCCCACAGAAAGGGAGACAAATATTTTCCAGCTATACCTCAGACAAAGTGATAATATCCCAGAATTTACAATTAACTGCAGGGATTAAGCGCCAAGGAAATAACACTGCCAATTAGGAAATGGGCTAGTAAATTGAATAGACAGTTTTCCAAAACAGGGATATGAACCAATCAGTATGTAATTAGGTGTTCAACATCCTTAGTAATCAGGGAAAGCCAAACTAAAACCATTTTGAGATACCATTTCATTCCAAACAAAATGGCTATCATGAAACTATCTGACAAACAATGTTAGAAAGGATGTGGAGAAAGGCAAACACTTGTTCACTTCTGGTGAGAGTGTGACTTATTAGACATTATGAAAATCAGCTTGAAGGTTAGTCCCAAACATCAAAAACAGAATTAATATTTGACTCAGCTATTTTAATCCTAGCATATATCCAGAGAACTTCATACTCAGAGATATTGACATCCCCATGTTTATTTATGTTCTATTTACTATGCCAAGCAAGTGGAACCAAGGTAAATGTTTATCCACTGGTAATTAAATCTGGTACATCTATGAAGTGGAATAGTATTCAGCTCTAAGAACATTGCCACTGGTGCAACTGTGGAATGAATGTTAATGGAGTAACCAACCTCTTTCTGATTGGATTAAGACTTACTACTCAAGATGGAGCCCATACCTGGGACTATTATCAAGGTCAAGAATTTACAACTAGACAGGTCATAGGCAGCAGGAGAGGGTAGTACTATTATTTGGCTAAATGTACAGAGTAGTGAACTGATTCCTAATGATTTCTTCCTATACTATGTTCCAACTCTCATCAGAGAAACTGTTTCTTGCAGCAAATGGCTATGAACCCAGAGATCTGCAATTCATCAACATGCAGAAAGTTAGAGACCAAGGAGTGTTCATCCCTAAATGAGACATCTGTATCATCCCCTTCCCTCTGAGGGCTCAGGAAGCATTGCAGAGTGGGGACAGAAAGAATGTAAGATTGCACATGATTGTAAGAAAACTGTTTTCTGGGGCTGGAGAGATGGCTCAGTGGTTAAGAGCACCGATTGCTCTTGCAGAGGACCCGGGTTTAATTCCCAGCACCCACATAGAGGCTAAGAACGATCTTTAACTCCAATTCCAGGGTATCCAACACTTTCTCTGACCTCCGCAGTTTTGCACGACACGGGTACACTTACCCACATGCAGACAGTACACTCATACACATAAAAAATAAATAAAAATTAAAAAAGAAAACTGTTTTCGGAATACAACAGAGAAGTTGCACGTATAACCCAGGGCAGTTGTGACAGTATTCACAAGACCTGTACAAGATTAAGCCTGACTAAAACTCAGTGAGGAGTAGTGGTAAGCATGGAGCCTGAGCATAGGAACTGTTGGCAACTGAGTAACTGCTGGGAGGAGAATCAGTTTCTTTTAAGGACGTGATGCCAGATATATTGACTAGGCACCAGGTGATGGACACACAGCCCAAGGCATTTGATGAGCACAATTAGATTTCCTAGTCTTTACAACAATAGTAGAATCCCGGAAATGGATGGTGACAGGGAGATACTGGTGGATCCAGGAGGAGACAGGGAGGGGCCCTGAGTATGAATACAATACAAGGTGTGAAATTGTCAAAGAGTCACTAAAATATTATTATGAAAATAAAAAATAATGTCGCAAAATTACCACATAAAATATGTAATTATTTTTGGACTTTTTGAGATAGATTCTCCCTTTAACCCCAGCTGTCCTGGAACTCACTGTGTAGACCAGGCTGGCCTTGAACTCACAGAGATTCACCTGTCTCTGCCTCCCAAGTGATGGGATTAAAGGGGTGTGCCACCACACCAGGCACTATAATATATAATTTTAACCTAGGGCACTCAATCTAAAAAAGAAAAACACTCACAAGTTCTCCATCAGGTGAATCCCAGCTTATAATGTAAACATGTATATATGGATATGTATATATTGCATGTGGAAATAATATAGCATTTGGAAAGAGGAACAACAGTAAAATGAAACCTATCTCTGTAAACATAAATATAAGAAAATTGCACTTGAAAATCCCATAATGAATACAAATACCCTTTGAGATGTAGTAGCTGGCTCTTCAGTTGCTGTGATAAATTACTCTGACCAAAAGCCACATCAAAAGGAAAGGGTTTATTTGGTGAACACTTCAGGTCATGTGCCTCACTGTGAGAAGTCAGGCAAGACCAGGAACAAGAAGTGAAGCACACTGTGGAGGAACAATGCTTGATGCTTGCTAGGTTACTCTCTAGCTTCTGCTCAGCTTGTAACCTTGTACAGCCCAGGTCTCCTCTGTCTATGGGGGGCACTGCCCAGAGTGGGCTGGGCCTTCCTACAGATGAACAATCACACAGTGCCCTACAGAGATCTATACAAGCTAATCAGGTCTTGATATTTCCCCAAAATTAGATCCCCTAAGATAAACTGAGTTGTCTCAGTGTGACAGCTGCAGCTAACTAGGAGATGTGCTAATTAAAAATTAAAGGAGATTAAGCAAAAAAAAAAAAAAAAAAAATTGACCATTATTGAGAGTCTTTGCCTGGAATCTGGCTTCTGCTGAAAATGATAGCTCTTTTTTTAAAAAAAAATTATTCTTATTTTGTATGTTTGTATTATCTCTGTGTATTCTAAGTGTGCCCATGTCATGCAGTCCCTGCAGAAGTCAGAAGAAGGCATTAGGTCCCTTGGAACTGGAGGTACAAATGGTTGTCAGTCTCCATGTGGGTGCTGGGAATCTAACGGGAGTCCTCTGCAAGAGCATACAGTGCTCTGGACCACTGAGCAACCTCCCCAACCCTGATAGCTCTTTCTTGATACAGAACCTGGCAAGAACCTACTTCCCTCTGTTTTGTATAAATAGGGTATTTTAGTTATCTTGGAATCTAACCCTAGAAAATTCATCCCACTTCCCTGATGAAAAGCAAATACAATCTTAAATTCTGGTGACTATTTTTTTTTTTTCTTCACATAGACAGCATGCTTCTGATGGCTGAGTAGCAAGCCTCTTATTTGTGTCAGGTCTTCTTGCGAGCACTGCTCTGTAATGGCTCTGGACTTTCACATGCCAAGACTTTCTTCTGCTTCTAAATTATTCCCTTTGCCATCATTTTCCTTCTTTGCAATTGTATTTTTGTCAAAAATTTTTAATATGGGTGTCTTATGTCCCACATAATGGAATAAGTTAAAGTCGATTGTCTCTGATTTGTTAATCAGGTAAGGAAAAACCTGAGATTATTTATTTGTGATTATTTTTCTCCATATAAGAAATTGGTATGTATAATGTTTGGTCTTTACAATTTTGGTTGAGAATAATCATAATGTCTATTACTCAGCTTCTGTTCAAACCTCTGTTCTCCAAGCTTATTGTATTTCTAGTCAGCTAAAACCTTCTGCCTGATTTGAAGAGTTAGCATGTGAAAATATTTGCTAATCCTGGTTCCCTGATGGGAAACTCAATCCACTAGAATCAAATGTATTTGTGAAACATAAACACATTTTCATTATCTGTAGCTTATAATCAAAGCAAAGTTTCTTGCTTTGACAAACATCCTATTCACTTTGGAAATAGAAGTGAGCACATTATTTTCTATTTATTAATTGTGCAGCCCTCCAGTAAACATAAGCTAGTAATTTCCACAGGAATCTCAAATAAATCCCCGGCCCTAAAAGGCACCACGTAGTTACCAACCTTGAAGACTCCATATTTGGTGAGGGCTTTAATCTCAGCAAGATGCAGTTTCCCTATCAGCAGTCCTAACATCTCCCTAGGGAGGAATTTGTCAAAGGAGGAAACTGTAAAGTCACCATCTTCATAAAGTCCCTAGAGAATGAATCTAGATGATGTGTTTCAAGACCTCCAAAGGTGACAGATGAGACCCCCTAACCATTGGTGCCAGGGGTACTTTCTTGGAAGGGTTAGAGTCCCTTCCATGAATTAAATCAGAGAAATTCCTACAGAGAGAGTAGCTCTCTAGGGAGAACAGCATGACATCATCCGTGAAGGCCAAGCAGCAGTCACCTAGGGAGGAGCCTTCCACGGCAACCCATATTGGCTCATTTGTAATTACAAGCTGTTTGAACACAGGACCATAGAATGAATCTTTGAAACATACAAGTCTAAACAATCAAAAGGCACAATGGGAGATATTATTCCAAGCTTTCATAAAGAGAGTAGCTCTCAAATATGGAGAGGACTACTAGATACCTTGAGCAAGGATGACCTAGAGGCAGAAACCAGTTTCCTTTACAGAAATTACTTAACACTTCTCAGAGAAGAACATTCATCCCAAACCTAACTCCGATGTTTTAGTCTTTTTATAAATGTAGGTCTCTTCTAAGTGTCGGACACAGACAGGGTACACATAAATCTGTTTTTTCTCCACACCTTTAATCCCAGCACTCAGAAGACAGAGACGTGCAGATCTCTGTGAGTTCAAAGCCAGCTTGGTTTATAAAGTGAGTTCCAGGCCAGGTGGGAATATAGGGAGACCCCCGTCTCAAAAAGACCATATCTATCTATCTATCTCTCTATCTATCTATCTATCTATCTATCTATCTATCTATCTATCTATCTATCATCTTCTTACCAGGATATGCAAACCTTCTACCATCACCCAGACCATCTTCCCTCTCCCTTGTACAATGGTATTTGCAATGGGTAAGTTAATATGTTTGTGTCCAAAGAGACCTGCAGTGATCTGCCTTCTTTGTCCTCCATAAATCATAACTAAACACATCTCATCTCAAATAATCATTCAAGGCACAAATGGAGTGGCGCTCCAACAGTGGCAATCTCACATTCCTATGGACCCAGGGGTCACCACTGTCTATGCAAATGAAGCTCATCCGTCCTTTTGATATCATGTGTAGATGTGGCACATTGCTTTCTAATCAATAGTACATTTATAACTTATTTCTCCAATATTTCTTATATAGTTGCTTTTCTGTATCTATGATAAAGCAGAGTCCATACTGGCAGGGCAGGCATGCTGGTGGAGCAGAAAACCAAGCAATCATATCTTCAATCAGGCACAGGAAGCAGAGAGAGACTGGAAATCAGGCATGGCTTCAAAACTCTCCAAGCCTGTTCCCAGTAGGATGTGTCCTCGGGTGTGGCCACATCCCCCAAAGCTTCCCAAAATTGCACCACCAATTGGACACAAAATGTCTAAATATTTGAAGGCTATGAGGATGCATTCTCATTCAGATCACCAAATTCCACTCACTGCCTTCCAAAGCTCATGATGATATAACATGCATTTATTCCACCTTCAGAAGTCCCCATTGCATCGTCTTTACCAGTTGTTGTTTTGTTTGTTTGTTTGTTTTTTGTCTTTTTGAGACAGGGTCTCTCTGTAGCCTCAGCTGGCCTGGAACTCACTCTGTAGACCAGGCTGGCCTTGAACTCAAAAAGATCTGCCTGCCTCTGCCTCTGCCTCCCAAGTGCTAGGATTAAAGGCGTGTGCCACCACACCCTGCCCTCTTTACCAGTTTCAACACTATTCAAAAATTCAGAGTCCATAGTCTCTTCTGAGACTCAAGACAATCTCTTTATTGTAAGCACCTGTAAACTCCAAAGACAATTTACATATATCCAACATACAATGGAACTGAATACACATTCCCTTTCCAGAAGGGAGGAATGAGGACACTGTGAGGAAATGCCTGGCCAAAACAAGACCAAACCCAAGGAAAATGCTGAACGCTGCAGATCTTACTTTAGTTTGCTTATCCGTTCCAGCTTTGCTGCCTGCAGCATGAAACTCTCTCTTGGGCTGGTATCTCTCCCTGTATGCTGCTCTCCTCAGCAAATGTTCCATGGCTTTGGGATCTCCAACATTTTCGGGTCTCCACTGCCGTCTAGGCTTTACCTTCACAGCTTCATGCAATGGCCTGTCATGGCCCCTTGGTTTGTCAGGGACGTCTTTATGCAGAGACACCAGTGCTGCAAGCTGCCTGGTCCCTGTAGCTCTCTGAAATCACAGAGGGAAAACACCTTTCATTCTTGCACCCTGCGTACTCTCAGCAAGAACCAGGTCAATGGGACTGCCAGTCTGTGCTGCTGGCCTTGGGTGGACCCTTGCCTGCTTCATCAACATTGGAAGCATTTCTACGTTGTGGTTTTTCTAGGAAGAGCTGATTTGGGTTAGTATTCAGCGTTTTAGTGTCCACAATGGAGTGGCAGGGGAGGAGACGTGGCAGCAGGGCAGAATGCTGAGGGATTACATCTTCCAACAGGTACGGGAAGGAAAGAGAGACTGGAAATCTGGCATGGCTTAGGAACTCTCAAAGCCTGCTCTCAATGGCATGCTTCCCGCCTCTAGGATGAAAACCTAACGTTCGTAAAGCAGCACTGCCAGCTGCAGACAAGTATCCGAATCCTTGGAGCCTGTGGAGGACAGTCTTATTCAGACCTCCATACTTCCATTCCCTTTCCTGGTCTTCTACCCCCATCTTCATTCATAACAACAAAAGACTTAATAAGTAGTTGGTCCTCAAGAAGTATGTCTGTACTGTTTAGGAAATAGTGTTTGATCAAGTTCTCAACATGTTCCCACAGGGGGCCCCTACCTACTGCTTTAGTTTGAATACAAAATATCTCCCATAGGCTCCCATGCTAAATCACCTGGACCCCAGCTCATGGAACATTAGAGAGCTGGAGAATCACTAAAGCAGGCTGGCAGTGGTGGCAGGCCTTGAGGTTCTATTGCCTGCCTGCACTTCCTATCTCTTCCTTGCTTCCTGGTCATAGGAGGAGTTTCACTCCAGGCCCCGCTGCCATTAACTCCATTCCTTCCCTGGCGTGATGGACTGGACCTCTCAAGCCATGAGTCAAAGAAAATGTCCCTTCCTTCCCCTTTCTTCCTGTCTTATATTTGGTGACGGTGATGAGAAGCCATCAATGGATGTAGGAAACAGTAGGAGAATCCTAGAACTTTTGAATGACCCCCAAATCATCACTTGTTAATATTGTGGATCCAGTCATGTGACCTTTCCTGAAAGAGGCAATCATCTATTATTGAGCAGTATGTGACTTTGAGTAAAGAAATTCTCTGGAATGTTTTGAGATTTCATGGAGAAGATCATGATCCAGATGGAGAAATTGTACTGATATATAATTAAACCATTTTTTATCAAGTTTGTAAGATGCAGATGTTAGAGAGAGTCGTGGATTTGATTCTTACTATGCCATACCTTAATTGATTTATCCTGGTGTCCTGCTGTGGTTGTTTCAGCTTAATTTTATTCACTTAAATCCTCCTGTTCTTTTTTCTTCCTTGGTGTCTAGCCCTT
Organism: Rhizomys pruinosus; assembly: GCA_009823505.1. Lineage (NCBI taxonomy): Eukaryota > Metazoa > Chordata > Mammalia > Rodentia > Spalacidae > Rhizomys > Rhizomys pruinosus. The sequence goes on along the minus strand of VZQC01007402.1, from coordinate 3,868,932 downwards.
TCAACTGCCAACAGCAAATGTTTACAGGCTCTTGGTGTTATGCAATGTTCTGTGGAGATTCTGCATGTTACACTGACTCTATAGAGTGTTCTTTTTATTCTCAATGGGGGAACCAATGTAGTTACATTTAGCTTGGATTTTAGCTTATTTGCTGTAATTCTGGAGAAACAAGAACCCTGAGGGAGACTGGATTTTGCTCCAGCTGGGTTCTTTCCAAACCTTAATTTTACAGGTTGAAGGGACGTTAAGTACTAGTGCCATTCCTCACACCATTGGCCTAATAGTAAACAAGTATAATATGGTGCATAAATATTTGATATCCAGTCTTAAATGAAAAAATATGTATTCTATAATGAATACTTAATTAGGACTCCAAACTGAATGTAAGGAATGGAGCCCCTACTGCTTTGGAGACAAAGCAGAGTAAAATGAGTTTCCATCATGCAGGGAATGATATTAATAGTGTCCAGTTTTATAAATGAATCCAATTTTAAGCCACTTTAGTTGCTATCATACTGAGAAAGAGCGGGACATGCCTAACATATCATTTCCTTTCTGGCAAATGACAAGATTTAAGCAGAAAACAATTTTAGCTTGCTGATGTTTCCCTGCATTAAATGTTTCTAATTATTGAGCACTCACAGTCAAACATCACTTGGAAAACAAACGCTTGTGCTCTTTTCAGAGCCCACACATCGAGAGGCCCCATCTCTCCACTTTTCCCCTCTCACGACAGCCATATAATCACAGAAGGGTTGACTTCCTTGCATCAGAAAATGTTGGTTCCCCTCCATGTCCATCTCGAGGTAAGCGGCGGGTATTTTACTGTGGGCTCTGCTCCCCGTTCACATTGCTTGCAGGTGGGTAGAGTCACCAGGAAGTGAAGTGGCAATCACCAAGCAAGATGTCAGTGGATTCGCTCATAAAATACCATTTTCTACATTGTAGCAGCAGAGGCTGTAGTGGTGATTATTATGGTAATGAAGATAACTAGAGTATAAAAACCGTACCTCCGATAAAGAGGAAATAGACTCATTCAATTTTTCAGAACTTCTGACTGCAGCATCATCTAGTCCGTTCACCTATCACCCAGTACACTTTCCTTAGTCACCTTAGATGCTTAGTCACTGCCTTAGTCACTGCCCAAACAGAAACCTGGGAGTTGTTCATGTTCCAATTGAAGATTTACCAACCTGCTGGGCAGAGAAGTTCATCGTAAGTGAAAAAGTACTGTTTGATTCCAAATGCCTCAGAAAACCTGTATCAGGCAGATGAGAACAAGTAAGGAATGAAAAGCAGCCTGAGCCGAGAAGCATCTTCTGCGGCACAGGTAGGTGATCACTGGTGGTAGACTGTCCTTCACTGCTGAAACCTAGAGACAAGGATGGGGTTTACCTACTTTGCAGGTAGCTTTAGCAAGTAGTATTAAATGGTGTAGTTGTTTGTGAAACAACAGTTGTTTCAAACTCCATGTGGAAAAGCAGGGAGAGATGAGGCAGAGTCACATCCCCTGGGACCCAGGAAGGAACCTGACCTTAGTGGAGTGATCAGAGAATTGGATTTGAACCAGGGCAAACTGGAGGAGAAACATCTTTCTCTCTCATCTACCCAAGTATCCATTGATCCATCTGACTGCATTCTGCCAGGGTAAAATGAAGCCTCCTGTAGTGTGTAATTATCAATCAATCAATCAATCTATCTATCTATCTATCTATAATCTATCTATGCATACATATATGTAAATACATAATATATAATATACATATATGTATATCTAATGTACATATGCAAGAATAGTATCATATAGATAGTAGAATGCAAGTTTAGGCTGCATGATCATACAGGATTCCCATTACCAAGCTGGAGACAAGTTATTTTATCATTTCACTCTTGCCTCCCTCGACTGTATATAGAAACACATCTGACATGAAGCTAAGAAAGCAACAAGTCATCAAGCTCTCAGTTGGGCTACCAGATCAATGGTAGTAAGATGGATGGACAGACTGGTAGATGGATGGATGAATGGATAGTAAAGAGTGGATGGGTGGACCGACTGGTAGACGGATGGATGAACGGATAGTAGAGAGAGTGGATGGGTGGACAGATGGGTGGACAGATGGATGAACGGATAGTAGACAGAGTGGATGGGTGGACAGATGGGTGGATGGATGGATGAACGGATAGTAGAGAGAGTGGATGGATGGACAGACTGGTAGACAGATGGATGAATGGATAGTAGAGAGTGGATGAATGGACAGATGGGTGGACAGACAGATGAATGAATGGATGGATGTATGGATAGATGGGTAGGTGGATTGATGGGTGGGTAGATCGATGAATAATTGGATGTCTGTCTGTCTGTCTGGAAGGAAGGATGGAAGGAAGGAAGGAAGGAAGGAAGAAGGAAGATGGAAGTATGTATAGATATATGTATGTATGGATGGATATATGGTTGGATGGATGGATAGACTGATGAAGGAAGGAAGGAAGGAAGGAAGGAAGGAAGGAAGGAAGGAAGGAAGGAACGAAGATGGCTATATGTATATATGCATAGATGGGTAGTTTGATGGGTGGGCAGGTGGTGAAACCTGAGATAGCTTTGTTTGAGAATAATGTCAGGTACTAAGAAAACAGCTGACCATCTTCACAGACATTACTAGGCTGTACTAAGCTAAGCCTTATGTGAGTTCTACATTAGCAGAGCCATTTCTTATGCTCAGTTACTGTTTACAATGATTATTCAAGAATATTTTTCACATAATATCCATTTTTAAGTAATAAAATTAGTGCTGTTTGGTCAGAAATATACCTAGGTTATTCCATGAGGAAGCAAAAGTTCTTGGGCATTTGAACCAAGAAAAAGTTGGTTTGGGTGAATTTTCTCTTACCTGGTTCATTTCCTTGCACATAGGAATTAAACCATATGGAGTATTATCAAGAAGATAAACATAACACATGTCAAAATTCTGATATATCCTTAGCCCTCAGTCCTTTCATGATTTCCCAAAATATGTCCCCCAAAAAAGAAAAAAATTCTCTCAATGATGCTGACAGACTCTGTGCCTTAAGGCAGATGAGCTCCAGAGGGAAGAAGCCATCCTGGAGAGATGGTAATCACACTGATATGTCTTGTTTGGAAAAAGGCACAGTGTCAGGAGAGGAGAATGGATGCTTCCCTTCCATGGGCGACACCCTTTCCATTCCATGATATACGGAGACCAAAGACACCGTACATCATGGTGACATGCACTTAAAGTTAAAGCTGGCCCAAGCGCTTCTCTGTGCTCTGGGGGACCTGCCATGAGCTGTGATCTATGGGACAGGCTCATGGCTGCTCCACTTGGCTTTGTTCAGCGTAGTGTAGTCATCCAAAGGCACGTACTGCCTTCACGCAAAGCAGAATTTCATGAACAAAGAGAAGCAATATGCATGAAGAAAAGAGTCAGGGACAAACAAAAGCAATCCACTCTTTGCAGAAGTTGTTGTCCAAAACAAACCTATATGTTGTAAGAGGAGAGAAACCAACTGAACACCAAACACACAGTTCCTACTGCTGTCCCCAACACTGCCTCCATGTCCCAGAGCAAGTTATTTACATCCAGAGGCTGTTCTTTCCTATCTAAACTAAGATGTTAAAATTGATGTGATCTATTGTTTAATTTTTTTGTTCCTTACAATTTAATTCACTGTATAATGGATATTTGATTATTGTACCCTTTAAACGTCCTCATCCACATCCCTTCTGTTCCTTATACTCCCTGTAAGAGCATGGTTTACCATGGGTGATAATTGTGGGTGCCCTCCAACACCCCTGATATGTTCTCTAAGGTTTTTAGTGTGATCTAGAGAATTCATTATTAGGGAAAGGCAAAGTCTGTGACCTCTCTGTTGGTTTCGTGTCCTTCTAGTGCAAGACAGATGGGAATGCTCCGTAAATATTTGTTGAATTAAAAGAAGGCCCTTCCTTGTATGGTTACAAAGAAAATGGGAGCCAGAGGATGGGAATCTTTGCTTTGAAAAGCACACTTGATGAATTTTTATCCATTTTTCATTAGAATTACTGGAGTTACTTTTATGAGAAATCAAGGAACAAAAGAAAGCTTCTCCCTTGTGCTTAAACAGTTATAAAAGGAGTGTGCCACTCCCAGGGTGGCAGGCAGCCATAGGTTCCCTCATCAGTGATGGATCATTATTGCCCTAGTCACACTATTACTGAAAAACAAAATATCATTTCTCACTGGTAAGAAAAATCAAATGCTGGGGCTATGGCCTTTAAAATACCTTTATTTTTATTTTTATTTATTTATTTATTTATTTACTTATTTGTTTTGGTCTTTTTCGAGACAGGGTCTCCCTGTAGCCCCAGCTGTCCTGGAACTCACTCTGTAGACCAGGCTGGCCTTGAACTCATAAAAATCCACCTGCCTCTGCCTCCCACATGCTAGGATTATAGGTGTGCGCCACCACAGCTTTAATGGAGTGAAAAGCAATTAAAATTGTTCCTCATCTTTAAACACATTTTATGAAGTATAAATCCAAGATATAACTTAAATTTGTATTATATAATCAATTTCCCAAAGTGCAAATATTTATCAAATCCAAAAATTTTCCCTAAATATAAAGTGCCCCTCATGCCATGCCTCATGACAGAGAGGTTTGTTTGAAATGACATTTTGTTGCTCACTCAGCTCTTGATAATAGATAAAACACCCCACTCCAAGGTGACCCAACAACCCATTTGAGAAGTTCTTTTTTTTTTTTTTTGGTATTTTTGAGATGTTCTTAAAGACAATAGCGGCATGGTGTGACTTTCATATCTTGTCTGTAACATAGTTTGCTATTAAAGACACTTGCACTATTGAAATTTGAATTTTGATTTGGGAGGTCTGCTACCTGTTCTGTTGACTAAGCACACAATGTGGCAGATAGGGAACTTAAAAGTTTCTTGTAGTCACATTTAGGGGGATCAAGACAGGATGAATGTTTACTTGACTTCATTTGGGGGACTGTGGGAAGAAAAGACCCCAGTGTGGAGCACAACGGCAGGATTGATGGTTATTTGGGCTTGCCAATGAGGAACTTTTGAGCACTTCCTTAAGGAAAACATGACATCTTATAGAGAAAAAAATCCTCCAATTCAGGTGATATGTATATACGTAATATAATATAATATAATATAATATAATATAATATAATATAATATATATATATATACTGAGCACAGGCCAGGGGAGCAAGCCAGGAATCAGCTCTCCTCCATGGTTATTTCAGCTCCAGTCTCCAGGTTCTTGCCCCTAATTCCTGTCCTGCCCTCCCATAGAGAGTCTTGGGACATAAAAGATAAATAAACCATTCCCCTCTCAAGTTAGTTTTGATCAATGTTTTTATCGCAAAAATAGAAAGTAACTAGGACACATGCATAGTATTTTTATTGAATTTTTCTGATTTTTATACAATATAATTTGATACTATTTAGATCCC